>CM029598.1:80849696-81075241 GCA_017311375.1 Mytilus coruscus | reverse complement strand
CTAACTTAGAGTTACGTGTGTAGATCTTATTGTTTCTTTACAAGAATTTACATGTAGATATATTGTACTGAGAGAAAAAATCTTAATTTCCATGATTTAATTTCTATTTTGGGAAATAAAATAGGCTTAGCGTGTATCCATAAATTCTTGAATCGCAAAATCAAATGTGGTATGAAAGCACTTATAACAAGTGTACCAAAAGCACTATATATATATCCGTACATACGACAGGCGTTTCTGGAATATTCTTTATCTGGTACATGCATTGGAATCGTGTTTCATAATTTAGCATTAATATGCGTATTCTATTGTCAACAAATGCTTTCGTCGTTCTTTAGAGTACAATTTGTCAAAATTCTTTCTTTTTCTTAAGAAATGCATTTCTTACCGGTGGATTCCCAAATAATACAATAAGCGGATTCATCAGAGGTGATCCAAACATGAATATCAAGGTGCTCGTTCTAACAAAAATCGGATAATCAAAGTCGTATGACATTTTCATCACTGCAGCTCCTAGAGCAATAACAAGCGTAACAGAAAACAATGAGATAAAGTTACCGATCATTCTTTTCCACACTATTCCATGTCTGTTTAAAGTTACATCAGATTTTGCTACATTGTAGGAAAAATGAAAGTAATCACCTGTAGCAAAATGGCGAAACCGAACACAAATATTTCTACAATCAGTCTGACTACCATTGCAAACTTTCCGGGATGTATGTATTTCTAAATGAACCGTAATCAACAAAGCAGGTCATCGTTTCCGGTTTGTATCCAGCGCCATTGGTGAAAGCCGTTATACATGATAATATAAAAGATAACACAGTGAGGAAGGTAATATAACAGAAGGTTTTCTTTCGTCGAATACTCTATGATGTTTATATACTAACAGAATGTAGAAAAACTTTTCAAGCGACGCTAGTGCTAAATACCAGCGCTGGGTTCCTGCATAAAATGAATTTGAAAATACAACTACTCCTGCCGACCACTCCGATAGCCACACTTCTTCGCTAAAGGAGAATGAAATTCCTGTTATTTCAAAATTGACAACAATTATAATATCACAGATTAGAATGCAACATATAATCCAGTTGGCAGGGATACGAAGTTTTCGTTCTTCATAATAACATATATGATCCGCGTGTTGAAGACTACTGTGTACAGTAAAACGATCAAAAATAGGAGATATTGAGCAATTCGTACTGTAGGATGTTTATCCATTTCAGCTACCGGAAATACCCTGTTCGGTTCACCGGAAAGGCTAATGTCATGGTTGTTGTATTTTCAACTTCAGAATCACCAGTTTTCTACTAATCTTTGTAAAATCGACTGAAAGGTACAAAATTATATTGAAATGTGTAAAGTACATTATATTTTAGATTTTACATTGCACTTTCCATATCGGTCCTGGTATCATCTATATAGACTCCAATATCGAACCGAGAGCTTAAGCCCAAGGGCCAGCTACTAGTCGAGGATGACACTGGTCAGGGACCGAAATGAATAATGTCCTGTAATGATCCATTTAAGGTAAGTTGGGGTTTAAATTAAATTAAATCGATATAACTTTTTTCTTATTTGCTAAAATGTATGTACATAAATGTCAGAATAAGTATAGTTTGTGCATGGAAACCTCAATTTTGTGTGATATAAAGAAATCTTAACGATAGAATTTTAAGATACAATAGGATCAGGTAGCTCTTATAATGTGCTTTAAGAAAAAAAAATGTGATCACAGTACTCATTTTCTTGCTACAAAACAACATAAGTAATTTCACGTCACAGTCCTTTGTACAAGTGACATTTATTTATCTGAGCTATCTCCCCTGATATGGCAAAGTTAACCCAAAAAAAAAAAAAAAAAAATCACAAACCAAATATATTCAATATTTGTAAAAACAGTCGTAAAAAAGATAACACACATATTTTCTTCATTTAGATGAAAAGTCTTACAAACGAATTTTATTCCTGTCTCAAAATTTACATATTTCATTAAAGATTTTAACCGATTGATTTATGCTATTTAACAATCTTATATGACGGAAGACACCCGATCTACCTCAATCATATAAGTCATATATATATATATAAAGAAAAAGATCGGCTTATTTTGTTTGAACTGAGTTGTTTATACACTTTTATAAAGGGCAAGTTTGAGATCTCAAACAAGTCTTGCCAATTGTGCATGTACGTGACTCATAAAACCGGACAAGAGCTTATATGGATTTTGCACGAGTGGCTGATATGCATGGCCGCTCAACTGAAATTACATACTAGGAAAATAAGTACAATACAGTTTATTGTAAAACGACTATTTCAGTAGCTCCGATTATTGGTCAATTTCTTAACATTGTTAAAAGAATTGAACTTTTTATATCCTTTTTATTATTCAAAAGTCTTAATAAATAGACCATAAGAATTACCAGAGGTATAAAAATAGTATAGTCCCTGGACTTCACCCATCCGTCACTAAAACCCATGCTAAAGAAGGACTTCCGTTTGGCTGTGCTTGATGCAACATTATTCGTCGCCAAGTCCTGTTGGAACGGGTATGGTGAGTCCGATGCCATGCTATTTATGCACGTTGGGAGAAACATTGAAGATAAAATAAGGGTATGATTCCCAATGAGACCACCATTTAACACAGACCAAATGTCGTATAGGTCACCGTATAGGCTTGTTGCAAAGATGTGGTATGAATGCCAATGAGACAACTATCCAGCAGAGACTAAATAACATTAATGTTAGCAACTATATGTCATCGTACAAAATGTATAGGTCTGTTGCAATTAAAAGTTTCTAGTTCCAATACGCCCTTATTTTATGAGGTAGTAGAAATTGCTTGCGTTTTATCCTGGAAGACCTACTTTGCAGAATATACCTTTTGGGTTTTATTGTTCGTTGATTGTGTCCTGAATATGAATGAAATATTTTCCACTGGACATTAAGAACCCAATAATAGATTAAGCAATCTAAATAAATGGATTTAATTGAAAATAAATTGCATTTCTATATAAATTTTTCTAAAAATATATTTCTATTAGATTCACGGGGTACGTGAACATGGACTATATTTAGTATTCTCAATGTCATCTGAGAAATTTTTTGTCAGGTCGGGGGAATTAGGCAGATACCCGATCTGTTATAGTCTTGGTTATATTGGTTAAGTTCATTTTAAAATAATTTATGAACAGTATATTGCTTTGTTGTTTTGTATTTTTAATGTTGGTTTTAGTCGAATTTAAAGACTCCAGAAATAAAATGCGTATTACAGATAAAAATAGAGAAAGAGTTGAATGTTGAGTCCTGCTTTTGGTACCATTTTAGCGAAACAACGAAAAAAAAATACGAATTCAGAAAACAAAACACTATACATGGGGGTGGTGGCTTAAAAAAATCAGTCTCTAAATTTAGTGGTTTAGATCAATTATTTGGGTCACAAATGGTCGTCTTAGTGTGAATAATTGCGTGTTGTAAGAATCTACGAATTAATTATTTTATGAACATTATGTAATAAAGAATATTGACTGATCTTTCTTATCATTAAAAAAAAAAAATGTTAATAAGTTTTAGTTCATTAACTTAATATACTATATATATATATATATATATATTAGTTACATAGTTAAATAATTCAACGAAATCGTTTTGATGCATTAAATCATGTGTGAAATATTTTATACTCTCGTCACAAATGAAGAGGGATACTAATGTTCCACATGTCCGGCTGTCGATCACATTTTGTATTCCCTGTTGATACTTAAAGTAATTCTAGTACTTGGCCAATTCTTCATGAAAATTGAATACAGCAGACGATGATGGGGCAATTCATACTAATTAGATACAAGGAGTGGTGCATTGCATATACAGACACCTAACTAACGGGAGATGCAAATGCTTGACTCTTTGATATTTTATCCCGTTGAAGTACACTCATATTTAAGTATTTGACGTATTGAATAAATAACCATTCAAGCGACACATCTATGTTTACATTCATATAGGATGAACCCAAAAGGATGACTGGGGAATAGAAATATGGTCACATAGGTCTTCCGACCGGCACTGAAACCTTGCCAAAGTGGGGCGTCCGTTTAAATGTGCGGGATGTACAAGAACGCAGCCACGCCCGTTCAGAATAGGGACGTTAAATCAGATGCCTCGTATAGAAAGAGTGTCATACTCTCTGCACGTTGAGAACCATTGCAACAAAATTTTGAGTGATCCGTAGGTGGCCTATTGCAAGGTAAAATGTCTGTCCCTGTCCAATATACCCTCATTTTCCAATGGCAGTCTAAAGTTCCCCGACCTACATCCCGGACGGCCTCTATTACAGAACCTACCTATTGTATGTATTGTTAAGTTGTTTTCGTCCTGAACATGCATGAAATATTTGCCACTGGACGTTAAGCAACCAACAATCAATCAATCATTCATATAGGAGGTTACACTCCTATGCATTTATGCAGGTAAATTTCGATGGTTTAATTCAAATGATATTTACCCTTCAAGGGTTTATCCACTCAGGTATTTTTTAGAATGAATTCTTTTACTTGGCGCAATTTTTCCCCATCTTTTAGAAGCGCAAAAATTGAAATAGAAATGAAAGATGTTAATATGTATGTAACGATGTAAAGTTAAGTATTTTTTCGGTTATCTAATCTTATTTTAAAATGTTATTGTAGAGAAAAAAAGAAGAATTAAATCGTCATTTAAAAGTGATAGACGATTTCGAACATTGGACAGATCTTATGTCTCATGCTCAGATGCTAGCGTCGGTGAACTTGTTTTTTTTTTTTTTTTTTTAAAGAAATTTCGCGCTATTGAAAACATTGCATAGTGCGTGTTTTTACACTATATAAAACAAGGAGATGTAATATATTACCAATGAATAAACTATCCACTATAGATTTCAATTGCATAAGCTATTTCTGTTTCCTTTTTAAATATTTCAAAATAAATATATTCCTACTTACTTGACAAGAATGCAATTAAGATACAATTACTCTAATTGCACAAGTATTAACCATCCATATATACGGTTGATGATAAATGTATATTTTTTTCTAATATAATGTTTACCTGAACAGCCGAAGAAACCAATAACAAAAATATTACCTTTGATGGTCTGATTCTCATTTTTTCTACAACATTTATTGATTCGTCAAATTTCTTGTCTAATGGGCGTTTTATCCATTTCTCTAAGGCCATTTTTGGTTTTGAGAAATTCTAATTATATTTGTATCTTTAATATTTTAAGCTTTTTTTCTTCGCTCAAAAACCTAGTTTTTTTAACGTAAAAGTACATATATTAATGTCTCAAAACAATAGACTATTTTCATATTACCGACTTTTGACTCCGGAGTTTATTTTTTTTCGACAGGTTATCTTCTCTGTGGTTGGACATCCTGGTACTCGGTCAAGTAGGAGCAACTTAAAGAAGTAAAATCAAGCTTACAATCGGTACAATTTAGGGGGAAAATTTACTGTTTTATGTTTTCTATACACGACAAAATCATCGGAAAACAGAAAACTTTCCCCAAAATTGCACCGATTATATGTTTGATTTTACTTCTTTTGGTTGCTCTTACTTGACCGAGTACCAGGATGTCTTACCACAGAATATGTTAATGTACCTGTCGCAAAATGATAAAATCCGAGTCAAAAGTCGGTAATATGAAAATAGTCTATAATTGACATACATGTATACGGGATCCGATCTCATCCTCCTGTTTGCACCGAAATGATACCTCAACTCCAATGGATAATCCTTTGTGACATAATATGAAAATAAGATGATGTGGTATGATTGCAAATGAGACAACTCTCCACTAGAGACCAAATGACGCAGAATTATGTTAGTAACCATAGATCACCGTACGGCCTTCAAAAATGAGTAAAACCCATGACGCATATATCGTGAGCTATAAAAGGCCCGAAATGACAGATGTAAAACTATTCAAACGAGAAAACTAACGGCCTGATTTTTGTACAAAACAATATACGAAAAGCAAATATGATATACAGCAACAAAAGACATCCACTGCATTGCATGTTCCTGACTTGGGACAGGCACATACAGAATGTGGCGGTGTTAAACATGTTAGCGGGCGCCAAACCCTCCCTAACCTTGGGCAGTGGTACAACAGCGCAACACCAGAGCAACTGTACAATACAATAAACGAAAAACACATATGATAAACAGCAACAAAAGACATCCACTGAATTGCCGGCTCCTGACTTGGGACAGGCACATACAGAATGTGGCGGTGTTAAACATGTTAGCGGGCGCCAAACCCTCCCTAACCTTTGGCAGTGGTACAACAACGCAACACCAGAGCAACTGTACAAAACAATAAACGAAAAAAATTATGATAAACAGCATTAAACGACAACAACTCAATTGCTGTCTCCTGACTTGGGAAAGGCACATATAGAATGTAAGCATGATTAAAAGTAAATTTGGGGTATATTTTACAGACACTATCTAAATTTTAGCATTCTAAAATGCCTGTTAAATTCAAGCATTTTATATATTGTCTATTTTTTCAGAAATTTTTACAAAATGACAAGCTAAAAAATTTAAAGTCTTTTTCCGAAAGCCTGGATCAATTGAAAGTCATTTTGCAAAATGTCTGAAATTATTACATAGAATGAAATGTTCGCAAGAAACGAGCCACTGAATGTATTAAACAGCGCCGTTTTTTCTATGAGCAGTTTAAGAGTTAAAAATTCATTCTACTGAATTATTTACAGTTCTCACAAGCACATACTTTAACGTTAGTTCATATATTGGATGGCATGAGCTGTTCTACATTTGTCCTGATTTTTTTTGCTAAGACAGCGTTCGGTGTCACATCTGATACAACCACTAGCACTTTAACCATATGTGATGAAAACTCAGACCATCAAATACCGCACATAAATGAATATCTGCTTCTATTTCCTATTTTTCCAAAAGATTAAAAGTATTATTAGCTTGATTAGGTTGATATACAGCTTTTGGCTTATCGATCATAGCCTTCAAGAGGCTAAATCATATCAGGACTCAAGAATCTCTTGGGGAATAGTGAAGATGAAGATAATTCTATATTTGCATCAAAACAATACGATATGATGTTATTGAGACAACAAATCAACGACTAAAAAAATAATCAATTAGATACATTACCTTCTATAAATGGTCCTTTTAATTCCGTTGCCTAAGTATAACATTTCGACTACATTGCACTTACACACAAACATTTCGACTACACTACACTTTGACACAAACATTTCGTCTCCACCACACTTTGAGACAAACATTTCGACAACACTACACTTTCACACAATCATTTCGACTACACTACAGTTTCAAACAAACATTTCGACTACCCTCCACTTTCACACAAACATTTCGACTACACTACACTTTCACACAAACATTTCAACTATACTACACTTTCATACGAACATTTCAAATACTTTGCACTTTCACACAAATGATTCGACTACACTACACTTTCACACAAACATTTCGACTACACAACACTTTCACATAAACATTTCGACTACACGACACTTTCACACAAACATTTCAACTATATTACACTTTCACACGACCATTTCGACAACACTACACTTTCACAAGACCATTTCGACTACACTACCCTTTCACACAAACATTTTGACAACACTACACTTTCACACGACCATTTCGACTACCCTCTACTTTCACACAAATATTTAGACTACCCTCCACTTTCACACAAACGTTTCGACTACACTTCACTTTCACACAAACATTTCGAATACACTACACATTCACACGACCATTTCGACTACACTACACTTTCACACAAACATTTCGACAACACTACACTTTCACACGACCATTTCGACTACCCTCTACTTTCACACAAACATTTAGACTACCCTCCACTTTCACACAGACGTTTTGACTACACTTCACTTTCACACAAACATTTCGACTACACTTCACTTTCACACGACCATTTCGACTACACTACACTTTCACACAAACCTTTCGACTACACAACACTTTCACACAAACATTTCGACTTCACGACACTTTTACACGACCATTTCAACTATACTACACTTTCACACGACCATTTCGACTACACTACACTTTCACACAAACCTTTCGACTACACAACACTTTCACACAAACATTTCGACTACACGACACTTTCACACAAACATTTCAACTGTACTACACTTTCACACGACCATTTCGACAACACTACACTTTCACACAAACATTTCAACTATACTACCATTTCATACGACCATTTCGACAACACTACACTTTCACATAAACCTTTCTAAAACACTGCAGTTTCACACGACCATTTCGACTACCCACCACTTTCACACAAATATTAAGACTACCCTCTACTTTCACACAAACATTTCGACTACACTACACTTTCACACAAACATTTCAACTATACTACACTTTCACACGATCATTTCGACTACACTACACTTTCACACAAACGTTTCGACTACATGTACACTTCACTTGCACACAAACGTTTCGACTACACTACACTTTCACACAATCATTTCGACTACACTACACTTTCACACAAACGTTTCGACTACATGTACACTTCACTTGCACACAAACGTTTCGACTACACTACACTTTCACACAAACATTTCGACTACACTACACTTTCACACAAACGTTTTGACTACACTACACTTTCACACAATATTTCGACTACACTACACTTTCACACAAACATTTCGACTAGTTTGTCTTGCAAACTCATATTTTCATTACCGACGAAGAATTTATATGGGTTATATGTGTAAGATATGTTATAGGAAAAACATCAGATCTAACAATACCGGCTGTAGCTTTATATGTGTTACACATGTTGTAGGAAACACATCAGATCTAACAATACCTACTGTAGCTTTATATGTGTTACACATGTTACAGGAAAGACACCAGGTCTAACAATACCGACTGTAGCTTTATATATGTTAGACATGTTACAGGAAATAGTCAGATCTAGCAATACCGACTGTAGCTTTATATATGTAACACATATTACGGGAAACACATCAGATCTAACAATATAGACTGCAACATTATATGTGTTAGACATGTTACAGGACACACATCAGATCTAGAAATACCGACTGTAGCTTTATATATGTTACACATGTTACAGGAACCACATCAGATCTAACAATACCGACTGTAGTTTTATATGTGTTACGTGTAAACAGGAAACACATCAGATCTAACAATACCGACTGTAGTTTTATATGTGTTACGTGTTACAGGAACCACATCAGATCTAGCAATACCGACTGTAGTTTTATATGTGTTACGTGTTACAGGAAACACATCAGATCTAACAATACCGACTGTAGCTTTATACAAAGTAATTATCTTAATTCATGAAACTACTGTAAATAGCAATTTACAAAATAGTTCAATATATGAGGGTCGTCAAGTTGGTGACTTATTGATTTTTCCCTATTCAGTACTTCTTCCTTATTCGCTATTTTACGTTATTTAAAACAAAAATTGTAACATTCTTATCTTTGATCATTCTCTTCTTAATTTTAACGACTATTTAAGATATTTTGAAAGAGGCAAGTGTGCCAACCACAAATTATTATTTCAGTGCGAAATTATTCTGTAAAACGTGTTTATACCGTCTCAATGTTAGACTATTGTGTTTTAACAATATTTTGCCTTTTTGATGCCTTTATTCGTTTCTGTTGTGTACTTCGTAAGTTTTTCGGTGCTAATTTACCCTGTAAGCGCGTATGTACCCGTCTACTTGATGGACTGATACCATGTTACTTATTCGCTACTTATGCGTGTTTATACGTTGCTCCTTTTCAAATGATTTCCTTTCTGCTATTTTCTTGTCTCTGGTGTTAGTTATCGGTTCGTAGATGCATGTGAAATTTCCCAGTTGGTGCGTATGTCCCCGTCTCCGCGCTCGACTAATACCCTGTTACTTATTCGCTTTGTTATACGTTGCGAATAAGAAATAAGAAATAAGGAGAGAATAAGAAAAAAGGAATTAGTAACCAACTTGACGACCTATAGCTAATATATGAGGGTCTGGATGGGGTTTACAAAATAGAGAATAATGGGGGAAAAAAAAGAATGAAGGGCCTAAAATATGAAGACTGGAAAATAAAAAGGGCAACAAATAAATTTAAGAATAGAGAATAATGAGCCATAAAGTTAAAGAAAAGAGTAAATGGCCTAAAAAATTCAAGAATTAAAAAAAATGGATAACCCCCATCCAGACCTCATATATCTTAATATCAATCAATACACGTCCAACATCCAATGGATTTAGTGTAAAGACGTCATTAACAGTCAGAGAAAAAATGACCTTGTGCAATGCCTTGATACAGGTATCGACAGATTGTAGAGCCTAGAATGAGCATATGTATATAAAAATAATAGTTAGTTTGATTTTAATTTACTGATAACAAAATCAATATTAATACCGATAAAAACAATATTCAAAGATCTAATTACAATGTTGAATTGATAACCTTTTAGAATAAGTTTATTTAAAGGATCGATAAGTTTACCCGGATCGTATCTTAATTTCCGGGATCGGTAAACAACATCTCCGTAACAATTAGGATGTGCTATCCTGTTTGAAATACGTTTTCTACAGGAACAACCAAATTTCAAAACCAAATATTTATATCTATGGAAGAATTTAGTAAAGGTTTTAAGTAATTTGTGGTAACGAAATCCCTGACTTAATCATGTTAATAATTTACCAGTAATACATAGATTACGTTCATTGAAATCCAAAACGTTACAACAGACACGGGCATAGCGAACGAGTTGTGATATATAAATACCATAAGATGGTGCTAAAGGAACATCACCGTCCAAAAAAGGAAAATTAATAATAGGGAACGAAAAATAGTCCTTTTTGTCGTAAATTTTAGTGTAGAGTTTCCTGAAACTGTAATATCTAAATCTAGGAAAGGACAGTTAATACCGTTTATATTTGATTTTTTTTAAAGTAAGTTACTTTGCGTAAATTTGGTCATAAACTTTGATTCATAACAGTACAAGAACAAGTCTGCTATTAAAGGGGCGCAATTGGTGCCCATAGGAATACCTACAACCTGTCGATAAACTTTATTGCCGAAACGTACATAAATTTTATTAAGGAGAAAATTAACAGCTTCAATCATCTCATCACACCTCCAGTAAGTATATCTAGCATATTTACCTTTTTCATTAGAGAAGAGGGCTATAAATGAGTTGCAGCAAATATATTTGCATTCCGATTTACCAAACGACCATTTAATTAGATAGGAAAACTTCTGTTTGATAAAATTGTGTGGAAGTATAGTGTAAAGAGTTGAAAAGTCAAAACTGTCAACAGAATCAAAAGCAAGAAATTTATCTAAAACATCCAAAGAATGTGTTACACTCCAAAAATAGTTAACTCCACTATTTTCATATGTTTTATTACAAAAGTTAATGATAAGTTCTTTGATAGTAGTTAAGGAACTAGTTAAACGCACTGAAAGATTAGTTGTAGAACACTTACAAGATGTAACTCAAAAGCTTAAAACATATTTTATCAGAAGTGATCAAAGAATTTATTATTCTTATTCTTCCGTTTAAATCGTTCTGTAATGATTTGTATGTCATAAAACATAGCAATTAAGGTAGAAAAAAACAAAGTTCTATTGAAACGAGTTCTCAAATATTGGATTTTTTTTAATTTGTGTGTCAGGAGAAGTTAGAAGGTCATTTATCCAATGTGAAACAATTAAATAAAAGAAAAAGCAACGGCCTGAATTATGCTAAAAACAATAAACGGACAATAAGATAAAAATAGAAAAATCAGATGGAAAGGGCTTGACTTGAGCATCAAATCGGCAAGAAGTGGGGGAAGGGGATTGTCGAACACGAATATCCATCCCGATGAATTTGCAAATGTAAAGTTATAAACATACTGATTTCATACAATCGCATTAAAATCAGCTGTTAGTTTCCGCCACGATACTCTCCACCCCAACAGAGAGGGAGCGTAGCATATCACAACATCGGATTTAAATCAGATTGGATATCATACTAACATTATATATCTGATGTTGGTCTTTGGGTAAACGATGTACATGTAATATTAGGTCCCATGTAGATTTGATATATCTTGAAAAACACCAATTGTTTGTACATAGAGAAAACATCAGTACAGCAAAACAATAAACTATAACACGCTGTGGCATTAGCTATAAAAATAAGAACAATTCTTTTTGAACTACCTGTTTTTACGGAATAACATGGAGGAAACATCTGATTCTCCTATTTTTTCAAGTCCCCACCTTGAAGAAGGAAAAATAAATATAAGACCGCCCCTTCTCCTCCCCCCTCTTTCATTTTTTTTATTGTAAGGGGATGCGTTTTGTGTGGGTCGCCTGACACCACATTTTTAGGTCATTAAAGAAAATTATTCACGTAATAAAAATGCCGCACTTGAGATCTAGATATCATCCTAATTGAACCATTGAAATCATCATATATATATATAATCATGAGTTTTACGATTAATCATGTAAGGAAACAACTATTAAGATTATCTGTTTGTTTAAAACAAACCTTCGAAAAACCTGCAAAACAAAGACGTTTTACCATTGTTCCCTATCATTGTCATTATTCATTATTCAAACAAACAGAAGATGGTCATGACTCCCATTAATAAAACATTGAAATGAAGTTTGAAGAAAACAATTATGACACAAGACTGAGATAGTCGATATGACATCTGAATCAAGTGTTAGACACTTCTGCTAAAAATCAGATACTAATTTAGAGTACTCATCAAATAAGCTAGAGATTTTGCATGTTTAAAAACCAGAATTGCTTAAATTTTGTAAAAGTTTTCGATGTCTCCCAAAAAAACCCAAAGTATAGTAAATTGGATTCCTTCCTTTCCATTCCCAAAAGTTTTCAAACCCCTTAATCTTGTAACAAATGACAAGTCCCTGGTTACGATAAAATATTCTGATATTATTAAACTATTGTGATTTAATTTGGTTTGATTTGTATTATTATTTTTTCGAATAAAACTAATACACGGAAGAACTTGGAATCCGAGTGACTTGGAAAATTCACCACTTGGAACCTATTCAGAAGCATTTGGAATCATTCGGAAATTTTATAAAATCATTCTGAGTCACTTGGAATTGACTTAGAATATTTTCTATGCATTGGACTTAGAAATTTCTTTGCATGTTGGACTTAGAAAATTTTCAGCAATCTGGACTTTTAGTTGTTTGACATATTTTGTATTACATAGCATTTAAATCACTTGTGAATGTAGTTAATATATTTAAATATATTCAACTTTGAACAAATTTTGACATCTTCGGTATCAAAAGGCACAATATATATTTATATATGTTCATAAACTTATATTTTCTCCAGCTTAAATACAAAATAAATAAATCAAAATTGAAAATTGCAGATATTTTCTATTATGAGAACTGTACATAAATAATCAAATTTCATCAATTGTAATTACAACATCTATTATTCTTACAGTTAACGTTTCATATTTTAATCCCTGATGATTGAAGGTGAAATCAGTAGAATATAGATTGTAGGTATCTGTTACATTTTATGATACTTATATCAGCATTTTACAAATTATAATTTTATTAATTACAGGTATACCTTTCTGAATAGAAAAAATATGTTTGTTGTTCGCTTTAATTTAAATTTTTAATATAAATCATTTCTACTTTATATAAAACATATATCAATCATATATACATGCATGTACAAAATGTTATTTTGTTTAAACTATCCACATCAGTCCTTTTCTACAAAGTTAGGAAATCGTCCAACTATCTGCTGTTTGTTTACTTCCATGTACACAACATGTTCCTCTAACAATGATGATTGAATAACAAGGTTCTGTCTACAAAACATATAACATTCATAAATTAGTTAATAATAATAAACAAAAATATCCTAAGATTCATAATAATATATATGGTCCTATAAATTATACTTATATTCCTTTTGTTTCAATATTATATCTCAAGCAAAACACGATGAATATTTAGATAATTACATGTTTTAACAAGTGATTCCCTATATAATCAAACAAATTTTTCCCAGAAAAAGGAAAGGGGGCCTGGGCCTCCCCCCTAAATCTACCTCTGATGACACACGGAGGGAATTCGAAACCCTTTTTAGTAAAAAAAATGTATGTATCAGCAATTTAATAATGTTGTTTATGTTGTTGCCTAGCTGTTGTACTGTATCAATTGTTTGTGTTACAACAAGTAATAACTGATTGTTATAGTTTGTCTTAATCATGTTAATCCTAATAATGGGCCTGTTCCAAAGTCAGAAGTCTGAAGTTCAGTGGTTGACATTGATTCGTCAAAATATACATACATGTATAGAGATTTTTTTCAGTTTGACAAAGTTGATTATTTGAAATCTGAATATACAAATCCTTTCTCTGAGCCCTTACCATGCTTACCGTTAAAGTTGAAACAGACAATGTTCATGTATCCTTTGTAGATATATATATACATGTACATGTATACACAACATCGACAATCTTCAAAAGAAAAATCCATACCCACATGTATCATATGTATAGTCCTGCCCTTCTCCAATGACATATAATTAAAGTGGGATCAAAAATAAGCAGTGACTAAAAAATTATACCTTTGACACATTTCTGGCATATTTTAATTTACATGTAGTAAAATGGTGAGTATGAAAAGATGCAATAAAAAATGCTGACAATTACCTTCTTAACTCAATCTTCTGAATACTAGGCACTCGTCCATGTAACACTTTAGAGACCCTCATAAATCCACTACCAACTGCAAAAGTTTTCCGTTTTTCCTTTATTTGTAAGAAATATTGTATTTGTACAATATCACAAGCATTAAACTCCTTATGCAAAAGAACAGTGTAGGAGTTCCTTTGTTTCACTTTTCCACATGACTGGCTGTAGAATACAAAATTATTTCTCCGGATTTTTGCTGCCTTAAAAAATGACAATGTTTGCAAGTGATCAACAGTTGTATTCAAAAGATCAGATATTTGCTCTTTCAAAGACTCCTCTATGTTCAGAACTTTTACCAAAGGCTTCATTACATAACACTGATCTCCTATTTCGTAGTTATCATTTGCACTTATTCTATTGTGTCTCAATATATTTTGAAGAAGCTGTTTTACTTTACCATCAGTAAGCTGCTTAACTTCATTTTCAATTATCTTTTCACTATGCACTGCCCAGTATACCTCACCACTAACATTGCCTTTCCCATGTATTGATTTTGATATTTCCCATTGAAAGATTCAAAGAGAAACATGAAAATGTCTATAATGGACCCCAATCCTCTCCAAGTTAATTATATGGCTTATATTGTGTACATTAAGACCACATACAGCATCACCATACAGTGGTTTTGAACACTTATAGAATGTATCTAAAAGTAATTTTGCTCTTTTAATGTCTCTTGGTGTAATTTTCTCCTGCAGGAACAGGAATGTAGCTTCAATAAGACAAGCAAAATGTTCCAAATAATTTCCTGGCAAAAAGTCTTTTAAGCACGGTAATGCATAAAAGAGCAGAAAAGATCGAAACTCAGAAGCTTTCCAATGATTTAAATTGTTTTCAATTTTTCGAGGAATTCTATGAATTAAATAAGGCACCTTAATACTTTTAAGTATTTTGTCAATGTCTTTAAGGTTATGTCCAATGAAGTAAGGTTTCTGATAACTTGATCCAGCAATCCATAAACTCAGTAACTTTTTTGTAATTCCAAGTAAAAAGCCATGCATGTAGTCAACTGTGCAGCTTTCGTGGAAATCTATAAACGGGAGATGTTTGATGATAGACCTTCCAAAAAATCCATATACTGGTCTTTTCGCTTCAATAGCACTCAACACATTTTGTTCAATAGAAATACTTGAGCGACACTTTGGTTTTTCTTCACGATAAGGAAAGCAACGTGTATGACCTTTACCAACTTTAACTACTAAGCCCGGTTCTTCACAAAATATACATGAATATAAACCGTTATGTTGGGTCATGTTAAAGACACCTGCTCTTGCTTGAAGGTCCATTGTCATAGTACTGACAATTACATAAACCTTTTGCTGCCCTGTAGATGTTTCAACTGTCAACCCGATGTTGTACAAATCTATCATTTCCTTGACAAAAGGAAAGAAAAATGTGTTCATCTTTGGTTTTCCTTGCCCCTGCCATAGGCCCCATAAAACCATATTCTTCTTGACAAATCTTGATTGCGGTCTCAATTCATTAATTACTAGGTAAACTGGCCACAAAGCAATTTTTGAAGATTTAAACAAGGAAACACCATCTGTAAACATAGTCAAAGTAACTGTAAATTTTTTACACTTTTTTTTCAACTCTTGATATTTTTCCCATCTAAAATATCATGCATGCCATCTTTAACATTTTCTCTTCTGAATGAAGTCATGACTTGTTCCCAATTGTCACTATTTTCAAAAATTTCTTTTAATTGCAACCTTAAATCTCCACTGACGAAGAAATTTTTTCCTCGACCTTTCAATTCATCATCAATATACCTTTTCCCTTTACAATGAGGTGTTGCACAAAAAGAATGAGTTTTATCCTCTGGAAAGAGTGCACCACATATATCACAATAGTCGTAATATTTTATGAAATTGCCTCCAAATCCAAACTTCTCTTTTAATCTATTGACATTTGTTTCACATAAATTTTTCTCAGGTAGATGAATGTTAATCAACTTCATCAACTGACAAAAGGCTGTACCAGATAAATTGTTTTTTGTTGAAAATGCACAGAGGGAAAGCAAATGTTCTTTATGTGAAATATCTGATGAATATATATTTTCATTAGGTGGCAAAACATATAAAGGAACACTGTTTCCGTGTTTTCTTCATCTGTTGTTGATGTATTATAAGCTGTGCTTTCTTCCTCTGAACTATCACTTTCTGAAGCAGACTCATTTTCATCAAAAGTGTCAATTTCCATATCTTCAGTCTCTATATTATCCAACTGTAGGATTTGTTGCAATTCTTGAGTGCCATATTCAGTCTCAAATGATTCTGTTATACAGTTATCACTTCCCTCATTAATGATATCTCCATGAAAAGAAGGATCAGATTCACTGTCATAGGACAAGTCATCATTTGGGGGAAAATCTGGAACACTGTTTCTTTCTGAAATTCTATAATAAAAATACCAGGAATTAATAAAATAATATTTGAGACTACACACAACAAATTGTCTTGCCTGTTTTTTCCCCAGATCAATCCTGTCAACCAGGCATGTTAACCTTAAACATCATTCTGTACACCAAATATAATTGACCTACTGCTTTACATGTACAAATGTAACTAAGAAACAGACATAAGCACAAAGTACAAATGAACCAATTTAAATTGACCAAATCATTTTGCAAATTGAACTCTGTCAGACAGACATGTATATTTTTTCGAACATTTCCAAAAGTAAACATATTTGACCTTCGGCTTATACAATTGGCTTGATTAAATTCTTAGAAGCAGCAGCAGGTCTCAAATCATTGTACAAGAGGCCTACTGTTTGAATGTCCTTAATTTGCTCTGAATACTGCTATAAACATTCATTTAAAAATCACTACATCTTCAGATCATTAAAATTTTGTATCTGTTTCAATAATATATATATATATACATGTATACATTGTAATGTATCTAAACCTCGGTCCAACACTGTAAGATCTGTTAATTTGCTTTCACAATTTTTTGTTCTTCCCTTGATGGGATTCTTAGTCATGCTACTGAGATATTGTTGCACTGAATTGCCTGCACTGTGCCTGACGTACTAGATCACTGGATGGGCTGATGTGTAGACGAATTATATACATGTGTATATCTGTTTTCAGAGATGTATATATAGGAAGTGTAAATGTTATACATCTGTTTTAATATTTTGATTTGAAGTGTGCAAAATGAATGTTCATTCTAAAAAGAAAATCTGTTCCTACAAGACCATTTGAGTCTTGTATACGTTGATATTAAAAAAAAAAAAAAAAACAGAGTAAAAGAAATAAAATATACATTTTGAATGAAAACAATACATATCTTATAATGAACTTTGTCTTAGATGCCTACTCTGTACCATCACAGTATGTATGTTCATCAGCAGTTACCAAACAAATCTGAGAAATCGCTACGTCCTAGTAAAAGTTGACAAGATAATATTTTTTAGATAAGAAAAAATTCGTTGCACCCTGTGTCAATCCTCAGAAAATGATTAATTTCATCAGTAAGTATTAATTATCACCCCTTTTGTTGATTATATATATCAAAGGTGTTTTTACGGTTCACAAATACTGTTATTTGAGTAATAATTTTCTACAGATATTTATTAAATTAATTGATTAGAATATTACCAGTTTACATGATTATTGTATGTAGTAAATGAGCAATTAATTATGGTATAAAATTTGTTTGACTATTATCTAGTCCTATATGTAGGTAATGATGTCGACGGTTTTACGATAAGAAAACGACCCACAGTACATAAAATGGAATAATTTTGTGTTCCGTTTTGTAAATGTTTTTTCCGAGCGAGTACTCGAGTATCGCTCGGTAAATCCAACGAGTAATCGATTAGTAAATAATCACCGAGTTTACATCCCTAGATTAAATGATTAAGATTTGGGACTGGACATAGCTTGACTTAACATATATTTTACAGATGGAACAATATCAATATAATTCCCAGAGCCATAATACCCAGAATCAAAATGGTCAAAGCTACATCTCGCAGACCAATAATCAGACCAGTCTTTCACAGGCCAATACAACGCAGAGAATGTTAGTGATATGTGAAAATACTAGTCTTAGTCTTACTATCCATTAGGGACGACATCAAAAGTTCAATGTAGAATAAAAAAAACTTAATTCATATAGTTTTTTCACGAACTACCCTATCCCCACTCTTAACTTAATTTGTGAAAAATTGATTGACCATTAAAGATATATATAAAATCGATGTCAATTGAACAAAACTTGCAGCAATTTTGACCCCCATCCCCAAACTATTTGATCTAAGTTTTTTATCCTTCATTGATTTTTTGATGTCATCCCTTATTTAACCAACACAGAAAATTCCAATAGGTTATGCTTATCAGAAACCAGCACTGACATTGCTGAGTTCTGGTTTATGATATTGACTTAATATTTGTTAAAAAGTTTACACCATGACAAGTTATTAGAATTTTGTTCCAATACAGTGAATTTTTAAACGGTAGGGGCCTAATTGTATTGCCATGCAATACTAATAGAATGCTTTGAATTTCTTATACAAGATTGTTTTAAGATTTGGTGTCATTGAATTCTTTGACAATTTACTTTTTTAGCACTTGTTTAATTAGTACCCCCTGACATTGCACCTGATATTCAAAATAAAAAAAAATTACCCTTATGTATCATTCTTTATCACTTTTAGACTCCAAAGTCAACATCTCAACTTGGTTCGACAGAGAGATGTGAGCCTGTCCCAACTCAAGTTCTTTATAATGGATTTACAAAGGTGATCTAGTATATATTTTGCATCATGACTGTTTATTCTTACTTTAAACATAGTTTTTCATTTCAGTTCTAAATTTAACTTACATTAACAAAGTTTAAAATGCTACTCTCCAGTGTTACTTTAAATCTTTCCCTTGCTTTTGGTTTTAATAGCAATTTTATTTGTAGTTTGTCTTTTTCATCCAGGTCATTTCAGATTTACTGACACTTATGAATTTGTACATGTTAAAGTACAATACGTATTGAACATGCAATTTTAAAATTATCTTATTGTTTTTCAGTGACAGAAAAGCAGTACCTCTCCAGTAACCATGTACATGATGTATGTGTTGCTTATTAATATAAAAAAAGTAACACTTCATAGTGACTGGACAGGTTAATCAATGCAACAAAGAAAATAGATGAAACATCAAAACAACAAAAGGTCATTTGATATGCCAGCAAGTAAATGATTAGCAAGAGATTTTGTATTTTTCAAATTCAATGTGAGACGAAAATATTGCATTCATAAAACATATATGTACATTTCACCGAAAAAAGCACTACCAATCTTTTGTGAATGAAATGGAACTTAGATCCCTTCAAAATTATTTAAATTGCACAATGTGAGATAGAGAACTGACCCAATATGTTTTTATCATGGCCAATCTAGTGATACTGAAAAATAAAAGCCAGTTCAAATCAAAGATAAAATGTACTTTTGGATAATAAAATGATAACTGCCAACTTGAAAGTTCTTTATTCAGTATAACATATACATATTTGATATAATTTTCTGTTGACAGGCCCAACTGAACCATGACTTGCCTGGGCGTGGTTGGAAGCAGGATAGTAAATGGCTCCTTATGCGTATGTTCACAACTGAGGAACTAAGGGGCCACTCTATCACTGGGCATCATGGTTCCAAAATGAAAACGAACAGTATCCGACCATCTCTTGAAGACAAGTCCATATTGAGGGTACTTTATGGTAAGATACATGCATGTATTAAAGGCAGTAATATTGTTTATTTTAATGGTACTATAAATATCTCCAAAAATTTACCGTTCAAAATGTTTGAAGAGAAAATGTGGTATAAAGGCTAATGAGACAACTATCTGCAAATGACCAGATGACTCACTGTATGACCTTCAACTGTTAGAAAATCCTTACTGTATAATAAATAAAGTATGCTGTAAAAGACTGAAAACAATCTAATGAAGAAAACGTGTCTGTTACCTGCTCTATAAAATTGACCCTGGAAACAAATACATATATAAAACTGAAATGTTTTTAAGCTTAATAAAATTATTATTTCTTTTTAGACATAATTATGGAGAAATATCCAGGAAGGTTGGTGACAGACATCAACTTGGTACTGGCTGATGTGGTAAAGCCATCTGCACCAGGAATGGCTGAATGATTGAATTTAACTTTACAAATTTTGATATGACAGATGCAATAAAGGATTGTCTGTCGAGACACAATTTTTCTTGACCTATAATACTGTCTTGTTATTTTTCTACAGTTTTCACTCATACAGTAAAAAAATGTTTGTGGATGGACTCATGGTGTTATGTTATGACCAAAATAACCCATGTCTAAAACAGTTACTGACCCCTCATTTAAAACCTCATTTTAATCCACCCTATTTTAAAAGCCCGGTCCTATACTTTTTTCAGTGCACCTGTCAATCCAGTGTAGTCTTTATCACTTGGAACCAACTTGGAAGTGATTCGGATATTAAAATCTTAATGCTTTGAAGTGATTTGGAATCTGTTCAGATTCACTTGGAAATGACTTAGAAACAACTTGGAAATTGACTCGGAAACAACTTTAAAATTGATTCGGAAACAACTTGGAAGTTAACTTAGAAACCATTCGGAAGTTAACTGGAAAAACTTGGAAGTCATTGTGTAATTTTACGAATGATAATTCGGAAAATAGTTCCAATACTCCAAGTTTCAATTCGTAACTTCCATATATAAATTTCCGAATATTACATTTGGAATTTCCATGCTGCCTTTGGAACTTCTGTGTACGGGTATTCCAAAGTTCAACACAACTTATTATTTCTTGTATGCTAATATCTTCAATTGAAAAGTTGGATTTGAATTCAGATCAGATTGACTTGTAACTCTCTTATGATTAAAATTCGGGTATCTATGATAAGTTTATCTATATCTTATTCCAAATGGGAGTGCTCCGATAACAACGGAGGTAAAACCAGAACAGAATGATGCAGAAACGAAAGTAGGAATTTCCAAGGCAACTTCACTATCAACAATCAGCCATTATAAATATATTAACACGATTAAATGTAAAAAACATAGAAGAGAAAAAGAACAAACTATTTTTGAAGACAGGAGAATTGTTATTAAAGTTTGAAAGGTAATTTACGCCTTCCATTTGAGCAAACATGTGCACATTATCAAACAAAGCCCCAACCTCCAAACAAAAATAAAAAAATATGTCTAGACCTTTAATTTTATACCTACACTAACACATGTATTAGTTTCAAAGTCAATGTTAGTATTTCTGTCTTTCCATTTGATTCCCAGTTATGATATCATGAAGCAAGAGCAAATTTCTCTGTATTGTGATATACAATCAAAGTCCCCTTTTTCCCCGGTGTTTTTTTTTTTGGGGGTAAGAAAAGTTATATTTTCCCACCTCCTTAGCTACTCTTAGCATAAAAGCATAACCGATTTGTTTTATGTCGAAAAAATGGAATAAAATTGGTTGTTTTGCTGTTTTAATTAACCATTAAAAAAGTGTCCCATGGTTTTATTCCACAACTGAAATGCCATTTTTCAATAATTGGTAAATAAATGGACAGGTAAGAAATGGTTTGAAAAATTTACGAATAAAAATGGAAATTTAATGGAAAATGGGTTTTCGATGGTAAAACACCATTTATTTTAGGTAAGGGTTAAGCTTTTGAAAAGTTTAACCTGAGTGGGATTAATGCCATACATTTGATAAACCCAAGACATAAAACTTATAAAACAGAAAGCACTGTGATCATGTATAGGATAAATAGTACTTGTCTTTCAAAGCACAGCAAATTATATAAAATAATAAGCAAAGCATATTAAGGTAGATCATAGGTATATATTTCCTCAGATAGAATTTTTTGTACTTTGCCAAAATAAAGATTTTTCTATGCTTTTCCAAAATATAATAAAAGTATGGGTCACTGTGCTATTTTTCAAGCTACGGGTCG
This sequence comes from Mytilus coruscus, assembly GCA_017311375.1. Taxonomy (NCBI): domain Eukaryota; kingdom Metazoa; phylum Mollusca; class Bivalvia; order Mytilida; family Mytilidae; genus Mytilus; species Mytilus coruscus. Next base: position 81,052,442 of record CM029598.1, on the reverse strand, counting down.
TATGAAATTGCCCAAATTTGCTTAGATTGTTCATGAAAAACACATTTTGTGCATAAAAGAAATCTATGAGATAGAATTTTGAAATAAAATATGAGAAGATAGGTTTTATGATATGCTTTAAGAAAATTAAAAGAAAAATGGTGTCACTGAACTTGTTTTCTTGCTGCAAGTAAAAATGAAATTTCCTATCAGTCCAGTATAAATTTTTTAATAAAGAGTTATCTCCCTTAAATGGCCAAGTTGAAAAATGATTCTAAAACACAAATATTTGGTATTTATTTAAACATTTTGAATAATGCAATAAATCACCAAGTTTTCTTTCGTCAAATAAACAGTCTAACCTATAAATTGCCTATCTGTCTCCAAATTTGCAGATTTGGACAAAGATCTAGACCGGTTGTGTACTGCGATTGTACAATCCAAGATGGCGGTATACCATGAATCTACCTTAAAGCAAACATAGTGAGACTATCTGACATTCATGCAGTATATTAATTATCAAGCCCACCATAACCAATTTTGACGGGTACCAGTTGCCGTAATAAAACAGAAATGGCGACAGTCTGTTGTAAATAAAAACAAATATATATATATATATATATATATATATTTTTGTTTCATTTGTAGAAGCTTAATTAAATTGACAGGGAAATTCTGGCATGTAAGGGGAACTTAATTTTTCATTTTCTGAGTCATAAACATGTATATTGGGTGTTTCAAAGCACTATTTTTTTAATTTGGTTTTCCAATAAAATATTTTGAAAATTTGAAGTAACATAGTTATTTACTTAAAAGCTTGTAAACAGGAAAAAAGTGATGAAAAGTTGATTGGTTTAATTCTAGTGATGGTTATTTTCTTATTTGTAATAAAATGTTGTTTAAATTTTTACTTTAGCATTGGGCAGGATAAAACTTTATTCATCATGCCAAGTATCTTTTATTCGAAATAAGGATATTTTAATTTCTGCACAATTTTTGAAAATGCCAAATAAAACAGACTATTAGGAAAACCAATGGTAGTAATACTATTGAGGGAAGCTGCACACACCTTTGAATTAATTTGTATGTACTGTTATTTTTGAAATTTTATGTTTTTCAGTGAAGTATTGCATTTGTTGAGTGGATTGAGTCTCAAAAACTCAACTGAGAGAAAATTGCCTTGAAATAAGGCTCTAAATTACCTTGAATGATCCGTCATTTGAATAGGCAGAGCAAGCCATATTCAGTGTTTTGGGAGTTTTTCTGACACTTTCTCCCTATTTCCTATATTAAGCTATAAAAGAAAACTTTTCCTTAGTAATTCTTAAGAAATATACAGTTATAAGTAGATTAAATGATTTTTAAGACAGTTACAACAAGTTATTCACTAAAGGGAACCATTATGTGTCCCTCTCTGGAATGCGGCGTGGATTTAAGTTTTACGTAATTACTTATGGAAACCTCCATGGAGTCCGTGAACTTTAATAAGGATAGCTCATTCAACTTGAACACTTTAATTATTCATTTATTATCACATTTCTTACATAAATGTGTGATGATATTTACCCTAAAATTTTAATTCATTAGCCTAAAAGTTCATATTTTGAGGGAATGAGAGGTATACATGGACCAAAAGAGACCTTATAATGAAGACAATAAGGTATATTAGAGATGTTTATCATCTTAGAGTCATCTTTGTATCATATTCAACTGTTTTTATGCATATATGAAATGAATATTTTGATCATTTATTGGTCCACACTACATTATATCATGATGTGGCCATATTTGGTTTCTTACAAGAAATTTTCCTCAAATAGCTGTACGATGTTGTCTCACACTACACTAATTTTCTCTAAAAGTATTGAACTGATTATGACAAAACTTGACGGTAATGCTTGAAATAACCAGTATTTGAAAGAAAAAATCAAATTCAGTTTATTCAACAATTATGTCATCTTACCACCAAAACATTGTACATACATACATCTGGATTCATATGAAAAGGGTTGAAAAATATTCCTTGAAATTGACTTGTAGGAAATTAACCCTGCATTTCATTGAACATGTATCAAAGCACTATTCTTTTTAGTTTGGTGTTCCAATAAAATATTTTGGAAACTTGAGGTAACATGGTTACTAAAGCTTGTAAACAGGAAAAAGTAATGAAAAGCTGATTGGTTTACTTCTGGTGAAGGGTATTTTCTTATTTGCAATGAAATGTGTGAAACTTTTACTGTAGTATTGAGAGGATAAAACTTTACTCATGCAAAGTATTTTTTATTTGAAATACAGATACATTCTGCATAATTTTTTAATAATACCAATTTAACTAAGACTAACTATTAGGGAAAATCAATGATGGTATTACCCCATAACTCATCTGTGAGTAATAATGATTCCTTTATTTATCTAGTTCCTGGCATATAAAACTCCAATGCATAATCTGTCAGGAAACAAGTTTGTAGAATTTGTTGATCTATGATTTGATGTTGATTTGGTAAGGTGACAGGAACCATGATCGAGTGTCTTCAAAATTTCATTGCTTTATGATTTATATTTCTAAAAATCTGTCCAGCATGCAGATTTTAAAATAATGAATGCATTGCAAACCATGCAAAAACCCCAATTAGTCAGAATTCTAATAATATCAGTGAAGAATTTTAGGTTAATTTTGAAGAGATAAATGAAATTCAATGAATAAGAGCCTTGTCGAGCTTAGAAGTATTGCTTCCATGAAAATCTTTAAATATTTTTCAAATAAAATGATTTTCCTACTAGGTGTAATACCACCAAATCATAGTACGTCACATCCAGTTGCATACGAAAAAGGGTCGAAAAAAGATATTACCTTGAATTTGACAGTTGTAGGAAATTAATCCTACATTTCATTGCAGTAAAACATTTCTGAGTCATAAACATATATCTTGGGTGTTTCAAAGCACCATTCTTTTGTTTGATATTTCTATAAAATATTTTGGAAACTTGAGGTTACATGGTTGCTTCCTGCTTTCATGATATTCATGTATTCATGAATTAGGAAGAATATTCATGAATATTCATGAATATTCCAGTTTTATTCATGGGGACTATTCCAGTGTCAAAGTTATTTATGAATAAGAAGCATGCATACACTGGAATATACATGAATTCTTAATAACTGTATGGAGACAACCAAAAGAATTCTTAAAATGCCTAAAATGTACTATAATGAAGTTTCTTTCATTCTAAAATCTATTTGGGGACAAAAGAAACCTTTTTGGGACATGAATAATCATGAATATACTTGAATGTTTGGACTTAGAATTTTCTAATACATATTACATGAATAAGAAAGAATAATAATGAATGAAATTTGGACTTAGAATATTTCTTGATTGTGTGACAAACATGAATAAGCATGAATAAAGCTGCATGATAATGACTCACAATTATGTGTGACCAACTGCAATAATAATACTGATGAAAAATTACAAATATAATTTGTTCTAGGATTTTGTTGTTTATTTAGACTTTTTTGCTGAGGAAATATGTTCAATAATTAGATGAAAAATCATGAATATTTCATGTGACAGCGAACCCTTATGTTTGATTTTTTCAATGACCCCACCCTCAAACTGCTGCTTTGAAAAATTGGATGCCATTTTTCAATGCCTCTCCCCACCTGCTGCTTCTAAAATGAAAGATGTCCCTTTTAAAAAAATCAAGCCTCCTCCTTTTCACCTTGAGGCCCTAAAGATGACACATTACAAGTCCCTTAATACAAGGATGATTTATTTTAATGAACTAATCTTTTTACCAATTTTCAATCTTTTGACATCAATAAATAATGATATTATAGTATTTATTTTAAAAATCTTAAAATATATCAGAATTGTGTATGCCTAAAAATTGTGTCATCAAATGTTTCTTTTAAACATGAATCTGTAGAACCTCAAAAGGGTATATAATTGCCCAACCTCATCCTCCTATACAATAAAATAAACAATTATGAATTACTTAATACACATACAAAGTCCTTCCATAATATTTGTCTTTTATCACAAAGTTATAGTGGTTTATTATTTGCCACCAGCTGAGATCACATCTGGAACTAACTTCACTTTCAATGGCCTGAATTAGGCCCCACACAGAAAAATCTGTATACATATTTTTAATCATGAAATAATGATTAATGATATACTTTTATCATTCAATCATTATAAACCTTGAAGCTACCAATATGTTTCATAAATTATAAACATTATATGTTTTTGACCTGTCTGGTTATGGATATTATGTATGACTTAAGAATTATAAACAAAGTTAATCCTTATGGAGCCCCAACTGACCATAGCAGTGCTAAGAAAAATACACACATGATACTCAGAGATTCAAATTTTGGCGCTATTTAGATAAAGATGGTTGTCAGAGGTAAGTTTTATAATAAGAAAACAAGTGAAAGAAAAGTTTCCATTAAGGAAATTGTAGCTCAGATATTATTGTTTTCTGGCATATTGGTCAAACTTTTAGTGTTATACCAAAACTGTGTTTTAAATGAACTGGAAGGAGATTCTATAGAAGTTATGTCTGTTGTTCAAGTTAAATATGGAAAATGGAATGCACAGCTGTCATTACATTTTGTAATCATATGGTAAGTTTTTTCTATTTAAAATTGTTTTGAAATATACAGGAGACTATCTGGTCTCAGACTGTAGTAAAACAAATGATTAAGTTTATTCATTAAAGAAAAAGGAATGTGTACATACATGTACATGTACAAAAGTGTATATAAAATGCAAGATATTTATAGTCAACCGTTTTACCTATTAATCCAAATGCAGTTATAATTTGTAATATTTTAAACAATTAATGTGTCCCTTGTCATGCTTGTGGATTATGCTTTATTGCACATTGTAAATTATATTAATATAGACAGACCTTTGCAGTTTGGTTGTTATAACTCTCTGAAATGGATATTTATAAATCTACATGAAACAATTTCAGATTTGATTTATTTTAAACAGAGACGTATATACTAGGTCTCTGTTTAAAACTAAAAATGATTTTTAAAAATGTCATTCAATATTTTAAATTAAACATGCAAAATAGCAAAATATATTTAGAACTGCATTATAAAGGTCAAATCCTGAATTCCGCAAAATAAAAGCCCCATAAAGACCTTCTGCCCCTCATATTTGTATTCATGGTATTCTAGATTATTCCTACATTCAATATTCAAGAACACCGATTTCACATTCATGGTTATTCTGGAATATTCTTGAAGAATTCCAGTTCATAAAAGCAGGGTAAAGCTTGTAAACAGGAAAAAGGAGTGAAAATTTGATTGGTTAACTTCCAGTGATGGTTGTTATCTTATATGCAATGAAATGTTATGTGAAATGTTGTCTGTAGTACTGGACAGGATAAAACTTTACTCATGCCAAGTATTTCTTTATTTGAAACAAAGATAAATTCTGCACAATTTTTGAAAATTGCAAATTTCACAAAGACTAATAGGGAAAAACAATGGTGGTATTAATCCCATTATGGGAAGCTGCATTTGCACCTTTGACCTTGTATGTACTCTCATATGTTACAATTTCATGGTATTTCAGTGAAATATTGCAAAAATGAAATATTTTTGAGTAGATTGAGTCTCAAAACCCATTAGAAGAGAAAATTGACTTGAAATAGGACTCTATCATGAATATTAGTAGACAGAGCAAGCCATATTCAGTGTTTTGGGAGCTTTTCCTGACCTTTTCTCCTTATTTCTTATATTTTGCTATAATAGAAAACGTTTTCCTAAGTAATACTTTAATATATATACAATTATAAGTAAATGAAATCATTTTTGAAGCAGTAACAACAAATTATTCACTAAAAGGGAAGCATTTTATGTCTATCTCTGGAGTGTGGCGTAAACTTAAGTTTTCTGTAAGGACATATTGAAACCTCCATGGAGTCAGTGAACTTTTATATGGATAGTTTATTCAGCTTGAATACTTCAATTACTCATTAATTATCAGATTTTTGCATAAATGTGTAAAAGTTACCCAAAATTTTGATTTATTGGCCTAATATCGAAGTTCTGAAGAAATGAGAGGTATAAATGAACCAAAAGGACCTTATAATGAAGACAAAGAGGTCCATTAGTGGTATTTATCATCCTAGAGTCACCTGTTGTATCCTATTCAGCTGTTTGTAGGCAGATGAGATAAATATTTGATCATTTATTGGTCCACACTATATTCTATCATGTTTCGGCTTGGATTTTCGAAAGAAATTTTGCCTGAATCGCTGTAGATGTCGTCTTACATTATACTAGATTTCTCTCAAACTGTTGAACTGATTATGACAAAATTTGACAATAATACTTGAAATAATCAGTATTACAAAGGAAAAAATCACATTCAGTTTATTCAACAAAAAGTCTTCTTTAGGTGTAATACCACCAAATCATAGTACGTCACATCCGGTTTTCATACGAACAAGGAATGAAAAAATATTCCCTTGAATTTGACAGTTGTAGGAAATTTATTCTACATTTCATGGCATTAAAAAATTTCTGAGTCATAAACATATATCTTGGGTGTTTCAAAGCACCTTTCTTTTTTATTTGGTGTTTCTATAAAATATTTTGGAAACTTCAGGTTACATGGTTACTAAAGCTTGTAAACAGGAAAATAAGGGTGAAAAATTTGATTGGTTAACTTCCAGTGATGGTTATTATCTTATATGCAATGAAATGTTACGTGAAATTTTGTCTGTAGTACTGGACAGGATAAAACTTTACTCATGCCAAGTATTTCTTTATTTGAAACAAAGATAAATTCTGCACATTTTTTGAAAAGTGCCAATTTAACAAAGACTAATAGGGGAAAAACAATGGTGGTATTACTCCTACTATGATTGGTGAAATCAAAGGGAGAGCCCAATTATGTGAAGGAAATCCCAAACCTGTGTATATCATTGCAACCACTTACTCATATATATAGTAAACTATAACCAAGAAATTACATGCATTTGTATTTTTAGTTGACACAAAGCACTTATATATTTCATTACTATTGAACATGTTGAAATTTTTCTACGTGGGACACAAGTTCTAATACACCGAAACTGGTAACCTGCCTCCTAAACAGTTTTAGCTCACCTGGCCCAAAGGGCCAAGTGAGCTTTCTCATCACTTGGCATCCGTCGTCCGCCGTTAACTTTACAAAATCTTCTCCTCTGAAACTACTGGGCCAAATTTATCCAAACTTGGCCACAATCATCATTGGGGTATCTAATTTAAAAATGTGTCGAATGACCCCGCCTGCCAACCAAGATGGCCAACATGGCTAAAAATTAAACATAGGGTAAAATGCAAGTTTTGTCTATTATTTTCAAATTATAAACCATTATAAATAAAGAAAATCTGACAAGGGCAAAATGTTCAGAATGTTGAGCTCTACCAATTGTTCCTATAAGTCAAAACTGTCAGACGACTTCTTATAGGAGTTACTGCCCTTAAATGACAAATTTTACCATTCTTGTTCATTTTATGTCTATTTTTATTATCTAAATGATCAGCAATCCAAGATGAACAAAACAGAGATTTTTGTCATGAATTCTATTCTCGTCTACAATGTTGGAGAGTGTCATTTGTTGAATATGCACATAGACCAAGCTAGGTGAGCGACACAGGCTCTTTAGAGCCTCTAGTTTTATATTCATTAGAACTTTGTATGGTTGCACATTTATTACGTCAATCAAGGGTTATTTCAATATGGACAGACTTTTAAAGGATCTTTGTTGTACCGATACAATTTCAACTTGAAGATAAAAAAAATAATTATCATTAAGATGGGTATCAACATACCTTTCATTTGTATTTTATATACAAAAGTTACTATACCTTGAAAAAATTACAAACCTTTTTTTGGGAAAAACTGTAGATACTGCCTATTTAAATAACTGGTTTCAGTTAGAGACTCATTTATTTCAGCGTTATATTTAACAAATTTTAATCTGATTAAAATGGTATATCTTTGATATTAATTTTCGCAGTTTTTCCCCGATAAACGTACCTAAATTTCCCCATGTGGACTCACTAAGCACTTCCCCAGTCTTTGATTTATGAAATAATTTTCCATGTGTGTTGTAGTTTTAGAATATATATGAATTAAGTCTCTTGATAACAACATCCTAGAGGTAATTGCATCATTATCATGAATTCACAGAACTTGATATATGCAGATGTTTATAAATTAGATATACTCGTTGAAAGAAATCAACATTAAAATGAGTATTTTTTGAAAATTTACATTGATTTAGAAAACAACTTAAGAAAGTTGTTCTGGAGATTTACTTCTCTTGAAAGGTTGAAAAATAAGTGTTTTTTTTGTTTTTTTTAATGCGATTATTTTCCAGTTGAATGACCATTTTAAGTCGTTTTTTAAGTTACGTTTTTAGTTGCACTTATGAAATGTATGTATTGTCTAAATAGATGTAAAATATAAAAATAAAATCATTAGTGACAGGAAATAAGTATAAAGATGAGGAGATGTATGATTGCTCATGAGACAACTATCCACCAGAGTTAGAACTAAGTGGTTGTAAGTAATTGTAGTCCACCATACGTATAAAGGTATGAGTTTTAGGTAAAATTAGTTATGAGCCTAGGCAACATGGGCAATTGTACAAACAAAATATATTTAACCGATTTAGCATCTATCATATCATTAAGCAAAATATCTTAGTGGGTAAAGCTTTGGCTCATTATCCAAATATAAATGACAAGATCTTAAAATCAAGTTCTTTTGTCAAATTTTGCAGTTTTGCATGAGATACAAGAAGTTTGATCATCTGAATGGTGTATGTATAATAGATTTCTATTTTCGAATACATCAGGCCCAAAAGTGGTCATATCATTCTTTCTTCTTTAAACTATGATTTTTAATAAACATTGCAATGTTCTCCAAGACTAAAATATCAATCCGTAATCCTCAATCATGATTTCTTGTATACCAGTTATCATTAGCTGTCTGAGAAAAGTATGAATTTGTGCAATACCGAATTATAGGTATATTTGATTAAATACAACCAAGCTTTGAGATACATTAATCTATTAAGCTCACTAGTGGCTCTATTCACAAAACTCAAGTTGATCTGTGAGATTACTGGCTGGCCCAAAGTGCTAGATTGAGCTATTCCATTACTTTGCTGCAATGGTCCAACATCAGATCCTGCATCGGAGGTCTTATATTTTCTCCTATTTAACAACAGGCCAATTGTAACCAAATTAAACTTGAGGCATCTAGTTTAAAATAAAGATATTTCTGATGATCCTGTACGCCAACCAACATGGCCATCAAGGTAAAAAATTGAAAATGGAAATAAAGTGCATGACATTTGTGTATTTGTAACTATTATCTTAACAACTTTCATAGATAGAGAAAATCTTTGCAGAGCAGAATATTTAGATCAACCTATTGTCTATTTTAACCAAAATTATCAATCGACTTCTTACTGAAGATGTTTACCAAAGTTTGTTATTTTTGCTCAAAACTGTAGATAAATAGAAATTTTGAACAACCATAATGATTTGAAAACAAGATCTAAAATTAAATCAGTATGGTCAAAATTATCAGTCTTCTCGTAACAGGATATATTTGCCATTACTATCTTGACTATTAATTTTCTACTTGTTATATTTAGTTACAATTCAAATAAGAATGCATGACATCAATTCTCAGCTTCGTTTTGAAATACTAGTAGGACTAATAGTACTCTAACTTTAAACTCAGATTTTGCATGCATTTATTAAATTGTGATTGTTGAACAATGACAAAATGGGAGATTAATCATTGCGATATCAGGAAATTTTGCATATATAAATCTATCATAATTTATAATGCAAGTTATTTTTTTATGATTTCTTTCAAATTGACTTATTTGTTCTGATGTAATAGTACTTGAGAATCCCTTTAAATCTTGACCTTCTCTGTCATTCTCTTACAAGGAAAAGTGAAAACACACTACTCATAGGGAAAGAGATAATGAATTGCAAATGAATCTTCAAACCCCAAAACACTGTATGGAAATTGAGATTTAGTTGTGTTAATTGGTTTATTTCAAGGCAAGTTGCTCTGTTTGTGAGTTCTAAAAGAAATCTTGTATGCATTGATAAACATGTCTAGAACGACTAGTAACTTATCAATCCATGACATCATTGAACATATTCATGATTGATATATTGAGATATATTTTTGTTGTAGGGGCTATTTTACTGACATTGAAAGATCCCTAGAACATTTTACTGTAGATCCAAGCAATCTTAAGTAGTAGTCCACATAAGTATCATGCAAAATCAAATTTGTGATACACTTCATGAAAGGCTCTGCTACAAAATTTATTTTGCCAATCAGTCGCAAAATGGGTGTAGATGAAAGGAATGAGTTATATTTTCCATTTATTGCCTTGCCAAGACCGATAATTGGCATACATTGTGGAGTTATCTCCTCAACATGAGTTTTATAATGCATTCTAAAGAATTTATATATCACCTGGTAAGAGTGCATTTAAAAATGATATATGAATTTCAATATCCTTATATCCTAAATAATATATAACAACAATTCATTTGCATATACTTTGTAGATCTGTTCTAGTTTGAACTTTGATTGCATGATTCTTATATGGATTGGTACCTCATATGTAACACAGAGTGAATTTTAGTCTTTTTATTGCAGATCCATTCTGGTAAACAGGATGTAGACATTTCACATCAGTGTGGCTACAGTGCTATAAGGGGAAGCACTGTAGCCAGTAAAAGAGACCAGTGTAAAGCAGATCAAAGAGAAAAGTTAAGGAAATATTACTTATTGAGGAAGCTAAGTCATGAGTCTAACAGTAGAAGAGTCAAACTTCCTGAGATTTTACTTTCTGAATTTGAAGATTGCTTCAAAGGCTGTCAGAGTATATTTTGATTCTGTCCATCCACCAGCTGGACTTGCTAATGAACTTGCCAATAGTTCTTCCAACTTAAAAGGACTTCGATTTATGACAAAACTACAACAGCAGACATTATACCCAAGTCCTGGTAAGTTGGAATTTTGTTTGTTTATTTTCTGGTTGTAAAATGAAAACAATGGGACACTCAATTATTTATATAAAAGGAGATGTGATTGTACATATCACTGAAACAGCAACCAAACATATAGAAACTAACAGATATTTAGAGGGCAATATACAGTCTTGAACAATATGTGTCTATATGTTGAAGTTCTTTAGACGAAGAAAACGAAAGTACAAAATCATGGCAGGGATATATAGAATCAACGCCCAGATATGCATGAAATATTTCCCACTGTGTGTTAGGCAAACAAAGAATAATACATCAGTCAAAGGTAGAATTATATAAAGTCAAGTTTTCAGTCAGAATGGGGCATTAAATTTGATGGAATAAATTTTAAAACCTTCAGAATATTCTAGATATTAAGATCTAACGATAGAGTTACTTTTGAGATACTTTAATTTGGCATTATTAACATGAGGACCAAACCAAATTGAACCTGGACTCTTGAGTTATTCATAGTCATATAAAACAAATCATGTACTGACTATAGTTATTTTGATAAAATAATAGACATTTGCTTAGCTGGCTAAATATCATTTACACATGTTCAAAATGTGCATAGGAAAATACAGGACCTGCCAATATAGACACAGCATAAGATTAGCATTATAAAAACATTAATTTGTAACCATGTAAATGTATATGTATAGTAATGTGTTTCAATAATATATGTTACAGCAAGAAATGTAACATCAGAAAACTTTGATACAACACTGATAGTTTGTCTTTTACGGAACATGACACCACGTGAAAGTGCGCCTGCAACGGGCTGGGATAACTTACCTCACCCAGGTGATACCAGTACAGGTGCAGACCTTGCCCAGGTTAAATGGTACAGAAACAAATTAGCTCATCATGGGGATGGACAATTGTCTACTACAGATTTCAGTCAGTACTGGGAGAACTAGAATGTGTAGGTATACAGGTCATAATGAATTATAGCACCATAGCCAGCACACTAAGTTTTTCGGGGGCGGTGGTGGGGGTATATGAATCACCCTGTCTTGGCTGTCTGTCTACCTATCCGTCTGTCTATCTGTTTATGTGACTTGCATTAGCGCAAATTGTCCATTACATGCTAGGCAATAATGGATGAAACTAAATTGTTGAAGTTTACAGTGTACACGAATTCTGTTAATTCAGAATTTATTGCAGAAATTTATAATTGCTATTGTTGAACAATAGACAAAGACAACAGATTAATTATTTTTACAAATTCTGCTTACAAACCTTTAGGAAATGTAATGTTGTGTAATAATTGTCACTTATATCTTTTATATCCACAAACATGATAAAGTCTACAAATATAAGACAATAATAAAGAATCAACAGTATTCAATTTTTATGGAATTTTTAAGTCCAGAACTACAATTCAGGTTTAGACTTAAACATCTAGAACATACAAATTGTGTGTCTGTACGTAAACTTACTTTTACTATTTAATATCAATTTATAATGTTTTATATATAGGCCATTGGATGTCTTGGTGGACCACCACTGCTGAGGGAAGCACAGTGTGCACAGCATATTGTCTTGGACAAATCACTTATAGACATATTAAACTTGCTTCACAACCTTCAGAGGTCACAAGAGGAGCACACTACCATTATCAATAATCTCCAATCAGCAATTGACAACCAAACGACTATTAAAGAAGAGCATGAATTGAAATATCAGCAGCTTAACGATTCTCTTAAGAGGAGAAGTTGATGCACAAAAACTTGCTACTGACTTTGTGGTATCCAAGGATCAATAGAAATATGCACAGAGAAGATTGAAGTTTGTAGGAAAGAGATTGAGAAAATGGAACGAATAATAAAGGGATTGAAGAAAAGGCTATTGACAAACAGGAAAGGCTGGATGATTTGACACTGCAGTTGTTAAGTTTTGAATGCAAATATGACATCAAATTTAAAGAAATTGATGAACGGTTAACACAACAGGATGGACAGATGGCAAAACACGATGGACAGTTGACAAAGCAAGATGAACAGATGGCAAAGCAAGCTGAACAGATGGCACAGCAAGATGAACAGTTGGCAAAGCAAAATGAACAGTTGGCAAAGCAAGGTAAACAAATAGCAAAGCAAGGTGAACAGATGGCAATGCAAGGTGAACAGATGACAAAACAAGATGAAAGGATTGCAACATGTATAAAAGACATCGATGATATGAAGTAGAAACCATATGATACTGATGATTTCCCAGGTAAGACTGGTTTAGCGATGCAGTTGTTTTTGTTATTGTATGTATAATCTTTATTGCATTAGAAAATGCACAATCAAAATTCTACTAAAAATTTGAGAATGACAGATTTCAATACACCATGGCCAATCTTTAATAAGAAACAGAAAAGACATGCAATTGCCAAATAAAGAAAATAACCCAACACTAATGTCAGATAACCAATAAGTATATTAATCAGTGCAAAACAGATATTCTTTTAATGGGTACGTAAATGTCAAGGTAATACTGAAGTAAATCAAGGCCATTTGTTTTATCAGAATTGGTCCCTTTTCAAACTTATCTTCTGAAACTTCCAATCCTTTTCTTAATCTGGAGAAATTATGGTTGTAAGATCTAGGCAGTTATTTTAGGTTTTGTCTCCTGTAACAAATGATGTGAAATGCGATTTATAGGGATTTATGCGGCAGTAAGGGTAATGAACTATTTGTCTAAAGCTTTATAATTCAGAAGCCCTGGATAATTCATCATATTTTGTATTCTGATGCCTTAAACCATTCGGGTGGGCATATATTATCCTAGACTTCATTTTCATGGTTTAGTAACTGCTTGAAAACAAAATTTTTTAACATATGATTTTTGGTGGAAGAAGACTTCGTCTTCTGAAAGCCTTTACTGCCGGCTGTAAAATCATTGAACCGTTACCAGGACGTATGCCGTATCCCTCTCTGTGCTTTTCAATTTCATAACAACTTCCGTGCCATATCTTGACACCGATGTTTACACATGATCTAAGCATCTGCATCATTTAATTTACTAGTTAGGCTTGAAAAACGATCACTATGTTTTAATGTATTAATATCAACTCTTTTATTTATGTAAATTATTAGATTTTATCCCATCTTACATGAACGTTATTTGCTTACTTGTAACCGGATGTTTTAAAGTAGAGTTTGTAGTACGCATGCGTGAATTTGGTATCGGGTCGGTTTGCCCTGATTACATGTTCGCCCTTGGTCCGTTCGCCCTGAGTTCGTCCCCATAGAGTACGTTCACCCTGGGTTCCTTCTCCTTACTTTTATCGTGGAAGTATTATATTGAACGCTTTTATATTTTTATCGTTTTAAACATTTTATACGTCCTTGCAATTATTAAAAACAATAATATTATAGGTATTAAAGTTTAATAAACTTATTCAGATATTTATATGGTATAAATTCTCGAAATTCATGAACACACATGAAAAAAAATTAATTAAAAGTTGATGGCTTGTTTTGGAGCATTAATAGGTCATGATAATAATTCTCACTGATTGTTGTAATAATTGTCTTTGGTAGATTAATAATTGGAATTATCGGAATAAAACAACTGGATTATTCGGGTTAATTTAAACCACGTTGGTTACGTATCTGCGCATGTGCACAGATGGGAAATTTAATTGTACATCTGAAAGTTTCAAAAAATGATAAACAGAATTGTCATATATTCATACAATCCATCTTGAGTTAAAGTCAAGTATATACGTGGAGAGTACGCCTTCAAACCAATGATGCTTGAAAAATACACGGATTTAGTTGTTCAGTCTGCGATCAGATCTTTAATGCTATCAATTAAGTCATATTCCAGTTTTAGACAACATGTGTTTTTAAAACGAAAGTTAGAATATTTAAGTATGTTATTGCGATAATAAAGAGTAAAGCGCACACGTGAAGCTGCTGGTGTTTTACACATCAAACGATGCACCATCAGTTGACAGAATCACGTGCGCTTGACTCTAAATTATCGCAATAACATAGCAAGGTCATCACCTGACATGACCGGTCAATTCCTTGGCCTGACACATATCTGCATTGGATATATTCAGAATTTTTCAATATATATTTATAATGAAAACCCTAGTTTAAGCAAACTTGACTAAAAATATTGGTGGCCAGTTGACAGAAAACTTTCAAGTGAAACCAAATCAATTACTGTGATAATTGCTTGGCGAAATTGCATTGCATCAAGTTGACCATGCTGAGACGAATGTATGGAATTTAGTTATAGAAAATTTAATTTAAATCAACAGTATTTGCAGATTTTTATGTTAAGTATAGTAAGTTTTGGTTGAGTTATGAGTATTAATATTTTGGAAGAAAAAATACGTCGAAAGCAATAATGGGACAAAGCAGGCTGGGTTGGTTGGGGCTGCTTTATGGTAATTCAAGTTACCTCTTATGCATCTTCTTCCACCTCAGAGCAATCACCTCTTTGATTACCTGCGTTGCCGAAGGCGAAAGCAGGTCTAGTAACCTCACAACTTCATTTGTCCCTCCATCCGTCTCACTACCTTTTCTAATAAATAACTTTTGTACCGTAAAACTAACGTTAATAAAACTTGGTTTGCACATCCATCCTGGGTTAAGGTGTATGTCATATACCATAGTCAGGTCACTATGACATTGACTTTGACTACTATGACAGTAAAACCGTAACTAGATCATAACTTTTTGACTAGATTGACAAAACTTTGTATACAGTAGCATTATACTGACCCTGACCTTAAATTGCTGAATTAACAGTATACAAACCTCCTGGGTCAGTATATTGTTTTGAGATTGACATATCAGTATCCCTAGATGTGTCAATCTAACACAGAGACAATTATGATATTAAATGAATGGCTGAAAATAAAATATCTCAAAATGTCATTGCCTCGATACTGAATTTCACAGCAGCCATTAAAATGCATGTATTAGTCCCGCTATGATGCCATCTTTAGTTAATAACAATGATCATGTGGTGACAATGAAAATCACATCCTGCTGTTTACGCTGTAGCCATTATATTGTTAGGAGGAGCAGTAATCAATCTATATCATAGTTGGCACACACTGCTCTTTATACTGTTCCAATCATACATTAAAGAACAAATATGATGCTATCAAGGATAAGCACGATCTGCCTTCGGTTCTGTTACAATGATATTGTGAAGAACAAGTATCCTTCTGTATCACGGATAAGTACATACTGCTCTTTGCTGTGTACATAATATTATTAAGAACAATTATCATGTGTGACAAGGATAACCTTCTTTCTGTGTGGTACCCATGATATTGTTAAGAACAACTATTATTGTTTAGAACAGTTATCTAGCTGCGAAAGGTATAAGCACATCCTACTGTCTAAAATGTACATTATATTGTAAGGAATTGTAATCACGCTGCATCAAGAAAATCTGAACAACGGAAACAATTGTGTGAAAGTAAACCTTTTTTAACTGTAAACCCAAATCAACGAGGACAGCAGTTCTTGAGGTAGCACTACAGTCTGACTTTTCTGACTCCAACCACCAGGCGTTAAAGATTAATTTCTCCAACACTACTCAATGGATTTTTAAAATCTTTAACTCATTTTAAAGCTGAAATATTACTCTTACCTAACCTATAGATAAAGTTATTTTGGTACAATCAATTAAAAATATGTATCATTAACTGCCAAAAAGTGCTTTCCCAACTTAGATGAAAATAGCACATTCAGGTCAAATGGTAGTAACTATTTGTTTGACCATAAACAAGCTACAAAACTGTGTCTCAGATTTTTGATATATGCCTCCAATTAGAAGATATATTGATTTAACTGCTGGGTGCCAAACCTCATTTCACCTTTCATCTTTGGAGACCTATAAATTCATTCAGAAACAAATTATCCAAAAACTGGGACACGGTTTTGTAGAAAATACTCCTTTAATCACATATATCAAAGCCAAACCAAAGGGGGCACCCATAAAGATTCTATTATCATTTTTTATGGAATTCCATGAAAAATTGTTTCGAAAAATCACTTCAAAACTAAATATCCCCTTTGAACCCTATAAATGCAACATAAATATAAACATTCCTCTGGGAACATCCCAGGAGTGTTCTGGCACCATTATTTTATCAATAGAACCATACAGTTTGTGTCTTTTGTACACTTAAACTGTTAATTTTGCATGATGTGTGCACTGTCCATCCCTTAACAACACTACTTTAGCATTTGGCGGAGTTTGACATTACAGATTTGACTAACATCTGTAATGTGGTAATTAAATATGGTTAAAGCTCCTCCCTGTTCAGACAGTATAAGATATAAGAGAATCTTAAGAGTGATCAGTTGCATATAATCAGTATATAACATAACTCTCACTACGAAATTATAATTATTATTCATATTTAAAAGAAATATATGGTACTGTGATATTAACTAGAAACTTAAAACTATGCAATAGAAGATATTTTCAAACTGCCTATTATCGAGGTGATTTTTCTATAATAAAGATTGTTGCTGGTGCCATATTCAGATACAATTATTTTGCCTTAGTAAAACATTTGTCAGAGGCTTTCAATTTTTAAAGCTACTCTAACACATTTATATCTGTCTATATACATGTATGTCTTCACTTTATATTTTCTTCCCCTACATTTTTTCTCTTTTAAATTTTCTTTGTTTACCCCAATATTATATAAATTAAGTTTGATTGCAACATAATAAGATAAGACAACATTATTTTTCTTGTGGTCAGAGATTAACAGCTGGACACTTGGTATCAAGAAATGATTGAAAGATAAGCTCCTCCCATATATAAAGTATTTACAATGTGCTTCTATTTACATAATTTAATTATTAATTTACTCCCTGTTATGACATCATAATGACTCTCGGATTTTTACAAAATGTTCAGGTGGATAAATACTTTAAAATAATATGATAAAAAAAGTTCACTAGAAAATCATCATTTGACTGTAGTGCTACCTTAAGCAGTTTATTAGCATTCACAGTTCTTACTTGACAACTGTTCTTTAGCAGTTCATTAGCATTCACACTTGCCAAATTTAAGGAATAGTTAATTTTCATATAGGCATTCCTTGGCAGTTTCTTAGTAGTTTATTTAGCCTTCACAGTTATTAAGCAGTTATTTTTAACGAAAATTTAAATGAAATACCCAAAAACTGCTATCTTCTCTGTATATTCATGAGAACAGCTATAATAGCAGCTGTCAATAATGAATATTCATACAAACTGCTAACTTGTACGTCCTGATATAGTTTTCAAAACTGATAATAACTGCTATGGAATGCTATCGGATCTGTCAAAAGTTGGAATACAAAGGTACATGAATATACAGGGTACAAGTTATGAATGCAGAAATAATATACTGTAAGTCTTGCTGAAATTCCAAAAGTTGTACTAACTTAAATTTGTAATTTAGCAGTAACTACAATCAAATGACTCGATTTTAATTCAATTACGGATTTGTTAAATGGGTGTAAACGTGTTTTGTTAGTACTCAACATGGCATTAGTCTCCTTATTAATTATGTCAGTGGTCGAATAATAATAACAGTAAAGAATGCAGTTTAAAAATCAGTGCTTATAAAAAGCAACTAATTCAATAAGAGTGGTTACTAGAGACTGTACGAATTACCTTGACTAAGTGATTTTCAGATTAAAAGTTATTCCTTTTTAATTATTGTTTAATTATTAAGTGTACTACTAATTTCTCAATATATATATATATATTATGTGGACCAAAAGACAACAATTATCTTCTCTTTCTTTTGGATTCAAAAATATTTTTCTTAATATATGTTTCGACTTTCTGATACAAAATTAGGTTACATAAATTAATTCCATTAAATTGATTGTTTGGTCAATATCAAACAATTGTTAAGTCAACATAAACCATCAGCTATTTGCGGCCTATGTTTCTCTAATATTCCTCCCCTTTTCAACTCTTGAATGTGATTTTTAAAATCATATTAAGATATCCATCTTTTATTTTCAAATAACTTCTTGCACTGTAAGTATATGCTAGTATATCATTACACTCCTGTAAACATCAGATATTATATGTGAATAAACAACTATCCCCTTTTTTATGGCTGTCTGTATGATTTCTGTTTTACCCTCCAAAATTATGTCAGAAAATACACATGCATTAACTGTAACTTCAACTTACTGTACTGCAGGTGTGTAAAAGTATTCAATTTAGCCTAAATCAAACTTTATAATTGACATAAATACAGTTTTGACAAGCAAGTATTTACTCACAGCTTGGAGCCAAAATGCACATTTAGAAATGATCAAATAATCTTCAAATAAAGGACTTCTTTCAAGCTGAAAACACCGCCAGATCCAAGCATTTTATAACAAAGATTAAAACCAAAACTGCTATCAATAACTGCTGTCCTATTATTGCTGACATCCACTTCATTTGAACTTTGGTGGTTTCAAGGTATCCAAACTGCTAAGGGTGAATGCTAAGAAATGATGGAACAATATAAAAATAAGGAGATGTGGTATGATTGCCAATGAGACAGCTACCTACCAAGGTTCAAATGAAGTGGATTTAAGCAATAATAGGTAACCGTACGGCCTTCAACAATGAGAAAAACTGCTATTTAATGGACCGCTAAAACAGCTAACAAACTGCTAAAAATACGAAGAACTGGCAAAAACAGCTAAAAACAGCTATTAATAGCAGTCCAATTTGTTTTGGGAACATCCTTCAGGACTGACTCAGCCATGTTACTACAAAAAAATATCGTGTAAATCTTATTTTAATTGTCCTTATTCTAAAGCGGTAGATACACGTAAATCCAGAATCAATGTTCTGTTCTATTTGCAGATTGTCTTTCATTTTAATAAAAGCGTATCTTAAAACTTTTGAATATTTCAGAAGGAAGAAAACGTAAAAGACTTGAGGGTAAATATTAATTTTAATAGACATCAACTATAATTATGATTCAAATCTGACAATTTTTTTAGTTAATAATTTTAACAACACTCTTTACTTTTCTTAAAACTACCAGTCTTGTTTCAATGCCAAAGTAATTAATCAATCTGATGAAAATAAAATCATTATTTTTGGGAACAATTAAGTATCCTAATGAAATCAAATATTTGGACCAGAAATTTATAGATTTGTCAAATAAATTTGAACAACAAATATCTGACGTATCATGCCAAAAAAAAAAAAAACAGTAAAATAACAAAATACCGAAATCCAAGGAAAATTCAAAACGGAAAGTCCCTTATCAAATGGCAAAATCAAAAGCTCAAACACATCAGACGAATGGAAAACATCTGTCATATTCCTGACTTGATACAGGCATTTACACATATGTTCCAGTTTGCTTTCTGCAAACCAAATGACAACCATTAGACATTCTAATTTCTGTTCTCCACGTTAAAAATCCGGCTAAGCGTGTCGGTCTAGTACAAAGCAGGGTTTATATTTATATGACATTAACATGTTCTCGTCTTGAATATGCATATTAATTTGCCGTTGGACGTTAAGCACCCATCCATCAGCATCGTTATCGCAAATCGATACGGAAGAGACAAATCAAGGAAACACACATAACCTGAAGGAATCGCATGAACTCCCAAGAGCAGCGAGACCGTGTTCCTTGAGAGCATAAGCGTATCCTGCTATGTATTCATCACCCTCCATGCAAATTCCCACTCAGCAAAAATGTCACAATCGGGAATAGGACACAATTTATATAATTACAGATCAGACGACTATACTGGTATACAAACCTCAATTCCGTGTCTTTACTCGAGATCTTTGTCTCGTGACGTCATGAAACTCAAATGGGTGACCGTATGTTTATTCAATTTAGAGACTCTTTTATACGACCGCAAAAAATTTGCGGTCGTATATTGGTATCACGTCGTCGTCGTCGTCGTCGTCAGCGTCGTCCGAAGACATTTGGTTTCGGACAATAACTTTAGTAAATGTCTATGAAATTTAAACACAAGGTTTATAACCACAAAAGGAAGGTTGGGATTGATTTTGGGGTTATAGTTTTTACAGTTTAGGAATTAGGGACCAAACAAGGGCCCAAATAAGCATTTTTCTAGTTTCAGACAATAACTGGTGGAACGGTGTATGGATATCTTTGAAAGAGGACGAAAGATACCAGAGGGACAGTCAAACTCATAGATCGAAAACAAACTGACAACGCCATGGCCAAAAATAAAAAACAAACAGACAAATAATAGTACAGATGACACAACATAGAAAACTAAAGACTACAACACGAACCCCACCAAAAACTGGGGTGATCTCAGGTGCTCCGGATGGGTAAGCAGTTCCTTCTCTACATGTGGCACCCGTCGTGTTGCTTATGTTATTACAAATCCGGTAAATAGTCTAATTCGGTAAGTCACATTCGTGAAAAGGGAAGGGTATTGTAGTTACGACATAAGGAACATATCCGATATCATCTGTGAAACGGTTATTCCATAACGGTCAACCAACTCGTGATGGCGTCCGTAAAATTTACGAAGGGATGATTTCAACTTCACCATTTGGAACTCTTGGTTTAATAGCTTCCTTGTGAGCAGCAATCCTCTATCAAGGAAATCATGATAGGAAACACAAACCCGGGAATATCGTATCAATTGGAGATATATACTCCGTATGCAGGCGCTGCTGGAATGTTGCTACATAGAAATGGAAAGTTCACAATTGGGAAGCTGAAATCATCTCTTTTGTCGTAAAGTTTTGTTTTCAACCGACCCTCATTGTCAATTTCTAGATGTAGGTCAAGATATGAGGCAGACTTAACTGTATCTGTAGTATCCTTTATCTCTAGTTCGATGGGATAGATTCGTTCAACATAGTCACCAAATTTTGTATTATTTAGTGAGAGAACATCATCTATATAGCGGAACGTAGAGTTAAAGGATATTGCTAACTTCTTATCTTTTTCCTAAGAAGTTCCTGTATGAAGTCAGCCTCATAATAATAAAGAAAGAAGTCGGCAAGAAGAGGGGCACAATTGGTTCCCATTGGAATTCCGACAGTCTGTTGAAAACACGTCCTCCAAACGTAACAAATATGTTGTCAATCAAGAAATCAAGCATCTTGATAATGTCAGTTTCAGAAAAAAATTTTTGGGGGGTCAATTCGCAACAGCATAGTGTATTGCACAAAAGCAAAAAATGAATACAAATTCAAATCATATAAGCAATTCTAAGTTCTTTGATTACAGTTATTCTGTGTCAGAAACCTATTATGTGTCAAATATTTAATTACAATCCAAATTCAGACCTGTATCAAGCGCGAATATTGTGTCCATTTTGCCCCAACTATCAGAGTTGGACCTCTGCGGTCATATCCAGCTGCGCTCGCCGAATCAATTTATTTTATATAAAATCGGTATTATGACGTTACTTTGGACATGCATATAGAGAATGCGGCGGTGTTAAAGTGTTCAACCTTCCCACACCTAGTACTGTTGTGTAACAACACAACATAAGTTCAAACTGTGCAAATCAGTTGGAAAGGACCAGATCGATACAAAGCACCTAGAAAAATTAAAGAAAAAAAAGACACAAAATAACGACCCTTGAGTACTCAAATCTATTTAACTTTTGCCGTTCCCAGCTTCTTTACTTATTTTACGAGCCCCCAAAAAGGGTTTATGACTTGTGTGTCTATATAGAGGAGAACATGATTTTATATTCTGACTGATTTTATTACTATTTCTTTGATTTATTTTTTTTAATAAAACATACAACTGACAAACTGAAAAAAAGTTTTGTATTGTTAGAAATTGTAAACTCTAATATACATAGTTCAACATACGTTATTTTCCAATGGCCTTTATACTGATATCAGTATATTTTGAATATAAAAGTTGTATTGATTTCTTTGACAACAAGTCTTTCCTCGATGATTAATGATGTCAAGACATAGGATGAACCTCCTTGTTGGTCCCATGGTATGGTGTTCCCTCGAGTGCGGGAGATCCAGCCGGGCGAACCAAAGACTAAAATTGGGACTTATGGCGTCTGTAAAGCAATGATGAATAGGACTCAGATATGAGAAAACGATACATATTTGACCTGCAGTTTAGACTTGTGGTCGCCAACATTAAGATACTGCACCAGGTGTTTTAGTCGCAATAGGTGTGGTTTTATTTATTGTCTCGCCTGCGACGAAAGTTGCAGTATGCGAGACCTATGGATTACTATCCGCGGCGGCGGCGGTTTAAACTAGTTCTATAAAGCTTTAGATAGATAGAAGACCTGGATGCTTCATACCTTGTATGCAGATACCTTAAGTTACGAAGTTTCCGTCTGTCATTTGTCCATTGTTCTTGACCTCATTGTTCATGGTTCAGCGACTGCTTGAAAAAAATTGGAGTTTTTTATGATGTGAATTTCTCACGGATTATTAGTAATAGGATAACTATATTTGGTATGTGGCTTCCTTGGAATGTTTACATGTTCGTCAGACAGAGTTCACCTGACCTCGACCTCATGTCATGGATCAGTGATCAATGTTAAAGTTACATGATTAGGTTCGTTTCTCAAATACTAAAATCAGTAGGTCAACTGTATGTGGTGTATAGAATGATTGTTAATGGAATATGTCAGTCTGGCAGGTTTCATCTGACCTTGATCTCATTTTCAAGGTTCATTGGTCAGTGCTAAGTTTTTGTATTTTGGTCTATTTTTCAAGTACTATAAGCAATAGGTCAACTATATTTGGCTCATGGAATGATTGTAAGGTGCACATGTCTGTCTGGCAGGTATCATCTGACCTTGACCTCATTTTCATGATTCATTAGTCAATGTTAAGTTTTGTGTTTTGATGTGTTTTATCTAACCTGACCTGAAAGGGTCAAGTGAGCTGTTCTCATCACTTAGAGTCCGTCGTCCGTCGTCGTTGTTCGTTAACTTTACAAAATCTCCTCTGAAACTACAGGGCAAAATAAAACCATACTTGGCCTAAATCATCCTTAGGGTATTTAGTTTAAAAAATATATCCCATCAACCAAGATGGCCGCCATGGCTAAAAATAGAACATGGGGCAAAATGTTCCTCTGGTCAAGATCTATCTGCCCTGAAATTTTCAGACGCATCAGACAACCCGTTGTTGGGTTGCTGGCCCTGATTTGGTAATTTTAAGGAAATTTTGCAGTTTTGGTAATTATCTTGAATATTATAAAAGATAGAGATAAACTGTAAACAGCAAAAATGTTCAGCAAAGTAAGATCTACAAATAAGTCAACATGACCAAAATTGTCAATTGACCCCTTAAGGAGTTATTGCCCTTTAAAGTCAAATTTTCACAATTTTCTTAAATTTTTGTTATCTTTTACAAAAATCTTCTCCTCTAAAATTACTGGGCCAAGTTAAACCAAACTTGGCCTAAATTATTCTTAGGGTATGTAGTTTAAAAATATATCCGATGACCCTGCCCACCAATCAAGATGGCCTCCATGGCTAAAATAGATCATTGGGGTAAAATGCAGTTATTATACGACCGCAAAATTTTGCGGTCGTATATTGGTATGATGTTGGCGTCGTCGTCGTCGTCGTCGTCGTCGTCGTCGTTTTCGTTGTCGTCGTCGTCCGAAGACACATTAGTTTTCGCACTATAACTTTAGTTTAAGTGAATGGATCTCTATGAAATTTTACCATAAGGTTCAATACCACAAAAGGAAGGTTGGGAGTTTGATTTTGGGGTTAATTTATGGTACCAACAGTTAAGGAATTAGGGGCCAAAAGGGGCCAAAATAAGCATTTTGTAACTTCCAGACAATAACTTGTGTGTAAGTGTATGGATCTCTCTGACATTGTACCACAAGGTTCCATATCACAAAGGGAAGGCTGGAATTGATTTTAGGGTAATTGCCTCAAAATTTTAGGAATTAGGGGCCAAAAAGGGCAAAAACAAGCATTTTCTAGTTTCATGACAATAACTGTGTGTAAATGTTTGGATATTTCTGAAATTGTACTACAAGGTTCCATATTACAAAGGAAAGCTGGAATTGAGTTTGGGGTAATTGCCCGAAACGTTTAGGAATTGGGGGCTAAAAGGGGCCAAAATAAGCATTTTCTAGTTTCCAGACAATAACTTGTGTTCAAGTGTATGGATCTCTCTGAAATTGTACTGGAAGGTACCATATCACAAAGGGAAGGCTGGGATTGATGGTGGGAGTAATTGCCTCAATATTTTAGGAATTAGGGGCCAAAAGGGCAAAAACAAGTATTTTTCTAGTTTCATGACAATAACTTGTGTGTAAGTATATGGATCTTTCTGAAATTGTACTACAAGGTTCCATATCACAAAGAGAAAGCTGGGTTTGAGTTTGGGGTAATTGCCTAAACGTTTAGGAATTTGGGGCAAAAGGGGCCAAAGAACACATTTTCTAGTTTCCAGACAATAACTTGTGTTCAAGTGTATGGATCTCTCTGAAATTGTACTGCAAGGTACCATACCACAAAGGAAGGCTGGGATTGAGTTTGAGGTGATGAATCATAAGGGGTTCAAAAATTTTGGGGGATTTTTTTCCTTTATTTTCTTTTAAAATGTTCCATTTAAGTTGGTTATTCTGATTTATATTTAAAAGCAAATAATAATGATATGGTAGGAGATATACACCAAACAGGATGTGTAAATTATTATATAATAAGTATTGTGCAATAGCAAGAAATTTTCAATTGCACAGTATTGCACAATAGCAAGAAATCTTCAATTGCACAGTGTTGCGCAATAGCAAGAAATCTTCAATTGCACAGTATTGCGCAATAACAAGAAATATCCAATAGCACAATATTGCGCAATAGCAAGGAATTGTCAATTGTACAGTATTGCGCAATAGCAAGAAATATTCAATTGCACAGTATTGTGCAAAATAAGATACTTCGTATAGATTGCTTATTTCTTGACCAATTTCAATAGGGTTTTATTCTTGAATTCTTCGGGTTCTTTAATATGCTGAATCTAACCGTGTATTAAGTTTATGGATTTTAGGCCCCGTTTTAAGTTGGTCCACATTGAGGTCCAAAGGGTCCAAAATTAAACTTTGTTTGATTTCATCAAAATTGAATTATTGGGGTTCTTTGATATGCCGAATCTAACCGTGTATCTAGATTCTTAATTTTGGTCCCGTTTTCAAATTGGTCTACATTAAGGTCCAAAGGGTCCAAAATTAAACTTAGTTTGATTTTAACAAAAATTGAATTCTTAGGGTTCTTTGATAGCTGAATCTAAACATGTATTTAGATTTTTGATTATGGGCCCAGTTTTCAAGTTGGTCCAAATCGGGGTCCAAAATTAAACTTTGTTTGATTTCAACAAAATTGAATATATGGGGTTCTTTGATATGCTGAATCTAACCATGTATTTAGATTTTTGATTTTGGGCCCCGTTATCAACTTTGTCCACGTTGAGGTCAAAAGGGTCCAAAATTAAACTTTGTTTGATTTCATCAAAATTTAATTCTTGGGGTTCTTTGATATGCTGAATCTAACCATGTATTTAGATTTTGGATATTGGACCATAATAGGTGAATGTCCAATTTAAAATTTTTAAGTTCTTAGACCATATTCATTCTGTGTCAGAAACCTATGATGTGTCAAATATTTAATCACAATCCAAATTCAGAGCTGTATCAAGCTTGAATGTTGTGTCCATACTTGCCCCAACTGTTAAGGGTTCGACCTCTGCGGTCGTATCAAGCTGCGCCCTGCCGAGCATTTTATTGGCTTATATCTCTGAAAATAAAGCATATAGAGCAAATCTGATTGGGATAAAATGGTTATCAGGTCAAGATCTATCTGCCCAGATATTTTCAGACAAATCAGACAGCCCGTTGTTGGGTTGCTGTCCCTGAATTGGTAATTTTAAGGAAATTTTGCAGTTTTGGTTATTATCTTGAATATTATAATAGATAGAGATAAACTGTAAACAGAAAAATTGTTCAGCATAGTAAGATATACAAATAAGTCAGCATGACCAAAATTGCCAATTGGCTCCATAAGGAGTTACTGCCCTTTAAAATCAATTTTTCCTTAATTTTTGTAATCTTTACAAAATCTTCTCCTTGAAACTACTGGGCCAAACTAAACCAAACTTGGCCTAAATCAACCTTAGGGTATCTACTGAAAAAATGTATCCGATGACCCCGTCCATCAACCGCGATGGCCGCCATGGCTAAAGATAGAACATGGAAAAGGGGGTAAATGCACTTTGGCTTATATCTCTGAAACTAAAGCATATAGAACAAATCTGACATTGGTAAAACTGTTCATTAGGTCAAGTTCTCTCTGCCCTGAAATTGTCAGACGCATCAGACAACCCGTTGTTGGGTTGCTGCCTCTGAATTGGTAATTTTAAGGAAATTTTGCAGTTTTTGGTTATTATCTTGAATATTATAATAGATAGAGATAAACTGTAAACAGCAAAAATGTTCAGCAAAGTAAGCTCTACAAATCAGTCAAACATGATCAAAATTGTCAGTTGACCCTTCTGGAGTAATTGCCCATTAAAATCAATTTTCACAATTTTTCGTAAATTTTGTAATCTTTTCCACTTAATCTACTGGGCCAAATATAATTAAAGTTGGCCACAATTTTCACTAGGTTATCTTTATTGAAAATGTATCCGATGATCCTGTCATCCAACCAACATTGCCGCCATGGCTCAAAATAAAACATAGGGTTTACTATAGAAGTCTAAGGAAAATTGTAAAAAAAACAATTTCAAATGGTCACAACTTGAAAACTAATTTTAATAATGATAAGGGGTCTTCAGTAACTATTGTAAGACTACAATGGAATGACCTGCTTTTAATTTAACTACAGGGCCAAATTAAACCAAACTTACCTCAATCATTATTAGGTCTAATACTATTTACTATGATTTTAACCTTATTTTACATGATTTCCAAAAACACAGTAGATACAGGTGAGCGATACAGGCTCTTGAGAGCCTCTAGTTCAAATACTAATAGCAATTGGTTAACTATATTTGGTGAATTGAATACTGTGAAAGTACTTTTATTCGTGGGGTACCAATTTTCGTGGTTTTCGTGGATTGCTTTATCCACGAATTTAAGTGTCCAACGAAATATAAGAACTGTTGTCCAAATCAGGACATGGAAAGATCCCCATTACCGTAGGTTTGACTACATCGAATATCAACAAACGCACTATGAGTTAAAGATACAACTTCAGAAAGGATTCTGTCCATTTAATTAAAACAAAAAAAACCTAAACTGTACGACTTCTAACCTTTCAATTCTCACGAAAAATTACGTTTGATTGATAAAAGTCAGACTTCCGGTGATGATACGCGATGATGAAGTGTTCATTTTATATCCCCATAATTATCATACGAAAAAAAAGATTTTATTAAGGGCTTGCTATTTTTTATTTCATAAGAATTGATTCTACAATTCAAAGGACATTTGTAGCTTTTTTTTCGAATCGTGTAACCGTTTTCTTTAAGTGACATGTTTATGGCCCAATTAACACCTTTGGTGACCGTTAATCTGTTGATCAAACAATCTCAGGTTAATTAGTGTCATCACTTCTGATTAAAAAAACAATTAAAATGTTTACTTTGCAATTTCCTTCAATCGAGAAAATTTGTAAGAATAGATGAATCGGCTTATTTCAGAAAGCAATTATCGTATTAAAAGTTTGATGAATGTTGCCAGTAATGAAAGACGAACAAGTAGGTGAAAATGAACACCTTATTTTGCAATGTCCCAGAAATTATTATAAAACAATATATCGGATTATTTTCACGAGTATTCGTTTCAGATGGCTTCAAATTCTTCACCCAATTTTTTCTCTTTCAAAAAACTAAAATCCACGAATTGAAGAACCCACGAACATGCAACTTTTGCTCTAACCACGAAAATTGATACCCACGAATAAAAGTTCTTAAACAGTAATTGTAAGGTGTAAATGTCTGTCTGACAAGATTTATATGACCTTGACCTCCTTGTCATATCTCTTTAAAAAGTTAAGTTTATGTAAAACTTTTAGTAAAACCTTTATCTTTAAGACTTTCAACATAAAATCAATGGTCAGTAAAGCAGGCGAGACATCTCAGCGTGTGCACTCTTGTTATTTACGATGTTGTCTAAATTGATAGCATTGATACCTTTTATGGCAAATTAACGTTGTAGAAAGGATCGTTTCTCTATTGCGTCCTTGCCAGTGTCAATCTGTCTCAAGTTTTGAAGGGCAGTATCCGAGGTAATAGGTCTAAGTTTGTATCAAAACTTTCAGGCCAGCTGAAGCCCGCCTGCGGGTGCGGGATTTTCTTGCTGTATTGAAGATCCATTGGTGGCCTTCGGCTGTTTTCTGCTCTTTGGTCGGGTTGTTGTCTCTTTGAATCATTTCCATTTCCATTCTCAATTAAGGAATGGGAATTACTATTCACAACTCATCTTTTAACACCACATTCTAAAAGGGTATTTGCGAGTTATCTTTTTTCAATTTTGAATTTTTATATTTTATGAAACTTTTGATAGTGTCATTTGATCTCATATTCACAACTGTCTAGAAAAGTGATGATTTATACCGTGTTATATGGTACTTGTGTGGGACTTCTACAGTAGAAATATATATTTTGTTTAACTTGTGTTTTAAAATCCCGACTTGAGATGTTTACTCAAAATATCGTATCCACATTCATTTGATAGTTGATTATGTAAATGTTTTTGCTATATCTAAAATTGTTTTAGATGACACAGAAGCTCTTATTGAGGAAGATTTAGAGAGGATACATTTGTGACTACAAAGGCAGTGGCAGATGGCTTATTACTGCTGAAAAAATGGAGTTTTGTTGATAACTGGATATGCAGGTACAGGAAAAAGTCGGATTGGTCGCCATGTTCTACATATATATTGTACTGACGATACTTCATACAAATGTATCAAACTAAATACATTGGATGAGTGGGAAGATATGGTCAGTAGAGAACATAATGTGGTGATTTTACTTGACGATATTTTTGGTGAAACAAATTGTATTTATAATAGAGAAAGATATAAAATTTTAGACAAGGTTTATGCATATGTATGTAAAGGAAACATTAAAGTCATTACCACAATTAGAGATAAAGTAAAACGTCAGTGTCAGGAGGTATTTGATAGTCATAGGTTATTTAAGTTTGGCTATATTGATTTAAGTTCAAAAAATATCAAATTAGCTGGAAGAGAAAGTCACTGTTCTCGAAAAATACATGAAGATTGTTCTTCAATCTGACTTTGTAGTGGATGCAGGATTTGTCGATTGTAATGGTGTTACAATTTTAAAGAAAGATGAAGTCTGGAAAATAACAAATGAAAGTCCCGTCAAAGGGTTTCCATTAGCAATTTATCAGTTTGTAAATAATGCAAAATATTTTAAGCTTGGAAGCAATTTTTTGACAGGCCAACAGATGCTATGCTCGAAGAATTGAACGAAATAAGACGCAAAGGCGAAGATCATAGGAAATATAAGATGCAGTATGCAGTTATGGTCTATACAGCAATAAATGAAAACTGTATTAACCCTCAAGATAGCTCAATAGTGACAGAAGTTAAAAACTAATTGACGCAATATATGGAGAATTTTGAAAATAAACAAATGTCAAATATCAGATGCAGTTAAGGATCTAAAAGGAAGTTATTTAGTGACTACGCCCTATGACAGGTCATACAGATTCCACCATCAAACCCTACTGGAGAGTGTCATCTTATCTTTTGCCCAGATTGATGAAGAACATATCAAAGATATCATACCTTTACTTAGGTGGTCATTTATTCAGAAAATGGTAAAACCAGATACCTACATAGAAAAGAGGAGAAGTTGTATTGAAAATTCCAACTATCAGTTATAAAATATTGGCATTTAAATTAGTGGATATATATAAAACAGTTTTAAATGATCAAATAGATGTTTCACAAGACACTTTTCTAAATGGAGTAATAAACACAGAAATATTCCAACAAGAATTTGATCTCATATTTCGTTATTTATTAGAAGCTGTTGGAGAGGAAGACAATAAGTATGAAGATAACAAATATCTATATAAATGTAATTCCAGTGAAATCTGTAGTATTGGTAGGGATGAACATATTAAGAGCACAACATTTTTCTCTGTAACTTACTTATGTCAGTAGCAAAAACGGAAAGTCAGTTTGGGAAATATGACTTTATATTGCAAATGTTAAACCAAATATTTAAAAACAGCAATGACTTTTCACTATTGACTACATAAAGGAACATTTGTTACATCTTTATATGAAATCTGTTCAACTAAAGATGTCAGATGTGTTAAAGCCACATTAAATTTAGTAAAAGAAAACAAAATACCTGTGTTACTGGATCAAGCTATCAGTCTTAAAGTAATAAATCACCAATCGCATTTTCTTTGTTCAAATT
Source organism: Mytilus coruscus (assembly GCA_017311375.1). Classification (NCBI taxonomy): domain Eukaryota; kingdom Metazoa; phylum Mollusca; class Bivalvia; order Mytilida; family Mytilidae; genus Mytilus; species Mytilus coruscus. The sequence continues at coordinate 81,020,963 of CM029598.1, read as the reverse complement.
ATACCAATTGTACTTTTCTGACGTTTTGTATATGGAAGGCATACGAAGTACTTAATGCACCTGTGTTGGAGTACTTTTCCTTGTATAATGAGACTCGATTCGATGTTAATTTATTTTTAAGTTCATTTATAGAGCGGATTTAATGGAAAAACGTTCACCTATGTCTCATAAGCCACTGAAATGGATGATAGAAAGATTTGAGGACCAGGAATTAGTGGAAACTGACTTTATTTAAGAATCGCTTGCCAGTGCCATTTGTTTGAAACAGTTGAGTATCTTGCATCCAGATGTGAAACATTTGATGCTGTTTCATGCCTAAAGATATTTCTGCATGATTCTGATGACGATGATGCCCTAGAACAAAATTATTATTTCGATTTTAGTTCAGACTTGTATGACTTTCTTTTTCAAAATTAACATTACCCATCCAGAAATGAATTCCATTGCTATTTTAATTTTACAGAAACCCGATGTCCCGGATTATGTCTGTGAAACACTACTTCCAGTTTGTATAGATAATGGATAGCTGTTAAATATCGCTTGCAAAGAAGGTCTTTTTATATCACAAAACTTATATTGGAAAACAGTCACAATGTTAGCATTCAGTCAGCTTTTATTTCAGCATGTATGAAAAAGATAACTTTGATGATAATTTCAGAAATGATATTGAAAAGTTGGAAATAGTGAAATATATTGTTGTCAAATATGGATGTGAACAGTTTGATTTAAAAGCTGTATGTGAACAGGCATATCATTGCAATAAGTTCAAAATTATAGAATGGTTTGTTCAGAATATTGATATAAATGTGATAGATGTGAATTGTATTTTAAATTTAGCTTTAATAAGCAAAATTCAGATTTATTAAAATACATTATGCACGAGATTGAAATAGCAAGTTTAGACAAAACAAATTTTTAAAATCTGTAATTAAATATTTTACTGCCAGATATTCTTCTAAAATACTGGAAATAATAAGGATTGTCTGGGATAATACAGAAAATAAGGAAGAAATTGATATGAATGAAATAGTAGATACCGCATATCAAGAAAAATGTGTTGAGTTATTGACCTGGATTCATAAAAACTGTAAACCACATATAGCTATTGATGCTGGAAGATTATTAATTACGGCATGTGCAAATGAGAGGATTGACATAGCTAAGTGGGTACTTAAGACCTTTGAACAAACACCATCGGACATCAATGCAGAGGAATTATTGATATTACCAGATTTTACCAGTTGTCCAATGTACCATAATTTTATTGAAATTGAAACGATAGGTAGAATAAACTGGGTGCTTGAAACATTTGAAATACAAACTTTACACCTAAAAGAATTTGTGATAAAATTGATAATTATTAACAAGTTTGTTAAGTGGAATACTAGAGATGCGTTTATTGATTTAATTGTTTCTTTAATCGAAAATACGGTTCTCTTTTAATTTCAGAAGATATGAAAGAAATAATGAATATAGCTCTTAAAAACATTATTTTGATCTTGTGAATTGGTTTCTTGAATATAAGACCTCTTGCACATTTGATAAACAAAATATTCTGAACAAAGCCTGTGGTGCTAATGATGCGTTTGCAACAATTATGATACTATCTAAAAGATGCAATTTTTAGACTTCAATCAAGCTTTTATTCAAGCGTGCATTCATAATCAATCATATAATTGTCAGAGTCTAGTGGAACAAATTGGTCGCGATTCATTAGACACAGGTAAAATTGTGAGTTTAGTATGCGATGAGAACGTTACCGATAATATCATGACAATGATTTTGGATAATCTTGCGCATGATACATTTACAGTTAATGAAGTTTTAATATGTTGTTGTGAAAAGGAAAATTTAATTTTGTGAAGTATATATTTCAAAAGATGCCAACAAAAGCTTGACATTGAGTCAGCTTTCATTAATGCGTGTTTAAATCCATGCGAATTTGAACGGGATCATAAAGAAAACATCTGTGTTATAGATTTTCTATTTAGAAAATTACCAGATCAATTATTTAGTATATTAATTGTGCTAAATGAATTATTGGCGAAGAAGTGCCTATAGGATATTGCAGGAACATTGACATGAGAATTTTTTCAATGAAGTTTGTAGCTATGGACATTTTAAACTAGTACAGTGGATTTTAGAAAATGTTGACCATACAGAACTGGATATTAAATCTGCATTTCATAAAGCATGTACTACTAAGGATGTTTATAGGTATACTGAATTGAAATTACACTGTGTAGTTTTATTGAAGCATTATATACAGGATATATACGTTTTGAGGTGGACACAGTATTAAAATCATAAATGAATCACAACCAGACTTCCCTCGTCAAAATGATGACTTAATTAACTGGTTACTATACATAAAAGATTGAAGGGAACGATATTTGAATCTGGAATGCTGTGTTGAAATCATATGAAAATAATATCGAAAAAAATGCCAGAATATTTGTCTTTGTAAAAGTTCAGTGTTAGTGGATCCATTGGACATTGTGTGATGTAATGTTCAGTAGCATTACAAGATTACGTTGTTGAAGAAAACAACAGCAGTAGTAAACATCTCTTTTGAAAGGAAACAAGATATGTCGGTACGATATAAATTCTTTGTCTGTAGCCGTATCGTGAAAATTCGTCGGGTACAAGATGAAAACAATCTGCAAATCATCATTTTAATTAAAGCACCAAAGAAAACTCCTAAATTTGCAAACATTACGTAAAGCTCCTGACCCGTATAATTTCATAAATGAAAGTTTCGTAATCCACAAAAGCCGGTCAACCGGAAAGAACCACAAACTTGATCTTGAAGTCATTATTATACATTGATAAACCAAAATTCAACGCAAAATCCATAGGCATTCTAAACAAGTCGTCGTAAACATGGTAAAGTATTATGTAATTTTGAAGTCCAAGAGAAGAATTCGTTAAAGTCATTTAACTGGAATGAAATGCTAAACGCATATGGAAAAGTTCAGACAATAGACCGAATGACAAAGGGACAGACATAGCTAATATTATATGACCCGAAATCATAGTACCTGGGGCAAACATTATCTTTTAAAGAATAATACATTGATCAATTTTAGCATTTTATTGTGAATGCACATGTTCAGAAATAAACATATACCGGTTTTTCAAAAGTTATTATTTTCTAAGGGTTAAATATTTCGCGATGGTGTCTTGCCATGGCTTTATTTGGACTTGTTTGTTTGCTTTTGGCCTTGAATGTTTGTCCCTAATATTTTATTAACTATGTATTTACTTTCAGGTATCACAGATCGAATTTATTCGTTCATAGTGTGTTAATTTACATTTTGATTGAGTTAAGCCTTCCAATTGATGTTTTATCGTGTGTTTTCTATGTTGTGATGTTATACTATTGTTTCAGAAAAAGGAGAAGGTTTGGTACCATTAAAACGTTTAATCCTGCTGCAAATGTTTGCACCTGTCCAAAGTCAGGAATCTGATGTACAGTAGTTGTCGTATGTTTATGTAATTTATACGTGTTTCTCGTTTCTCGTTTTTATATAGACTAGACCGTTGGTTTTACCGTTTGAATGGTTTTACACTAGTACTTTTGGGGCCCTTTATAGCTTTTTGTTCGGTGTGAGCCAAGGCTCCGTGTTGAAGGCCGTACATTGACCTATAATGGTTTACTTTTATAAATTGTTATTTGGATGGAGAGTTGTCTCATTGGCACTCACACCACATCTTCCTATATCTATATATTAAAAAACATTGTCAAAACATACACTACTTTTATTATTTGTATTGTTGTAATTCGATTTTATTTTGATTTGTTGAAACACAATTTATTGTTGATGCATTGTAATATTTTATTTCAATAAACGCATGACATGCATGTTATTGAATGGGAACAAGTTAGTTAAGATTATAATGTTTAAGGCATTTGTGAATTCTAACCATTGTATAGTGTTCAGTTAGTCAACAAACATATTTCAGTAATAATCAATGCGTTTTAAATCTCATATTGTTAGATATAGTTAACTTATGTTCTAATGCAAGTTTATATATGTATTATCTATGTATTTTTATCTACATAGTTTATTCAAAATCTTAGTATACAGCTTATTCAGAAAAGAAAACTCCTTTACTGAAATCGAAACACCTGGGTACAAATACGGGAGGTCGTTATATCGATCCTGGCCGGGCCAACTAAAGAATTAAAATTGGCACTTTCTGCTTCTCTGCTAAACTCGTGGCATTCAGAATAAAGAACAAAGAATAGTCGGCTCTGAGTCAGAATAATGTGTCCGATTAGGGTTACATGTCTTCATGCGAATAATAACGCTGTTAACTAGCACTTTAAGAATCTGGCGCATTGTGTCTGTTCACTACAAAGCACGACATTCACAGGTTCTCATCCTGAATATACATTTAATTTTCCATTGGACGTTTAATAACTATCCATTCATTCATCCTACTGTCTTATTTGGTTATTTCTAAGGTCAAGTAAATAAAGGATGTTTGGGTTTCCTATTTTCCTGTTTAAGACAGAAACCTGAGGGTACACTTCTGTCTAGGAGGGTTTATTAGTAAAGTGGGCGAGACATTTCAGCGTGTGCACTCTTGTCTAAAACAAACAGTTTGATGTTTGGATTAATCATGTCATATTCATACGCACTGCTACTATAAATAGAAAATAAAGGTATTTGCAGCAATAGTGTTTCTTTCATGTATCGTGGATGCATGTGTAGCACATACATTTTAAGTGTTGTTATTAAGATTTTCTAAATCAATCAGTATGTTGTATAGACATGATAGAGTTATTGTGTCTTATTTTGCTGCATATATTGATGTTTCTTTAGTACAGAATTGTATATTTAAATTTTGAGCTTCATATACCTTTATAGAATAATACAATTTAGTTATTAAATTGCCTGACTCTGTACATTCAGAGAATATTATTTTAAACTCAAATTAAGATTGTTGGTATAAACATTTTATAGTTGTTTATGTGTGCAGTGCTATAGATGCCAATCCAGATTTCTAATGTGTATTTAATGATAAGCAATTACAGATTTTGTTTCATTTTATTTTTTCCAGTGACTCAATTTTACATTGGCACTACCTGATACATTGATATGTTGTTTCGGCAGAAGAGGGCTGATGGGCATATAGTTTATATCTGGTCAGAAAAGCTTGACATATGGCAGACACAAATACCAAAAATTAAATATTTGTCGTAACAATTAGGAAAAATTGAGTAGGCCGTCGACAGATAAAGAAATTAAGGTCTATTAGCCCTATTCTTGAGCCCCTTCACAAAAGGCACACCAAGAAAAATATATCACATTTCTGTTAATGGGTCGTAGTGCAGTTTAAGTATGAGTAATTATATCTATATATGCAATTGTTTGTGACTTATTTTTCATTATTTTTGTTTGACAATGTTTGAATAGTATTTTGATTATTTGTTGTTTCATGTATTTAGCACTTAATAATATTTTGTGTTAAAAATGTGTTGAATATTTTATTTATTAATTTCAAATTATACATTGTACAAAAGGTTAAGAAATCGAGATTCAAATCAACATGTTTTGTGCAAACCAAAAAGTCCTTCGGACATTGTGTATTCGGGTAGTTATTATTCTAGGAAGTAAGAACACAATTCTTCACTCATTTAAACGGATGATTCCATTTTTGTTTGCAATGAAATAAATCGGATCAAAACATTACTAGTTTATTATCATTGAGCTCATCTTGCCGAAGGAAAGGTAAGCTTTTGCCATCACTTTGCATCCGTCGTCCGTAAACTTTAATTATAAAAATCTTCTGTGAAACTGCTCAATTAAGAAACCAAATTGTGTCTGCATCATCGAAAAGATGTTAAATTTGTGATTTGTTTCAGGTTGATCAATTCCGTCATCTTTCCCCGAATATGACCTATCGAATAAGACTTATAACCTGATTTGTTCTTACATGAATAATACGATTTGTGCAACATGTGGAGCAGGATATACTTACCCCTTCCGGAGCACCTGAGATCACCCGGTTTTTGGTTGTGTTCGTCTTGCTCAGTCTTTAGTTTTCTATGTTGTGTTTTGTAAACTGTTGTTTGTCTTTAGTTATTTTCTTTTTTGCAATGGCGTTGTCAGTGTATTTTTCGACTTATGAGTTTGAATGTCCCTTTGGTATCTTTTGCCTCTCTTGATCAACAGACAAGGGCGTCTTGTTTAAAAAGAAACATGATAACAACAGTTGTTGGTAAGATTTCGTAAAACTATAGCTATTCGAGAAAAACTGACAGGGTTAAAATGGTCAGCACAAGTTCTTTCTACCATCAACTTTTGTAAAAATCTGCCCACCTATTTTGGAGTTATTGCCATTGAAATGCTTTTTAAAAACTTTTTGGCATTTCCTTGCCATTGTTTCAAAAACATTCATCTAGCTTAAAAGTTAATTAAAAATGATCAGCACAACATGTTGTATCGACCCTGACAATTGGAGAATAATTTAACAAATCATTTTGGAGTTATTACCCTGAAATATCGATTTCTTTTTCAAATGTTTAGCAGTTATTGGTTGTTATCTTGAAATTTTAGGATCTATGTTAAAAGTGTAAATTGCACAACGACCAATGCGACAAGATGGCAGGTTTTCATTGTGAGTATCATAATTGAATAGTTTTATTTAAAAATAACGTCTATTCTTTACATCAAAAGATATTGCCATAGGTAAGGTCTCGCTACAGTAACCCATTATGAGGGTTCATAGTTGACCATTTGTTTTTCAGAAAACGTCTACACTTTACAGTAGGATATATTGCCATTGATAGCGCCTGGCCACAGTATCTAATTGTGAGGGGTCAATGGTTGACCATTTTAATTTAAGAAAACGTCTTTACCTTACAGTAGGATATTTTGCCTTGAATCGTCTCGCTACAGTAACTCATAGCGAGGGGTCCATACTTTACTGTTTTGTTATTTATAAAATGGTCTATACCTTATAATACAAGATGTTGCCCTTTATTGCGTTGCACTACAGTTACTCAATGTGAGGGCTCAATTATTGACCAATTATTTCAAGAAAACGTTTGATTTGTAAATGAGGGTCCGGATGGGGTTTACAGAATAGAGAATAAAAGGCCCATACTGCAGAAGAATAGGCTAAAAATGAAGAATAGAGAACATTAGGTCCAAAAATAATAGAGAATAATGGGTTGCTAGAATATAAGGAATAGAGAAGAATGGGCAAAATTATAAAGAAGAGAAAATAAATGACCATAGAAAATCAAAGAATAGAGAAATGAAAGACCCCAATCCAGACCCTCATAAATAGTGTATGTCAAACGGTAGTGCTCCGATAATAACGGAGGTACAAACCTTTACAGAACAGATGCAAAACGAACGTAGAAAATTCCAAGGCAACTCCACTGAACATCAACAAGCATGAACATTTTTAAGGCATATCAAAGTAGAAGAGAAAAGGAAAACAATATGTTTTGAAAACTAGATTTTTTTTTTTTATAGTTTTAAAGGTAAATTACGCTTTGTTTGAGCACCAGTTATCATGAAAGAAATGTGTGCAAAATTTCTTGCATATGAAAAAGATAGCCCCTCCCTTTATTGATTGAAAACAATGTATATACATGTAGTTATGTTTCCTGCCTTCCTGTCTATCCTGAATGTTCAACCTAGTATATCATATCTATTAGTTTCGAAGTTTGTGTCAATAATTCTGTTTTCTATTTTATATCCCCTATTGTCATGTTCATAGCCAGAGCAAGATTAAGATACATATATGAGGATCCAAATGGGAAAGGTGTGTGGGGTTCTTCTTTCGTGTATTCTTTAATTGTTAGGTCAATTTCTCTTATCTTTATATTTTTGCCCATTACTCTTTATTCTTTATATTTTAGCATCCCAATATTTTCTATTCCTTTTTTAAGCCTATTTTCTCTATTCTTTTTGTTCTTTATTCTGCACGTTTTGCCTATTATTCGTTATTCTGTACACCCAAACCAGACCTTCATATAAATATATAGGAAGCCCCTCCCTCATCCCACTTTTAAAAATCCTCTCTGAAACTACTGGGCCAAATGCTACCAAAAGTTACCTGAATGTTCCTTAAGGTGTCTTCTTCAGAAAAACAGGACAAAGGTTAACCTCAAATTTAAATTATCGTGCATTGGATAGTTTTCCTAAAATAGCTTTTATGAATCAAACTAGACCTAAGTATTTAATGAAAACTATCCGATGCACGATAATCAAAATTTGAAATCACCTTTAAAACCTTGCACAAAGCTGAAATTAACGAAGATTAAACATTTATATAAAAATGTTTAACCCTCTTTCTCGTAGGTTAGAATATATGGAAGGCAATATCCGCCATAATTATACATTTCTTAATTTGTAAAATGCAATTTCTCAATTTGTAACATGCAATTTCTGTATTTGCAAAATGTAATTTCTTAATTTGTTACATGTATTTTTCCATCCGTTACATGCATTTCTACATATCTTGATTTGTGTAATGTAACTTCTTAATGTGTAAATGCAATTTCTTAATTTGTTAACGTATTTTCTTCGTTCGTTGCATGAACTTCTACATTTCTTAATTTGTAAAATGTAATTCTTTGTTTGGGTCACGTTTTGGGAGAATGTGTCAATGTAATTGTTACCGCTGCCAGCCAATGAGAAGTTCCGTTTCTCAAGAAAACTACGAGTTACAAATCAAGACGTTTTACAAATCAAGAAGTTTTACAAATCAAGAATGAAATAGTTCCACAATATTCCGCACGAGGTCGCTGTGGATCGATATCAACTCGTACCTTAGCCAAATCGTACTCAACATTACCAACTCGTACTTCTACCAACTCGTACTTCTACCTACTCGTCCTTTTATACACATTGAAGTTTTATGTTCTTTTATATAATATACAAAATACAATACAGTACAACTTTATTTATTGGTAACCTGATGCAATTTGTTTTCAAATCACAAATATCTAAAGTTTATTATTCGTATTTAGAAGTAAATGATTATATGAAATTGTTTAAACGATAATTTATTTTATATACATAATAATACAATATTCTAATCAGTGACCATTACTCAGTGGCGGAGTAGGGGTGCGGGGTTGATACCTCCTATTTGTTTGACAACTAATGCTTTTGTATGGGGACATATGGTAGGAAACCCCTTTTATATGACTTGCATGTGTTGGAACCCCTTTAAAATCGCTGATCCGCGCCTGATTAGTGGAATAATAAGGGCGAAATGTATGATCTTACATTTATAATCATGGTTCGTATCTGTTATAGTATCTAAATGACTGTATATGTAAAACGTTTAGACTATGTTTAATTCCTGTACTGGCTTTATCGCTTCAAAAGATTTGAAAGGCCTTTGTATTATATAGATATAATCGTCTGGTAGGTTTACATTATATAAGTCAGTTATCATCATTTCAACAAAATACAAAATCATGTCCAAGCAAAATGTCATTGAAATTCGGAGACATCAGTCTTTCATTCAGCCCACAAACATTTAAAAAAAAAACTTTAAGCTATCGTTGTTCAATTTATATTTACTATTTACAGTTCCATTACTGGTCGATTTCTTTTAAGATAGTCATCTTGCACCCAATCCCCTATCTGCCAGAAGTCGGTGGAGCATTTGCGTTCGGTGGACGAGGGGACGACCCAAGTCGCTGTCTTTTGCTAGGTGGGGCATCACTAGAGTAAGACCCTTTTGGGGTCGTGTTATGATTTGTTGACGATGAGCTCGCACGCTCTGTTCTAGACTCGTCTAATACAATATCAGGAATATAGAGCTGACTAAGGCAAATAATAAACTTTATATACATCTGATTTGAAAACAAATTACATGGAGATGTAGTATGATTGCCAATGAGACAAATATCCACCAAAGTTCAAATAAAGTGGATGTAAGCAATTATAGGCAACTGTACGGTCTTCGACACTGAACTACAGACTCCTGACTTGGGAGAGGCACATACAAAATGTGGCAGGGTTAAACATGTTTGTGAGCGCCCAACCCTTCCATAACTTGGGACAGTGGTATAAAAAGGTAAAATCACAAAATACTGAACTCCGAGGAAAATTCAAAAGGAAAGTCCCTAATCAAATGGCAAAATCAAAAGCTCAAACCCATCAAACCAATGGATAACAACTGTCATATTCTTGACTTGGTACAGGCATTTTCTTATGTAGAAAATGGTGGATTGAACCTGGTTTTATAGCTAGCTAAACCTATCACTTGTATGACAGTCGCAGCACCAAATTCCATTATATTGACAACGATGCGTGAACAAAACAAACAGACACAATAGGTAAAATGTCAAAATAGGGTACAGCAGTCAACATTGTTTTATCATCTTAATCACTAATCTTAATAACAGCACAACATAAGAACAAACTATAAAACCAATTGAAAAGGCTTAACTCAACAGATCGATTCATAGCAGATTAACATAAAAAACCAACACAAACCGGACGTGGCAGGGTATTATCCATCCTTCATCCCTAACAACAAAAAGGACACTAAGTACAAATCTGAGAGTACTGAAATTACTGAATTTTATTCAAAGCCAAAACAAATCATGTATCTTAGACTAAAATATCAATCAGAAACATAACAACTTTATTGCGTATGAATAATAAAAATATTGGGTACGAGTTGGTAGAAATACGAGTTGGTAAATATTGGGTACGAGTTGGCTAAGGTACGAGTTTACATGGATCCACAGCGACCTCGTGCGGAATATTGTGGAAACTATTTCATTCTTGGTTTGAAAACTTCTTGATTATAAAACTTCTTTATTTGAAAAACTTCTTGGTTTGTACCTTGTTGATTTGTAACTTATAGTTTTTCTTGAGAAACGGAACTTCTCATTGTCTGGCAGCGGTACCAATTACACTGACACATTCTAGCTCCCAAAACGTGACTCAAACAAAGAAATTACATTTCACAAATTAAGGAATGTAGATTTCATGTAACGTACGAAGAAAATGCGTTAACAAATTAAGAAACTGCATTTACACAAGAAGTTACATGTCACAAATCAAGAAATGTAGAAATTCATGTAACGTAAGAAATTGCATGTTACAAATTAAGAAATTGCATTTACAAATTAAGAAATGTATAATTATGGCGAATATTCCTTCTATAAGAATATACCAGAGCTGCATCAGTATCAGTCCCAGATTCAGCACAGGTACCCAGGAAAACTGTTTTATTCCAGTCTTTTAATGGATACGGAACACATCTAGTAAAACATTGCCGAGGTTTTGTTATTTTAGATAGCAAGGCCACTGACTCTGGGAGGTTTTTTTAAAGCGGGAAAATGAGAGCTGAAAATATCACAAACTGATATATTTTATTATTATATATAAACAAATATATAATATAAAATGATAATAGTTTGAAAAATTACTCATACCAAATTAAACAATAAATGATAAACACAGGAAACCACACAAATCATATTATGTTAAGACTTAAACAATATAGTCTTCTTTTAGTTTGCTCTTAGGTAACAGGTAAACTGGTGTGGTTTAAATTACATTTGTACAACTCATTCGTCTAAACACTACATTTCAGTCCATTTTGAATAGCATTTACATGATTCATGTCCCTAAATGAGAGTAAAACATTTCTTGAATTAGAACAAAATTTTAGATGAGTAATTTATGTGTATATTTTGTAGAAATAGTAAAGATTGAAAGCAACACTATATAGCAAGATAGACTATACAAATAGGTAAACAATATATTTAGCAAAAATGTTCAGTAAAATAAAATCTACAAACAAGTCAACAATGTATAGCAAAATGTTGAGTAAAATAAAATCTAAAAATAAGTCAGCATGTTCTTAATTATCTATTGACCCTTGTAGGAGTTATTTACCTAAAAGTAAAATAACAAGAACACCGACCTCCAAGAAAATCTCAAAACGGAAAGTCATTTAATGTGTGAACAAACATGGCGCCTATTAAAACGTTTAAAGCCGCTGCATTTGTTTGCACCTGTCCTAAGTCAGGAATCTGATGTTCAGTGGTTGTCGTTTGTTGATGTGGTTCATAAGTGTTTCTCGTTTCTCGTTTTTTTTTGTATAGATTAGACCGTTGGTTTTCCTGTTTGAATGGTTTTACACTAATCATTTTGGGGCCGTTTATAGCTTGTTGTTCGGTGAGAGCCAAGGCTCCGTGTTGTAGGCCGTACTTTGACCTATAATGGTTTACTTTTACAAATAGGATTTGATGGAGAGTTGTCTCATTGGCACTCATACCACATCTTCTTATATCTATAATAGGTAAAATGTCAAAACCTGGGTACAGCAGACAACATTTGAAAGACAAGCATACAAAAGTGACTATAGCACAATAACTCAATGACAGGATGTATAAATACCGAGCCACGCCAAATGAATATTAACAAAATTGACTAACCACAAAGGCGGTTTTTACCGATTTTGCGGGGTTTTGCAGAAACTGTTGTTAATAGAGAAACTCTTTAGTAAAATAAGATCTACAATTAAGTCAACATGATAAAATTGTCTACCAACTCCTTATAGGGTTATTCCCCTTAGTGATGATTTTCACCCAGTTGTATTAATGCCCAAAAACTATAGTAGACAGAGAGAAACTTTAACAATCAATATAAAATCTACAAATATGTCAACATGGCCAAGTTCTCAGATTCCTTATGGTGTTTATTGCCTTAATATGATATACGAAGATGTATTTTTGTTTGGGGCTATTAAACTGACCTTGACAAGCTCCCCTATGACATTGTCGATCAAATCAGTCCTTACGTAGTTCATATAACATGAATAAGAATCCGGCAAAATCCAAAGTGATAAAAGGCTACCGTTTTTTTTTTTTTCAGCTACTTATTGGCCGTAGACGAAATTAATGAGTAATGTATTTACAATTTATTGCCTTACCAGAACCGATGATGGTCATACATTTTACAATTGATTCAAGGGAATATTATTTGAGTTATCTCTCTACCTGGTAAGGGTCCATATACAAAATGATTTAAGAATTTCAACATTCCTTTATATTCTGAATAAGATATAAAATTTCATTTGTATGCTTTCCATCCATGAATCTCATTTCTTTGATTCTTATATTGACTAGTACTAAAGAGTTATAATAGTCTCTTTTATTGCAGATCCATTTTCGGTAAATAGGACATTTGTACATTAGTGTGGCTACAGTGGCGCTAAATGACAGCTCTGTAGTCAGTAACAGAAATCAGTGAACATAGATCAAAGATAAAAGTTAAGGAAATATGGCTACGTGATGAATTATCATGAGTCTGTCAGAAGAAGAGTCAAACTTCCTGATATTTTACTTCCTTGATTTGAAGGTTGCATCAAAGGCAGAGGTTATTTTAATTCTGTCCATCCACCAGCTGGACTTGCCACTGAACTTGCAAGTACTTCTGCAACTTTGAAAAGACATTGAATGATTACAAAATATAACTGCAGACACTATATCCAAGTCCTAGTAAGTTTGGATTTTGTTTGCTTATTTTCTGTTGGTAAAACGAAAACAGTTGTACACTCAATTATTTATATAAATAAAAGGACATTTGGGGTAAATATTAATGAGACAGCTCCCCAACAACAAAAATATCTAAAACACAATAAAAGACAACATACAGTCTTCAACAATATGTGTCTATATCTTAAAATTCTTAAGACAAAGACAAAAAAACACCAAAATGACAAGGATACATGGACACACCGCCCGAACATGCATGCAATGTTTTCACTGGATTTTAGGCAAACAAAGATTAATACATTAGTCAAAGGTAGAATTAAAAATCAAGTTATTGATACAAATAGGGCATTACAAATTTGATTTGATTAATTTGAGGACCAACACAGATTGAACCTGGACTCTTTCAAAACCTTTAGTGATTCATTGGCCTATAAGATAAATCATGTACTGACTATACTATATTCTGTATAAAGTTTTTGACAAAATATTTTACATCTGTAAAACACGTTCATAGAAGTATTTTTACAGGAAGTAATATAGGACTTGTTCATAGGAAAATACAAAAGATGCCAATATAGACACAAGATAAGATTAGCATCATAATAACATGGAGATTACATTGAATATGTAATCATGGAGAATTATGTTAATTAATAAATGTGTTTACATAATATATGTTACAGCAAGTAATGTTAGGTCAGAAGATTTTGATACTACTCTGATAGTTTGCCTTTCACGAATTATAACACCAGGTGAAAGAGCCCTGTAACGGGCTGGGATGTCTTGCCACACCTAGGTGATACCAGTATAGGAGCAGATCTTGCCAGAGTTAAATGGTATAGAAACAAATTAGCTCATCATGGGGATGGACAATTGTCTACTACAGATTTCAGTCAGTACTGGGAGAACTAGAATGTGTAGGTATACAGGTCATAATGAATTATAATAAGCATATAGACAGTAAATAAAGCTGTTATGGGGAAGACTTTAAGAATCACTCTGTCTTGTCCGTATGTCTGCATGTCTGCTTGTCCGTCTATCCAGCTATTTATATGACTTGTAAGTGCAACGTGTCCATTACTTGCCATACACCATTATTGATTAAAATAATACAATTATGTATTAGATACAATATAAAAGTAACAAAGAAACAGGCCAGTGACAACCGTTGCCGGATAGATTTTCTGCACGAGTAGTCAGGTGAAGGTCCGAGGCAGTTTGTTTCCGGCCTGATTTTTGTTACCTATGTTTTGTATCTGACGACTTGTACGACGTTTCAAGAAAGAAGTGGTACATTTTGTATTTAGAAAAGGTAGCAAAATTAAACAGATTAGAAACTTAAATGTCCATATACCAGTTAATGTAAGTTACAGTTTAAACTAATTTTGTTATCACTTCCATTCAGCCGAGAGTTTTTCACAAGAAATTCAAGAATATTATAATTTTGTAAAAAAAAAACCATGTCAAGTAAAAGATGAATGTCGAACACATTTGCGACTTTTTAAAATGTAACTTGCAAGTAAGTACTGTATGAAACAGATTTCAGATGTAAGCAAGCTAACATTTGATTTTTATTTGGGGAAAACCGAAAAGGGAGGGTTAAAATAAACTAAAATCCTTTTTGTTGAAAAATGCAAGATGAGTCATTCCATCCTCCCATTCCCCTTTAAAAATGATCAAAATTGTACGTTTGCTCCCAAATATATGAATTCAATAACAATATAAATGTATCGAAAGAATAAATTTCCTATTTCATTAGTGAATGAAATGTTATGAAAAATAGTGTTGGTCAGGATTAAACACGTGTAACAATATGATCCAATCGAAGCTTACCGTCCAAAATTGGTGACATAAGTTGATTTTCTACAAGATTTGCAGCCTATCTGAACATGTATTACACGGACACTTTTTATTTATAGGATCAATCGTGCATTGGTGAGTTGATAGGGATTTTATCTTTTGATTTGATTTGATTTTTGTATATATTTCCTGTCTTTTTATAGAAATATAAACGTCGGTTCCAGCATTTCTTTACTTTCAGCATTGGCCCAGAATACTATTCATGTCCATATATTGAAAAAAAATATACATTTACGGACCTACCGTTTACCTTCAAAAGAGGGTATGTTTTTTCTGAGTAAGAAAATTATTTAGATTTTCAACGCTATCACCCAAATATTTTTTCGAAACTAGCTCTATTATATACGGTATTCGGAAAATCAAGAATCAAAACATTATTTTGCCATCTGCTTGACCCAATATATGTTTTCTCATAACAATTGGGGATCAGAATATTTTTAGGAAAAACCATAACCCTCCTTTTGAAGTTAAATAGTCAACCCTTATTGTACGGATATGAATAGTAATGTACTGGAATTGTTTGAAAACAATATAGTTATTGATGCCAACGTAATTTTTTAATAAAAAGACAGGAAATATGTCGGTGAAACAAAGAATTCAAATCTAATTGAAATTTAAAGTGCCCATGAACTCACTGATCATGCACGAGTGATTCTATTCATAAAACGTGTCCGTGTAACAACTTAAAAGTGTCCGTGTAACAACTTAAAAGTGTCCGTGTATCGTCTAAAAGTGTCCGTGTAACACCCATTAATTTACTGTTTTCTATAGCTCTGCTGGGGCAAAGTCGTACAAAAAGTGTATATAGGAATTCTGTTAATTCATAAGTTTTCGTGCATTCGTTGTTGAGACGGTTGAATATGTGAATTCATGATTTTCACCAATTCTGCATTCGAACGTTTAGGAAATTTATTGTTTTGTAACAATTGACACTTATACCTTGTATTTATCCACAAACATGACAAAGTCTACAAATATAAGAACCATATTGAGCAATTCTATGCTATTTACAAGTCAAAAACTACAATTAGTGTTTAAATTGAAGCATCTAGAAAAATTTTTTGTCGGTTTGCAAACTGACTTAAAATACTTCATATCAATTTTATTATATAGATATAAGAAGATGTGGTATGAGTGCCAATGAGACAACTCTCCATCCAAGTGAAAATTTATAAATGTAAACCATTATAGGTCAAAGTACGGTCTTCAACACGGAGCCTAGGCTCACACCGAACAGTAAGCTATAAAGGGTCCCAATTATGTATATTTATAGGCCATTAGACGTCTAGGTGGACCATCAATCCTGAGGGAAACACGGTCTGTACAACACACTGTCTTGGACAAATCACTTATAGATATTTTGAACAAGCTTCACAACCATCAAATGTCACAAGAGGAGCACACTAGCATAATCAATAATCTCCAATCAGCAATTGACAACCAAACGACTATTAAAGAAAAGCATGAAATTAAAATTCAGCAACTTAACGAATCTCTTCAGAGAGGGAAGTTGATGTACAAAATCTTGCTACTGAGTTTTCTGATATCGAAGGATCAATAGAGATTTGTACACAAAATATTGAAGCCTGTAGGAAAGAAATAGAAAAATTCAAGAAAAGGCTATGGACAAAGAGGAACAGCTGGATGTTTTAACACATAGAATAGAATGTAAATATGACATCAAGTTTAAAGAAATTGAAGAACGGTTAACAAAAAGGATGGGATGTTGGCTAAACAAGGTGCACAGATGAAAAACAAGATGAACATATTGCAAAGCAAGATGAGCACATGGCAAAGCAAGATGAACTGATGGCAATGCAAAATGAACACATGGCAAAACAAACTGAGCAGATGGCAAATCAATGTGAACAGATGACCAAGCAAGATGAACTGATGGCAACATGTTTTTTTTTTTTTTAAATTAATCAAAGTTTTATTGCATTTTGCTGTTAACAATTTACTCAATCTACAGCTTCAATTAAGTATCCCTTAAATTAGTTATTGAATATCTAGGAAAAATATCCAATAAAGTATATCTATAAAGTTAGTTATATATATATTAATACATTAGAGCAGTTCTACAGAGTATAAATTTGTACCGGAATACGGTACGTTTCTTAACCTAAACTGTATTTGGATTTATTTATTAAAGCTTCACTGAACCGTGAAATTGATGATGATCTTTGATACTGACAGCATGACTTTTCAGCCGACAGTAGAATTTCGAAATTTTTGTTAGTTTACTCCGTTGAATTGTTATAAAAAAGAGTCTTAAATGATGAGGTAAGACAGTTTTTTTTCACACATTATATGTACAACATAATTTGTAACAGTAAATGTTATTTTTTGTGATCAAACCAAAGATCAAAAAGTGATCGAAAGTACACGTGGTTAAATTATACATGAATGCAGTATCGAAGCATTGTGTTGTGTAAACTAATAACAATACTAATTCAGTGTAGCTATAATAGAAATGATAAACTATATAAACATGACAAAAGAGAAAAATTGCAAATTTTATTTGATGCATATCACCTGTGCAGTCATTAATTAAAGAGGTTGCAGCTTGAACATGCTTTACATTTATAGAAATTCGAAATATTCCCATGTTTTGAGTATAATTCTTTTGGTTTTTTTTGCTTCTAATTTTATTCATGTTAATTATGTCCCTAATTTCATTTTTGAAGATTTTAAATATATCAATGACCTTGTCTTTCTTGTCAGACATGTAATATGCTTTATAGATGGAAAAGAAAATTATAGTTAATAGATAGTTCATATCAAAATAAGCTTCATCTTCAATTTTATAGCCAGTTACTAAACTTTCAAGACTAAGTATATGCTTATCAACTTTTAATAATGTTAATAGCTGGTCAACTTTATGCCAATAATGAACATTATATGAACAGGAAAAAGAAGTGATTATAATCATCGTGTTGCTTACAATGGAAGCACAAACTGCTTGGTACTATTTTCCATTTATAAAGTAATTCATTACAGGCTAATATATAATGCATTATTTTCCATTTAAACATTTTAAATTTGTTGTTTTCAAGGTAGTTAAAAATAAAATTGAATGTGTATTTCAATTTTGTAAACATTTTTTATGCAGAATTCTTTCCCATATTAAAATTCCTGTTGGTTTATCATTTGTAAATTGACTTTGTAAGAAGTTATATATTTCTTTGTTGCTCATGTCTGGTGAAATTTCATGTTTTCGAAGGATATTTAAATTCACCGATTTTTTTATGTTGACAACAGTTTTGTAAGAGCTTTCTTGTTTTAAAATATTTTGCCAGTGCTTTGGTGTAGCATTTTTAACTAAAGAAAATTCTCTAATCCAGTCTTGTTTATTCTTTAAATTTTTTAGTACAGTTTCTGATGAGATGTTTCCATTTTCATCTATTATATTATTGATGTACAAAATATTACTACTAATCCAATTTTGAAAATACAGACATTTCCATTTTCTTTGATAAGATGATTTCCCATACAAGTTGTTTTCTAACCTCAAGAATGTTTTTGGTGTGATAGTTTGACCTCCTTTTACTTCTACCCAAGTTTTAATTAATTGTTTATAGAATTCGGGTAAAGATTTATAATCTATTTTATTAAGCAAATTAACATTTGTTAAATTCATTCTGAATAAAAGAAAATCTTTCCCAAATTTTTTAAATAAAATCTTGGAATAATTTTCCAGTTATCGTTTTCCTGTTTTATTAGTTTTAAAACCCATCTGATTTGTAAGGATTTTACATAGGAATCTAAATCGATCATTTGTAATCCTCCATCAAGATATGGTTTACATAATATAGAGCGTTTAACTTTATCTTTTTCCACTCCATATAAAATTATATATTAAATTTTTGAACTTTTGTTTTATTTCATGTGTTATTATCATACATGATGCAGTGTATGTTAGGTTTGGTAAAATTAAGGACTTTACTACAGTAATTTTTCCTAATAATGTTAAATTTCGTTTGTTCCATCCTTGAATTAATTTGTCACATTTATCCATTTGCTTCTGTCTGTTTAACTTTTGACAATCTTGATAATTGTATCCGAAATATATTCCTAGACTTTTAATGTGGTCTTGTTTCCAGTTTATATTTTCAAATTTATCTTTTGAATTTTAAGTTTGCCTAGCCACAAACCTTCTGTTTTATTTCTATTTAGTTTGAGTCCAGAAAGGCTTCCAAAAGTTTCAATGATATTAAGGGCTATACTTATATCTTTACGTGTTTTTAAAAATAATTGAGTATCATCTGCCAATTGACATATTTTAAGTGAGCACGATTTTCCATCTAATTTGATTTCAAATCCTTTTAATTCCTTATTTTCTCTTAATTTAATTGCCATTATTTCAACACATAAGACGAAGATTAACGAAGATAACGGACACCCTTGTCTAATCCCACGAAAAGTATTGAAGGGGGCAGACACCCATCCATTATTTAAAATACATCCTTTTATATCTGTATACATAGTTTCAACCCATTTTATGAATTCTTTTTTAAAACCAAATTTTTTTAAAGATTCAAACATAAAACACCACTCAAGTGAGTCGAAAGCTTTAGTAAAGTCTAAAATAAAATTGCACCATCTACATTAAATTTTTCAGAATAATCAATAATGTCTTGGATTTGTCTAATGTTAAATCCTATGTATCTGTTTTTTATGTAACCTTTTTGATCAGAGTGAATGATTTTTGGTAGTACTGATTTTAGTCTTTGCGCTAAGGCATAAGCTAGTAATTTTACATCATAGTTTAATAATGTAATAGGTCTATAGTTATCAAGGAAGAGGGATCATTTTTTTAAACAAAGAGATATGGCTCCAATTTTTGGGAGTTTGTTAATTCTCCTTTTTAAAGCAATAGTTGAAAACTGGTACTATGAAATCTTTTATCTGTTCCCAAAATTTTCTATAAAACTCAACATTTAGTCCGTCCAAACCTGGGGCCTTGTTTAATTTCATTTTAAATATAGCCTCTGTGCATTCACTTATAGTAATTTTTCCTCGCATGTATTGCTTTCAGATTCATTTATTTTTTACTTTCTTTGATAGTTTCGAAGTATTGTTTTACCTCTTCTGTATCCGGTTTTGTTGAAGTATATAATTTAGTATGGCAACATGTGTTAAAGACATTGATGATATGAAGAAAACACAACCTGATACTGATAATTCACCAGATAAGAGTGGTAAAGCGATTCAGTTGTTTTATACTCTCGTTTTTTTTTGTAGTACAAACAAAAGAACATAAACAATCTGCTTAAATTTTGAGGATGACAGATTTCAAGTCACCATGGTCAAACTAGAGAATCATAAAAGAAAAGCAAAACCAAATTAAGGGGTACACAACACCTAAGAAAGATAACTCTAATTCATGGTCTATTTCATTGCAGTGTTTTAAAATCACATGCAATATACAAGAACTTAAAAGATCCTGATCAGAATGTTTACTTTGTTGCTAAGAGCAGATCTACACCTATTGTTATTCATTTAAATTTTTAATCCATTTATAGTTACACATTTTCCATCAATGAACTCAAAGAGACAAAATAGGAAAATTTCAAAGTAAAATAAATTTACAAAAGAAAACCAGGAGGTCAGATTTTTCAAAGTAGCAAATGAAAGGAAACGGAAAGGATCATAACTGTTTGCGTTTTTTGACCCAGGCCTTACATATAATATAATAAAGTATAGAGTATAAAAATAAAAAAGCCTTACAATAAAATTATAACCAAATAAATAAATAAACAAAGGACAACTATGCTTCTATTTGTAACAATTGAGGTCACGATACTTTTTTGAAAACCGCAGTTTTGAATGAAATACACTTCATAGTGTAAAATTGTAGTTTACGAATAATTTATATATGACATGTGTATTTGTGTGTTGAAAAACGCTGGCATGTTCTTTTATGCAATTGAAACTTTTAGGAAATGATTTATATTCATATAAAAAGTCAGAAGATACCAAAGAATAATCAACTACTAGTGCATCATTTACAAATCAATACAAGGAACAAAGACAACAATAAGAAGAAAAACCCATCAGATTCAATCCACGAAACATTACACTATATCATTCAACTCTCTGTTTTCAACCTTTAGGTGTAGAAAATAAACAGGTGTCTTCCATTCCATCCGAAGTTTATTGGGAACGTAAAGTCTAAATTTAGAACCATAGTTGAAACTGAAACTACACATGTATGATAAAATAGAACATGCGAGTTTTGGTTTTCAAATTCTAATTTCGAAGGATAGCGAAATTTGTTTTCTTTTGTTGTGCTTTTGTGTATCTTCCTGAATTAGTGAATGCAGTTTTGAAGTAAATATAAAAAGAAGATGTGGTACGATTGCCAATGAGACAACTCTCCACAAGAGATCAAATGACACAGAAATTAACAGCTATACGTCACCGTACCGCCTTCAACAATGAGCAAAGCCCATACCACATAGTCAGCTATAAAAGGCCCCGAAATTTTAAATGTAAAACAAATTCAAACGAGAAATCTAACAGCCTAGTTTATGTACAAAAAATGAACGAAAACAAATATGTAACACAGCAACAAACGACAACTACTGAATTAAAGGCTCCTGACAGGCACATACATACAGAACATGACGGGTTAAACATGTAAGCGGGATCCCAACCTCCCCTAATCTGGGACAGTGGTGGAACAGTACAACATAAGAACGAACTATACAAATCAGTTGAAAAAGCTTAGTTCATCAGATGGATACAAATGGAAATACATATAACAAACTGGACTGAAAGTGGCCGGGTACTTGTACATTCCAACACCAAAAGACACTAAGTACAGATCTGAGAGTACTCACAGTTACTGACAGCTAGTTCAAAGCCAATAACATTTTTTTTAAATCATGCATCTTAGACTAAATAACCAATCAGTACACATCCAACATCCAATGGATTTTTGTAAAGAGGTCATAAACAAAGTTTTATTCTCAAGTCTCAATTCAAGATAATGACTGAATAGAGTATAAGGGGCCAAAAATAATGTGAGACTTGTAACTGCAGTTTGATATTTTGTGGAATGAGAGGTGAAATGAGTTAAAGACTCTCACATTTTGGTAGCATGTTTAAGACTGATTTGTTTTAAATGAATCTAATTTTCATAACCTCACCAGAAATACTATCAATTAAATGTTTAACGAACTTGCTTATACATAAGGATCTTGCACGTTCAGTTCTATTTTATCGCCTAGTTCGGATTTTTAGGAGCCGTGGTTTTTGCACCAATGGATTCGTCGTTCATTTTGAATCGTTTATCTTTTCTTTTAAATCTGTAGACCAACGAAATTGAAAATCTTGTTCATGTAAAATATCTGCCGATTTAAAGAATTTCCTATGTATTTTGGCGTCTCATGCTATTAATTCAATAGCTCATATCTCAAAAATGTAAAACGGTTACTCCTTTTTTATTTTATTATCTCGTGTACTTTTACACGCAGAATTCATATGTGAAATTAAAAAAAAAAAAAACATTCTGTGGAGTAGTTAAGTACGTTCACTTCGCCTCACTAGAAACTCTCCTTTTTGAATTTTTTATGTAACTACAAGTCCTTTATGTATTCCGTGTGTTTTGTTGATATGTCATAAAGAGTGTCTATATTGTTGTATGGTCGAGTAGAGCTTGTGTAATATGTATTTGTTAACTAAATATTGACTCTAAATAAAACTTAAAATTCAATTGAATTGAATTAATAAGCCAAAATTTCAGGCCTAGGTCAAAAGACAAAAGTCATGGCCTGCTGAAGTGTTTCTTGCCAAAATACAGTTATCATCCTCGAGGTCAAAGTTGAAGGTCACATGAAGGTCAAAACTGTAAAGGGCACACCATCTCATGATGACATATCCACATGCCAAAGATGTAAGGTATAGGTCAAAAGACGAATAAGTTATTGCCTGGTTGGTTTTCTTGCAAACAAATACGTTAAGTTGACCTTGAGGTCGGTCAAATTAGAAGGTCACATGAAGGTCATCATGATAAAAGACATTTATCACATAACTATACATCAGCATGCCAAATATCAAAGGCCTAGATCAATAGACAAAAAAGGTATGGCCCATTTGTACTATCAGAATGGAACTTGCTCGAATTTTTTGAAGGTGGGGGTATATTTAACCTTGAATTGAATTAATCAGACGGTTAAATTGTTATAAATCTTTGCGAGAATTACAGACTGCTATAGTACTACGAATGGTTAGTTATTCAAAAAAAAAAAAAATAAACGACACATTTTTTTAATTATTTTTTATCTAACATTATTTGACCAATCATAGTCATTTTGGTTGATTCATCTTAGACCCCCTTTTATTTCAGACTAACGTTTAAATTAAGAAACAAATATTTACAAGTGAAGGATATTAATCAACTCAAAATTAACTGATTCATCACTATTAACTATGCTTTAGTCAATTTAGGCTTAATTTGAAAAAAAAATAACATGAATACCCCTTTACCCATATTTCTGGAACTTCAAAATCGACCGAAATTAGCAATTTAGCATGTGACCCATGCCATATTTGGGTGGCCATATCTTTTTACCAACGGTTCAAATCTTTAAAAATTTTACATGATATTCAGTTAGGCTTAACTTATCAATGAGAAACAAGAAAATTAAACGACAGATTTTTTGGGGTATTGTGTTGGGTACCCCTTAAAAAATTTCAACACTCATGTCACCTATAAACATAAGAAATTAAGGTGTTTCTAGATATCATTATCTCTTTTGTACACCTGCGCATTGAGAAGCACACATTATGAAAGGTTTTGCAAGATACAGCTTAGGTTATCAGTGCAGAAAGTTAAGAACAATTATCATCCTGTTCTCTGTACTGTACATGTACACATTATATTGTTCGAAAGTGTTATCATATTGTATCAAGAAAACCAGGCATGTTATTAATAAAAAAAGACAATTTATATTGGAAACTTTATGATTGGTATGTAAATCTCATTAAAGTTGTCTTTATTCTGATGCCATAGATACATGTAATTCTAAAATTATAAGATAATTAAACTTTGAAGTTAAAACGTTACTAATCATAAAACTTTTAAATATTTTCAGAAGGAAGAAAACGTAAAAGACTTGAGGGTAAATATCAATTTTAAAAGTTATCAACTATTATGATTTAAATTCCGTTTTGTTAGTTAAACATTTTAACAGCACTAAGTAATGTCATTGAAGCTATTAGTCTAGTTTCAATGACCAAGAAATTAATCAATCCGGTGAGGTTGAAATCATGATTTTCCTAATGAAAAAGCATATTTGAACAGACACTTATAGAGGTCACAAATAAATTTGAACAAAGAATGCCTGGCGTTTCACATGTTACATGTGAATTACACAAAGTCATATGCTATAGTTTGCTTGTTGCCAACCTAATTTCAACCATTTCTGTTCATACAACATTTAGAATACAACTTTGACTTTGATCGGTTGCTTTATCAATTAGGAAAGTTATATTCGTTTGATCAAATTCTAGTTTCTGCACATCACATCCAAAGAAAATCTTTTGCATGGTCAGAAATAAGGGTTCACCAATGGAAATATGTGTGTAGGGCTTTACCCTACAATATGTATAAAGAACGAAAATTTGTGAAATAACTGAGGCAGTTGTTCACTGATATTCAAATATTGCAAATCAATGCAACAAACATTACCCGAGGGAAATCATGAACTCCTAGAGGAGCGAGACCTGATGCGTCGACAGACATAAGACATTGTTGATAGGTACATAGATCTGAGAATAGAAGGATATAGATTTGTGACGTATATGATTCTATATAGAATAGGACTCAGATTAGTCACAATAGGCGTGATTTCATTATTGTATAGGATGTTTCCTAAATTGATAGCATTGATAATTTTGATGGCAAAAGCACGTTGTAGAAAGGATCGTTTCTATCACATCTTTCCCAATATCAATCGATCTGAGCAGTTTTGAAGAGCAAAATCCGAGATAATCAGTCTATGTTTGTATCAAACTTTTCATTTAGGAGTAGTAGTTTTCATTTACAACTCATATTTAACACCACTTTCTAAAAGGGATATTTGTTAGTTCTGATCAAAATTTGTGTAGTTTTTTTCCATTGCAAATTTTTAAATGTTACGAGACTTTTGATAGTGTCTGCAGATCACATATTCACAACCTGTATAGACAAGAAAGGTTTGTAACTTGTTAAATCATGTAAATGTCCTGGCGTATTGATAAAGTCTTAAGCGTGACATATATATATATTGTTTAACATGTCTTTTAAAGTTCCAGACTTATTGATGTTTACCTAACATACAGTGTCCACATTGATAGTTGAGTAAATAAACATTTGACCGTTTTTTAGATGACGCTAAAGCTCTAATTGAGGAAGATTTAAGAGAGGGTACATTTGTGACTACTAATGCATTGACAGATTGCTTATCGCTGCTACAACAGAATGGAGTCTTGTTGATGACTGGCTGTGCAGGTACAGGAAAAGTCGGATTGGTCGCCATGTTCTACATATGTATTGTACTGACGATATATCATACAAATGTATCAAACTGAATACATTGGATGAGTGGGAAGATATGGTCAGTAGAGAACATAATGTGGTGGATTTACTTGACGACATTTTTGGTGAAACAAACTGTATTTATAATAGAGAGAAAGATACACCAATTCTAGAAAAGGTTTATGCATATGTATGTAAAGGAAACATCAAAGTGGTTACAACAATTAGAGATACAGTGAAACGTCAATGTCAGGAAGTGTTTGATAGTCATAGGTTATTTAAGTTTGACTTTATTGATTTAAGTTCAGACAGATAAAAACTTAGCTTGCAAGAGAAAGCTGCTGTTCTAAAAATACATGAAAACAGTTCGTCAATTAGATTATACATATGACGGAGGATTTGTCGATTGTAATGGTGTAACAATTTTAAATGCAATTGAAGTCTGGAAAATAACAGAGGAAAATCCAGTCAAAGGATTTCCATTAGCAGTTTATCAGTTTGTCCATAACGAAACGTATTTTCAGCTAGGAATCCAATTTGTTGATAGGCCAACAGAAGCTATGCTTGAGGAATTGAATGATATTAGGCGTAAAGGAGAGACAATAATAGGTTTATGATGCATTATGCTGTTATGGTCTATACAGCAATAAATGGAAACTGTATCAACCCTCAAGATAGCTCAATTGTGACAGAAGTTACAAAATAATTGAAGCAATATATGGAGAAACCATTAAGCTAAACAATTGCCACATATTTGATACTGTTAGAGAACTTAAAGGAAGTTATTTAGTACTTATTGCAAACAAAAGGTCGTACAGATTCCACCATCCAACACTACAGGAGAGTGTCATTGTATCTTTGCTCAGATTGACGGAGAAAATATTAAAATATCATACCTTTACTAAGCTGGTCTTTTATTAAGAAAATGGTCAAACCACATACATACGTTGAAAAGAGGAGAAGTTATATTGAAAATTCCACCAAACAGTTGGCTAATCGATTAGTGGATATATATTTGTCAAAAGTAGGAATTCACTAGGCATGCTAAGTAATGTATATTGTTTTATAGCTGAAGTAATTGATACAGAAGTATTCCAACGAAAATCGTATCTCCTATTAACTTATTTACTAGAAGCTTTTGAAAAGGCAAAGAAGAAAGAAGAACATGTCAATCAGTTATTCAAATCAATTGAATGTTCCATGAAATCAGTTTTATGTAAATTAGATAGTTGTGATGAGCATATGAAGAGCAAACCCGTTTTCCTTGCTAATTTTTTGTGTCAATTGCCAACACAGAAGGGCAGTTTACGATGTATAACTTTATATTAGGAAGTTTAGTCAAATAATAAAAACAAGCAATAACTATGTCACAACTTATTACATGAAAGCTTTATTGATCACATCTTTATATGGAATATGTTCAACTAAAGATGTTAGATGTGTACAAGCAACGTTAAATTTAGTAAAGGAAGAAAAAATACTGTTTTACATGATCAAGGTTTTAATCTTATCACACTAGGATTACAACCGAGTTATATCTTTACCGCTGTTCATAATTACAATGATGAAAACTGTGTTTTTCTTATGTTTTGTATATGGAAAGCATATGAAGCTTTTAACGAACCTGTATTGAGTACTTACTTTCAATGTACAATAAGATTCCATTTGATGTTAACTTGCTTTTAAAGACATTTTATAGTACGGATTGGGTGGGAGGATTCACATATTTATCTTATAAACCACTCAAATGGATGATGGAAAGATTTGAAGTTGATACTGACTTCGTTTTAAGAGCTGCTTGTCAATGTGTTATGTTTGATACAGTTGAGTACCTGTCATCTAGATGTGAAACGTTTGATGCTATTTCATGTCTAAAAATATTTCTGAATGCAGATATTAGAAACTTTGATTTTGATAAAGACTTGTTCAATTTTCTTTTTCTAAAATTGACATCACCACTCCTGAAATGAATTCTATTGTTGTTGCAGTCTTACAGAAACAATGTGTTCCTGATTATGTCTGTGAAGTATTTCTTCCAGTTTGCATAAATAATGAAGCAATACTGAATTTAGCTTGTAAAGAAGCGCATATTTATATCACAAAACTAATTTTAGAAAATAGTCACAATGTTAACATTCAGTCAGCTCTTATTTCAGTGTGTATGGAAAAAGAACAACCGGTTTTTGTCTGTTGTGCCACATGATGATGTTGGAAATAGTCAAATTTATAGTTGGAAAATATGGATATGAACAATATGATTTGAAAGTTGTATGTCAACAGTCATACCAGTATAAACAGTTCAAAATTATAGAATGGTTTGTTTTGAACATTGATATAAATCTGTTGGATGTGCATTGTATTATGAATTCAGCTTTAGTGGACCAAAACCCAAACATATTAGAATACATAATTAATAAGACTATAATAGCAAGTTTAGATACAAATGAAGTTTTAAAATCTGTAACTGAACACTATTCTGTTGTATGTTTTACTAAAATATTGCAAATAGTTAGCATTATCTGGAACCGTACAGAAGATACGGAAAAATTGAAAATGGAGGAAATTGTAGATACGGCATTCGAAAAAGATGCTATGAGTTAATTATGTGGATTTGTGAAAACTGCAATTCATATATTTCCATTGATGCAAATAAAGTATTAATGTTAGCATGTGGAGATGGCAGGACTGATGTAGCAAAGTGGATACTTCATGCTTATGTAAAACATCTTTGGATTTTAATGAAGGGAATTATTCATGCTAGCATGTGATACCATGTCAAATAATAAATATGAAATCGGAAAGATAAGCATGGTAAAGTGGGTGATGGAAACTTTTCGAATTAAACCTTTTAACATAAAATTAGGTCTATCAAAATTATTAAGTCATGAGGAATATCAAATACGGGAAGTAAGTGATGATTTTTTGAATTAGTTGTTTCTATACTGACAAAAGGTTTATATTTTCTTAGTACAGACGATAAACACGAAATGGTAAACAAATGCCTTAAACAAAAATATTATTATGTTGTGAATTGGTTTCTGGAAAATCAGAAATGTTGTTTACTTGATAAACAAAACATTTTGAATGAAGCATGTAGAGATTCTCAATTTGGAACTATTTACATGCTAAACGAATATTTTCATTCATTGGACATCAATGAAGCAGTAATCAATGCATGCACAGGGTATAGTCCTGAAACATTTGTTTGTGATTACCTGTTGAAAGAAACTGATGATGCTTTTTAGACATAAGAAGAATAGTAAATTCAGTATGTGAGAATTATGTTAGTGACAATGCTATGAAATGGATTCTTCTGAAATTTTCACATGATCAAAATACCATTAATAAAGTTTTAACTTCTTGTTGTCGACAAGGAGAATTTAACCTTTAAGGTATATATTTCTTATAGTACCTAATGAACAGCTTGACATATTGACAGCTTTCTTTGATGCATGTTTACATCCAAAAGAACTGATACTGAATTGTGAGAAAAGCCTCGGCGTTATAGATTTTCTGTTTCAAAAGTTACAAGATAAATCATATAATTCATCCGACGTTCTAAATGGATTATTGGACAAAAGAGATATGATGTAATACTTTACTTTCTTGAGCAAGGATATTGCAGGAACATTGACATGAGCAATCTTTTAATTGAAGTATGCAGAGAAGGACACGTGAAACTAGTGCAGTGGATATTAGCAAATGTTGAACATAAAGAACTGGACATTAAATCTGCATTTCATGAGACCTGTATTCCTACGGATATATTTACTGTATCGCAATTGAAGTGTGTAGCTTTAATGTGGCACTATATACAGGATATAAACATGTTTGAGGTAGACACTGTATTAAAATCCATGACTTGGGTACCAACAGACATGTTGGATATAGATGTACAGGCTGACCTGAGGAACTGGTTACTATACATTAATAACAAACATCAGAGAATGATGTCTTAATCGGGAAAGCAGTGTTAAATTTTAATGAAGATGAAATAAATAGAAATGTCAATTATATAATTGTAATAATAAAAACATGTAATGTTGGTGAATTCATTACTGTAACTGCAGTATATTTTTCAGCAACATTGCAACAATTACGTTTAGAAAAACAGTAGGAAACATATTTCGGTTTTGAATGGAAACAAGAGATGTCGTTAATTTAACATAAGAATTGCCTTCCTGTGAAAAGTCGTTTAAAAAATCGAATGCATTTTATTCGTAAATATAAATCAACATGTAGACATCTTATACGTTCAGGTATTTCACATCCAATATTTTATGGTAATATTCTTTACAAAGCACAAAATGTCGGCATTCACCTCAAAAGCTAACCAAACCTTTAAACAGACTTATTCGAAAAGGATATAGTTACGATACTGTTGTCAGGTCATTAAGGATTGCAATTGATTCACTCATAGGGTCTTTGCATCGGAAATAAACACTATTATTCTAAAACCAGTTGTTGGCATGATACAGGTTATGTTCTTCTCATATATTTTATGATTGTATGATACTAAACCCTAACGGGAGGGATTGTACTTGATTTTCATATGATGAAGAAATAATCTTTCAATCAGTAAATTGAAGTCTGGAGCTGGCATGTCAGTAACTGCTAGTAGTCCTTTGTTAATGTATGTATCATTGTCATTTTGCTTAGTTTCTTTTGTTACCTATTCTGACATCGGACTCGGACTTCTTTTAAACTGAGTTTTTCTGTGCGTATTGCTATGTGTTTCTTTATTCTACATTGGCTAGAGGTATAGGGGAGGTTGAGATCTCACAAAACATGTTTAACCCCGCCGCATTTTGCGCCTGTCCCAAGTCAGGAGCCTCTGGCCTTTGTTGGTCTTGTATGTTTTTAATTTTAGTTCATTTATATGTTTTGAAGTTCAGTGTGACGTCCATTTTCACTGAACTAGTACACTATTTTATTTAGGGGCCAACTGAGGACCACCTCCGGGTGCAGGATTTTCTCGCTTTGTTGGAGACCCATTGGTGGCCTTCGGCTGTTGTCTGCTCCTTGGTCGGGTTGTTGTCTCTTTGACATATTCCCCATTTCCATTCTCAATTTTAGATCTCAATTTTTTCAAATTCAGATTCGTGTTTCTGGTGATATTTCATATTATCGGCAATTTGTACATTTTCCTTTGATCTTACTGCCTATAATTTGTTCAGATTATGGACAGAACTTGATACTCGAAAATATTAGGCAATGACGTCATGTATATATCAGTACAGCAACCTCGCGTGTTTATGTCCATCCGCGACAATGTATCAATGAAATGTACGCGACTTCATTCAGACAACCGAACAACTATCACAACGTTTTAACACATATAGTTATACTAACTTATTCTTGTTATTTCATATTCTCAATAAAAAATATTTTGTTAAGACAAATTTCCGATAAAAGAATAATGGCATTTTATTTTTTATACTGACTTAGCTCGAAAATCAACGCCCTCTTTCGGGCTCACTTAATATTCTTGCGGATAAAATCAGTATCAAAACAAAATGCCATTATTCTATACCATGGTATATTCAAAACTTTAGTATAAATTTATAAGAAATTAATTTACACCCTTACTTACTTTGAAAATAAAAGCCTTGGTGGTCTCAAGTAAAATGGCCTCATGAACGGGAGGTCGTTGGTTAAAACCCTGGCGGGGTCTAAGTAAAGACTTGATAAATTGGTAGTTGCTGCTTCTTCGCTAAGCACATGACAGTTAAGAGTAAGAGCTAATACTGGTCGGTTCGGAGTTGGTTATTCTTGTATAGGTAAACAGATTTACAATATGTTGTTTAGTATATAATTATTTCGTATTTTATTTTAATGAGCTGGTTTGTGGTATATTGCTTTTTCAGAGTACTTTATTAAATTAAAATTTAGTTTTGGTGAAATAGTCTTTTGATTTCAAAAAGAAAATGTTTGCCTCAATTGCTGAATATATTGAATTTTTAGGTGCAGATTTGTTTATTGAGGATTGCTTAGCGCTGTACATGTATACCTTCATAGAATAATACATTCCAAGTTAGAAAATACTATGGTTTTGTTAATATTCATATAATTTTATTTTAAATCTTACTTGTTTTCTTGTCTTGTATGTGTATTCTGCCATATATTCCAATGTAGATAATGATGTGGAATTGCAGATTTT
Organism: Mytilus coruscus; assembly: GCA_017311375.1. Lineage (NCBI taxonomy): Eukaryota > Metazoa > Mollusca > Bivalvia > Mytilida > Mytilidae > Mytilus > Mytilus coruscus. The sequence continues at coordinate 80,988,917 of CM029598.1, read as the reverse complement.
ATTTCGTTTAATTGTTTTAAATGACCCTAACATTTACACAGCCTCGGCATATTTATATGCTTCTTTGGCAGGAGAAAAGGCCATAGACACTTGTTTAATACTAATAGATATTTTATGAGCTTTTTGATGGTGTCCTTTGAATATTGTGCAAATCATTAATGATTTGGAAAAGAAAAACTGTTTGTTTTTCCTAGGGTTTTAAAGAAAGACTGCATGTTTTTTTTACATTTTCTCACGTTCGAAACTTGTCACATGATAAATACAAATCCAGAAATACTACGGATATGCCTTCAACTGTTTTGGTTCTTATACATTCTTCGCTTTTAAATATTTGGCATTGAGCGTTCCTGATGAACGAAATCCAGAAAAGTGATTTAGACGCATGAAATTTATAACGTATTGTCTATTTTTTTACAGCACAGGGTTAACTGGTGGACTATCAGTCCCCGGGGAATCATCAGCTCAGTAGTCAGTACATCGGTACTGACATGATTCGTAACAAACCTTTCTAAAATTGTCCGTTTTATTTAGAAATTAAGGTTTCAACGCCCTCAGGAAAAGTTGACCTTTGATTGATTTTGCTATTTTTATGTCCTTTTTGTCGTCAAGCTCCTCAACTGTTTCGGTTCTTATACTACCTTGGCTTTCAAATATTTGGCATTGACCGTTCCTGATGAAGGTAAAACCAGAAAAGCGCTCCGGACACATGAAATTTATAACATGTTGTTTTCATGTTTTCTGTAACAATAAGATGTAAACTGAGAAGACAGTCGACATATAATCAAATGTAAGCAATTTAATGCATCTGAAACCCCTTTTAGGAAATCTTACGAATTGTAGTAAAACAAAAACTAAAAATTTCTGATGTGGTATCGTATCGTGTTTGAAGCATTTTATCTATCTATTGTGTTTTCATTGTTATAGCAGCATTTTTATTATTTATCGTTACATGTATTTACAACGTTATAATAGTTTGTGCTATAATATGTGTTCTATATTTTTTGTAAATTTCAAAATAGGTATTGTATATTTGAGGTTGCTAACACCAATGGAGGATCAACTATGTGTTTTTATATAATCATTACTAGTATTCTTAAAATTAAAAAAAATATTTACCAATATTTATATTGATGGTTTAATTTTGTATGAAATTGAAACAAATCAAATATGAGCATTATATAATTTTATCATTTCTATCAACAAGTTTGCTTTTGAAGGACATAACGATCAATGATATGACAAAAAGACACCAGGCTATTAAATATTGAAATATATCATAGTAAATAAGTTTTCCTTCCATGATAACACAAACACATTTTACTACGGCGAAAGCAGGTCAAGTAACCGCTCGTCTCCGTTCGTCCGTCCGTTCGTCCACAACACCTTGATTAGAAAACGTTTGTTAAATTTCTTATGGCTTCTATGAAAGGGAATTATACTATATTTTTCTGCAGCTTCATGATGTTGGGTAAGCATTTTAACACCTGATGTACCTCTAGTTTGTGTTAGTCGATAGTTTGAAATTTGAAAACACTCATTGTAAAAGGAAAAGTTTCCTCAAAGTTTTCTTGACTTCTATGAAAAGGACTAAGTATAATTTGTCTGCAGTTTCATAACGATGAGTTGTAGCAGGTTAGCAATTTCTACATCTGCTGAAAATCCACTTCCTGTTTGCCGATAGTTTAAAATTAAGCAACACATACGCCGATAGTTTGTGAAATCTCACAACAATAAATGTACAAGGTAAAGTTTCTTCAAAGTTTTCCTGTCGTGTTTGAAAGGCAATGATTTTATATTTCGTCTGCAGCCTCATGATGTTGAATTTAAATTTGTCATGCAGCCACTTTCTGTTGGCGGACTGTTTGAAATTGTACAATAATCATTGTACCAGGGCAATTTTCTTCGAAGGGATGATTTTATATTTAGTCTCAAGCATGATAATGATAAATTGCAGCCAGTCAGCAGTTTTAACATCTGCAGTGTTCCACTTCCTGTTATACGACATTTTGACATTTAAAATCATTCATTGTACAAAGAAAACATTCGTCATGTTTTCTTGGCTTTTATGAAAGAAAATAATTTGATGTTTGATCTGTATCTTTATAATGTTGAGTTGTAGTGGGTAGGCAATATTTACATTACAAGTAGATCATTGAACAAGGAATTTTATTCCTAGCGCCGATTAAAAGAAATGACCAGTTATGCTTCAGTTTTGCATGTTACCTTATCCCTTTTCCCTTTAAGGCATTTTACCCCAGTTTTTGGTGGGGTTCGTGTTGCTTAGTTTTTATTTTTCTATGTTGTGTTTTGTGTACTGTTGTTTGTCTGTTTGTCTTTTTTCTCTTTTAGCCATGGCGTTGTCAGTATATTTTCGATTTATAAGTTTGAATGTCCCTCTGGTATCTTTCGCCCTCTTTAGACCTTAACTTATCGAAAAGACACAACCTAAGTTCAATTGAATATTGAATTCGCACCAAAGGTCATACACTAGTCATATTAAGATAATTAATCGAATATTTCAGACAATTCAATTTGAAGATAAATCGTCTCGATAAGACCAGATGGTATCCTTCCAAAAGTCAAGTGACTTTTGAGGAAATGTGAAAAAATACGAAATCTATGGGCGGAAAGTCGTGTAAATACATATTGGTGCGGTAATAGGGTATGGTTTTGGTGGAAAAACAATACCCCATGTCTGTTAGAGACAGACAAGTTGTCATATTGGTATAAAAGAGGAATACCTGCTGTATGCCTTAAAATTTCGATGCTAATAACATTCAAAATAACCAATTTCTGAAGCTTTAGTCGTCCAAATTCAAACCCTGACACATTTTGTTATCTAAATAGTATTCAATCAAGCAGTAAACTAAACTTGATCTTCACAAGTGGAAATTCATTGAATTAGCAATGCTAAAGTGATGTGACGCATCCTTGAACAAAGACTAAAGAAGCAAAGTTTGAAAAAGGGGGTGGAATTGGGAAACAAATTCGTTTAAAACATAAATATTTCTGTATCAGACTTTGCATGCAGTTTGTTTTTTTTTTTTGAAAAGTTGTGTTAAGTTAAGTTAAGATTAGTTACAGTCAATATAGGAAATAATATTGTCACCTCCGGCAGTGAAACTCGAACACGCAGTCTTCCTGAGGTGGGTTGGTTCAGCATACCCTGCACCACTTGCATCCTCAGACAATTATTGAAGTTTTAGTAGTAAAACAATGTCTTAAAATTTGCTTCCCCGTAAGCTGTACCTGTGTGAAAGGAAAAGGTTCATCAATAGCATGCATCGATGCAAGGACGGACCCGGTGTAGCTTTTGTTGATTTTGAAATGTGCACAATATCGAGTAGGAAGTCATGGAATAAATCCTAGTTAGCACGAAAAGCTTAAGATTGATATAAAAAATACGTATAAAATGTTTATCGTCCATTCATAAGAGTCAGGATGACTCACTTCGCCTTTATATGTGCTTGAAAATGCTATCGCTCCCTTTTGTTACATTAATTGTGAATTTCTTTTAACAAAATCTCGCCACTACCCCTAATCACATTTAAATATTAAAGGTGCTAGTGATAATGGCCTGGTGTATGTATAAAACAGCTTTAGAAATAGTGTAGGCTTCATAGACTAGTGATATTTTTCAAAACGCCTCTCAGTTAAGAACCCACCTAACACACGACTGTATTATTTATCATTCGAAAGCTTATTATGTGTACTGTCTGTTTTGCCCGGTCGAAAAATTACTTACTATTTAAGTTCAGTTATATCAAGGTCAAATGTAAAATACATTCTAAATTTTGCGATATTTAAACAACAAGCAATTTTCTGAGTATTGCATGATAAATTATTCCGAAAGATCCTATGAACATTATAGAACAGGATACCATTATTCAAAATCTAACAAAATTTAGAAATTAGTCGCTCAATACAGTGGAGATCACTTCTAACCTCTCATTAGAACTGTCAGAATAATCTGTCATAGAACTGTTCTAAACTGTCCTAGAACAGTTCTACCTAGAACAGTTCTACCCTAGAACTGTTCTAAGTAGAACTGTCAGAATCAGTTCTAGGTAGAACTGCCAGGATCAGTTCTAGGGTAGAACTGTCTAAAACTGGTCTAGGTAGAACTGTCCAAATCAGTTCTAACCGTAGAACTCCGTAACGAGAAATGTTAAAACAGTGCTGTGATGAGAATTTTTAATATATATTATATTCTTTTGACTTATTTATATTTAAGACAAAGAGTTCTTAAAACTGTTCTATGGATAGAACTGACTAAATCAATTCTAGCCGTAGACCAAATCAGTTCTAATCGTAGAACTGTTCTAGTCGTAGAACTGATTTAGCCGTGGAACTGTTCTAGTCGTAGAACTGTTCTAGCCGTAGAACTGTTCTAGTCGTAGAACTGACCAAAGATTTGGTCAGTTCTAGGTAGAACTGTCTAAAACTGTTCTAGGGTAGAACTGTCAGGATCAGTTCTAAGTAGAACTGTCTGAATCATTTCTAGGTAGAACTGACCAAATCAGTTCTAGGTTAGAACTGTTCTAGCTAGAACTTTCTAAAGGTGTCAGGATGACAGTTCTACATACTGTCCTAGAACAGTTCTCCTGACAGATTCTGACAGATTTGATGAGAGGTTAGAAGTGATCTCCACTGTATTTACCGGAAATTGCAATTCTACAAAATTCCCCTAAAATGAGAAAAGTACTCTTGATACATAATATATATTAAGGGATCGATATTCAAATGCCCAATAATAATATATACATCTATATATATGGTTTTAGGTCAAAGAAACTTCTTTTCATAATTATATGTGTTATTTGAAATATATATGTGGCAGAAATATACAAAGACAAGTTTTCATTTTCATGTTTGACCTTTGACCCTAACCATCTGCCTGATTTTCGTGAGTATATACATTTCGTCTGCCAATATTCCAATTTACAATAGAAAGATACTTACAAACTTAGTACTTCGACTGCAGCAGCACGCATCATACACAAAATGAGCAAAAATGATGCAAAAACTAGTGCATATGATAATTGTACTGGAAAAACTTTTCGCACAGGAAAATACTTTATTGGTAAACTTTACCAGTTTGCATAAAACATTGAAAACGAAATTTGCGAATATTTAGAATTTGTTAACTTCCATATACTATTTAACCAACTGATTTTAACAAAGAGCAGTTTCTTGTTTTAGAAATGAATTTACACCACTGTCCCATGTTGAGGGAGGGTTGAGCGCTCACAAACATGTTTAACCCGTGACATTCTTTATTTGCATGTCCCAAGTCAGGAGCCTGTAGTTAAGTGGTTCTTGTTGGTTCATGTCTGTCATTTTGTTTTTGGTAAATTGTTTTGTTATAAATTACGCCGTTAGTTTTTCTCAATTGAATTGCTTCATATTTTTCATGTCAGGGCCTATTATTGCTGACTATACGGTATGGATTTGTCTCATTGTTGAAGGCCGTACAGTTGATTTGAACTTTGGTGGATAGTTGTCTCATTGGCAATCATACCACATCTCCTTATTTTGATATTAATTGTTTAATAAGGTTACCAGTGTTAATGCTAAAGGCGGGTTGTGGGTCCTGGGATATGTTTATGTGTGATGTTGGATGAAAACGCCAAATCTTTCACATTACGGAGATAAACCAGCTAAAAACGCTTATTCATATGAAGACTGAATTTTATGCAACAATATGTGAATGATTGATTATCGTTAATGTCCAGTGGCAAGTATTTCATATTTACATGTTCAGGTAGATAGTAATTCAAATTATTCAACTATTTATGGCATTTAAAATAGCCGATCGGGATGAAGGATAGTGGAATTTAAACTTCCAAATGTTAAAGTTGGATTGTTATACAGGTATAAGGATTTGCCTTGCAGAAAGATAAATGCTCTCCGGAAACTGGACATCAAATTTAAAGTTGGACTCATGTTGCTGCATATTTATGCATCAGCTATCCCGCGCAGCTGTAGTGAAGTCACATCAACACAAAATGTCCATTCAAAATGGAAAATAATAGATGACCATTTTCTAAATCTGAGTCAAATAATTGGTTTGAAAAGGATAGTACAGCCATGCATATTTTAATTCTGGTTACAACATGGTAAAGCCTACGTAAAGAAACATAATATCTCGGTTAAATGATTGATTGATTGTTGGTTGCTTAACGTACAGTGGCAAATGTTTCATGCATGTTGATGACGAGATCAAATTAAAATAAATTCAATAGGTTGGTCTTGTAATAGAGGCCGGCCGAGATGAAATTCGAGGAAAATTCGACTGCCGCTGGGAAATGAGGGCTATTGGATGAGGGCAGAAATTTGATTTTGCAACAGGCCTCCTACAGACCCCTCGAAGAGTTGTTGAAAGGGTTCTTAACGTGCAAAGCATACTAAAAGTGTAAATCATACTAAAATGTAAAGAGGGTCCATAATCGAAATTCAAAATTCAAGTCAACACAATAACAATAAACTTTGTAAAAACTCTTAATTAAACTTGTTAAATTCTGTCATATTTGATACTAAGCTTATGATTAACAGACTGTTATGTGATAAAAAAAAAAAAGAAAACAAATGCAATTCAGAAGATGTCTTCAAATATAGTTTTGTCAACGGTAAGGGCTGAATAAGGTCAAAGTTTGAGATAGGTGTGAATAATATCTTTGATCAACATTGTTTTGCAAACTTTCATAAACTTTTGAAATACAGAAATATCTAACTGAACTGTTTGTTTAAATTTAATTATAATTATTCATTTTTCTTCTTTTCGGGTTTTCTTTAGCGGAAACTATTACGTGATTAAGTGAATACATTATTTATACTTTTCATTAAGTTCCTTACATGTAACTCAAGTGTACAGAATATCCTGCACAGCACTTCAAACTATTCTTTTATAAATAAAGGGATTATTGGATACCTGGAATGACAATATTTCATGAAGTTCAGTTTTGAGCGAATCTTTGTCGTATTCGCAAAGTAAATATGCATTTAAAGATATTATCTGATTACATGACAACAATGGATCGTGACTGATGCTACCATTACCTTCGTGAGGATTTTAACAGATACGCTAGTAGAGTAGCCACTGGAAAATACATTTTAAACAGGCGATCTGGGAGGCGGCAGCCCGCAGAAGCCGAACGATTATAGATGTCAGACCACCAATTCAAAATCCTTATCTATTCAACAAAATTTTGCAATTTTCACAGCTTTCTTAACATTTTACTTCATAGAAACCAGGTATATCCTGAATTGTACATGCATCACCTTTCTACATGCCAATTTTCAACCTACCTTTCAAGTCTTATACGAAAGAATTGACTTTCGGAACACAGGTACTACTAAAATAACCCCGGTTTTCTGGAAATCTTAAATTAGTATACTATGGAGCCCTTTAATCCTCAATTTTTAATGCAAACTCATAGACAAGTAAATTTTGGCTCAAAATGATTTAAATATATTTCTCTTTCACCAAACGTTTCATTTCTGCGAATGTGATGGTTAGTTTAAGTAAACAATGACATATAAATTGGAGGGAGTGAATTGGTGGTCTGACACCTAAAGTAAAATTTTATTGAAAAAATGTTAATTTAAAATTAATGTTAGCAATGCTATACTGGTGCTACGCCATTGTACGCAAGTAAAGAAAATGAAATTGGAAGTAGAATAGTTCATTTGCCAATTACCGATTTGATTCAGTTATTACACACTTGTAACACAAATTGCTACCCTTTGTCAATCGTAGACTAGTTATATTGTTTAAGAGTGCCATCTATATTGTTCACCAAGATTAGAATTCTTATTTTATTAATTTATTTGAAGAGTTTTCAAATATGAGAAACATAAATTTAGAAAATATTTTACCTAGATCATGACAAATGAAGATTTAGATTTTAATATAGTTTTAGTTTGTATCTTAATAAAATTTTTCAATGGAGACTGGAAAATTGATATAAGTTCGGATAACCAAATGGAGTTATCCCTCTTTGTACTGGCTGTTACATCTCATTATATAATTTCCATATTGTGACAGAGTATATTTTACATATTTCATTTATTAATATTTTACATTTTTATTACATGCCATATATTAGACTTTATCCTTTATAATATTATATATATCTTTATTCTCATAAACCAAAATCCATGGTACAGAGATATTATAAACATTAATAATATAACATATAGTCAGAATTAATACAAATGTATGATCTACAACTAGGAAAAAGAAATTCCAGCTTATATAAAACACATTATGTATGTATACAATATGATATAAAAGTTATTAAACAATGTTTCCCCTAAGAGTCCAGCTGTTTATTTATCAGTCTGATAAATTTGCACAAATGATTCAGCATACTGATGTTTCTAGTATTCATTAAATCATGAAATTTCAATGTTTGGTCTATTTAGATAATAAGGTTTCAAAAATTTTTCTCTTTTATAATTAAATTTCGAACATTTAAAAATATAGTGGAATTCATCCCCAATATCTCCTGAATTGCATAGTTTACAATTTCGATTTTCTCTAAGTACATCTTTCCACCTTCCAGTTTCAATAGGAAGTTTATGACTGAGTATCCTGAATCTACAAAAAGTAATAATATTTTTATCATCTAGGATCTTAAAATAGTTTTCCTTTCAGCATTATCTTTGAATAGACGATAATTTATAGCTTTTGGCGATTCTATTAAGATAGAGTGCCAATTTTGTTTAAATTGGTCTACAACACTAACTTTAATTATATTGTGATATAACCATAGATATAGGAAGATGTGGTGTGAGTGCCAATGAGACAACTCTCCATCCAAATAACAATTTATAAAAGTAAACCATTATAGGTCAATGTACGGCCTTCAACACGGAGCCTTGGCTCACACCGAACAACAAGCTATAAAGGGCCCCAAAAGTACTAGTGTAAAACCATTCAAACGGTAAAACCAACGGTCTAGTATATATAAAAACGAGAAACGAGAAACACGTATAAATTACATAAACAAACGACAACTACTGTACATCAGATTCCTGACTTAGGACAGGTGCAAACATTTGCAGCGGGATTAAACGTTTTAATGGTACCAAACCTTCTCCCTTTTTCTGAAACAATAGTATAACATCACAACATAGAAAACACACGATAAAACATCAATTGGAAGGCTTAACTCAATCAAAACGTAAATTAACACACTATGAACGAATAAATTCGATCTGTGATACCTGAAAGTAAATACATAGTTAATAAAATATTAGGGACAAACATTCAAGGCCAAAAACAAACAAACAGTCCAAATAAAGCCATGGCAAAACACTACCGCGAAATATTAAACCCTTAGAAAATAATCACTTTTGAAAAACCGGTTTTCATAATATATACAGGTAAATGAAAATAACTTTGTCGTTTTAGGTATACTTTTCTGTCTATATAAAATCTTCCAATAATTAGGAATACCAAGAAAGGTCTGTCATATAAATACCTAATTTAACACTAGATACATAAGGGTAAATATCAACAATAAAACTTCCTGTACAGATTAAAGGAGAATAATCTTGATGTTAATACAAATGTAGTACGAAGAAGTGAAAATTAGTAGATATTCCAAATAATCAAAGCTGGTATACAGACAAGATCCATATTAATATAAAATAACAAAAAGTATTAAAAATAGTATCAACAGGTCGAATTAATGTATGCTAACAAAGTACTGTGCATTCCAAACATATGACAATCCACAACTATCTAGAATAGATTTGATATTATTAAGCCATGGAATATTTATCCCATACTTTTATATGCATAATTATACAAAATAACAGGAAGTTTTCTTGCTTTCCTAACATAAGTTTCGACCAGTAATTAAAACCCTCAATTTGATATTAATTTCCAACGGATATCTTCTAAGTTCTCCATAGATCATGAAATCTGGCGCTGACTTCTTTAGATTCAACAAAATTTTACACAATTCAAGGTGTTCCCTTTCGATACCAGAATTATTGCCTACTCCCCAATCTTCACATCCGTACAAAAGAATTGGCTTGACGATTTTATCAAAAAGATCAAGTTGACATTCTATAGATAAATCATGTGTTCGACCTTTGCGGATAACATCGTACATGGCGCGGATGGCTTTTTTGTTTGCGCCTTTTTTGCTTTCGAAAAACTTCCTGTTCTAGAAAAAATAACTCCAAGGTACGTAAACTCATTTACAATTTCTAAAGCAGTATTATTATATTTGAATTCTATATTTGATAACGTTCTACCTTTTGAAAAATTACAATTTTGCTTATATTTACATTAACCTTCAGTTTCCAAAGTTTACAATAGTTATACAAAGAGTCGAGCTGTAAGTCATTTTTTTGACTCTGCCAGTAGAGCTGTGTCAGCTGCGTACAGAATCAGAAACAACTTTAAATAATAGTCTAGCACAATTTCTATATCATCGGAAACTGTTTTTAACCCTTCTACATCTTGGTCTTGTAGAAAATGTTCAAGATCGTTTATATGCAGAAAAATAATAAAGGTGAGAGACTTTCGCCTTGACGTACACCTACGTTACAAGGAAAATACTCTGAAAATACACTACCATTAAACATTCTAGATTTAATGTTACTAGACATATTTACAATGGTATCATACATTTTCCACTGATAAAGTTCTCCAGAAGTTTATGCCATAAACCAGATCGCCAAACTGTGTCAAAGGCTTTGGCGAAGTCTATAAAAGCACAAAAATCTTATTTCTTTCGCATTTTCAATAGTTCAAAAGAATATGTAAAACAAAAATACTATCTATGGTTGAATAGCCTTTTCTAAATCCTGATTGATTTTCATTTAACAATAAGTAATTTTCCAAAATGTGGAAAGTCTTAAATTCAGAACTGAAGTAAATAGCTTTCCCATGCAGCTAAGAATTGTTATAGGTCTATAATTTTCTGGGTTTTTGTATCACCTTTATTTTTATAGAAAGGAATAATGTTTCCAACTAACCATGCTTCTGGAATTTTACCTGAATCGAAAACAATATAACAAAACTGAACATAAATAGGCATAAAATATGGCATGTACTTTTAGTATATTCGTTAATAATTTTGTCATCTCCATATGCTTTTCCAATTTTTAGATCTTTGATACAGGTAAATATTACTTTTCTGTTATAATACTATTCAAAATTGCATTGAACTGGTTTGGTACTTGTGAAACAGGGATATCGTCGACTAAATATGATGAATTCATGTTTTAAAAAAATCAAAGAGAACATCGATTGAAATGTTTGGTGTACGTTTTTCCTTTTTTTTTTCATTTAATATTTTCCAGAACTCCTTAGAGTTACTGTTTTTTAGATTTTGCATTTTTTTCTGAAAGTCTTTCTATACTCCTGTATAGAATAATTCATCTGCTTTTATGCTTTCTCTCTGCATCTTTCATTTGACCTTGTTTAGCTGTCGTTTTGTTGTTTTTATATCGTCGTTTTGCAATTCGAAAGCACTTTCTATGCTCCCAGCTTTTTTGTCAAACCATGGATTACTTTCCTTTGTTTTCTTTTTAACCTTCGTTTTATAAGTAATAGTGTCTAGAACCTTTTCTGTTGATTCCAAAAGTATTTCGTTTATATGTTCGGATAACTTATTTACAGAATTTTGCGACACAACACTTGAATGCAAAAACACTAATTCATTTTCCAATTCTGCAATCTTATTTCCATCAATGTTCTCAATGAACTCTTGTTTTTTTTTCATTATCCCATTTTTTTAACTTAATATTTTCACTGCCACTTGTTACATCATTGTTTGCAGCTTCAATTACATCAGAATTGTGCTCAATTTTAATTTTTAACAAAAGTGTCAATGGACAATGTACATCTGAGTAAAGAGACGAAAAAGTATCTACATTCATATTTACAACATGATCTAATAATTCAAATGAGCAAATAAAATAATCAACAACACTAGAACTTCTACATGTAAATATTCCCTCTTTATCACCATTCACTCTACCATTCAATATGAAAAAATTGTTATTTCTACAAATATCAAGTAAAGCGTTTCCATAAGAGTTTTTCGATATATCTTTACTTTTTCTAATACTTAGCAAATTTAACTCTTGTAAAGTATTCGAGTAATAATAGCATAAATCTGAATCACTAACTATATCACGTTTGCTATTTACAATATTTGAAAAATCGATATCGGAAGCAGTTCTGCTATTAAAATCTCAAGCATAATATATTTATAGTTAACAGAAAGTTTCAACAACTCTTGTTCTAGTTCGTTCAATGCATCGGTTATTTTGTACAGCGATTTTCATGGGGGATTTACACGTTTCCAATCACCAAGTATTCATCAGTCTGTAGGAAATCTGCAGATATCTTAGCCCATAGCACTAAGCTACTCTTAGTTTCAATAATATGAATATATTTAGATATTTCATTTTTATACCTAACAGCTATACCACCTGATTTTACTCTAGAGTGTGACTTTCGATTTTTAAATTTAAAAGAATATTCCGGTATGTTAATATTATCAAAATTATCAGTTTTTGTTTCAGTCAAACATATAATGTCATGGTCACTTATCAATTTGATAAATTCAGGATACTGCATTTTCTCACTAAACCACAACTGTTACAGTTAAGGTTTAACATTTTAATGTCTTTCAGAAAAAGCATTTGTATTTCGGAAAACGCCTGAAGTAATACATTGATTACTATCTACCAAGTTGGCATTCGAAACAACTGACTCTCTCTGGGGGTGCTAACCGTGTTTTGGCGTCGTTGTACGTTTGCGTTTTTGTACAGGATTTTTATTTCGAGTATGCGACATTTTGTGTGTGTCTGTGTTTTCGTAACTTTGGTTATTTGATTATTTGATCTTTTGATTTATAATTTATTATCTCTTCACATTTTAAATTGTATGAAAGTCCTAGTCAGTCATACTTCATTGAGCAAAGTTGTAATTGTATCTACCTGTCTAACTCATTAGTAAATTAATTGTCACACCTTGTTTATCTTTATAGTCAGTTCTTATTGTTCATTCTGGACACACCTCAGATTTTGGAAAAGAAGAAATGGTGGTTAATTCTTAAAATTTAGAGACATACACATTTTAATATATACTTTTATTTAAACCGTATATAGTGATGAAACTTATATAGAGACATTCTACTTAGTGCACGTTATTACTCACTGAAGTTTCAATATTTTGAACCACTGTAGTTATTGGAAATTACATTTTTATATCTGGACACATAGATTATAATGTTCCTGTAACATACTTGTTGTACTGTAGATGTTAGATATATAACCTGGTTCCACAGATTGGTAAGGGTCATATTAAAGTGTACCTATATATCAGTTAACTTGTCTAATGAGTTCGATCATAGATATTAAACATTACAGGAGTGCATACGAACTTGATAGGATACTATAGTGAACAGTTAATAACCTTTGTATGGTAAAGGTTTTATGAATGACACTCGTTTATGTAGTACGATATATTCGACTTGTTTATAATACGTTTGGTTGATTATAATGATATACTATTTGATACGACTTATCAAATACATATATTTGTATTTAGTAATATATAATTGCACATTTATTGCATATTATGAATGTCATTGCATTCTTGATACTCAGTATAGTTTATTGTATATGGAATAGAATATAACATACGATCTTGTAACATTGTTATTTACACCAGTATAATATTTATATGATTCTAGTATAAGACTTTAATAAGACTGTGATATTGATAAATGTGATAATCATGTGCTATTGTTATTGCAGGGTTATTTTGCCTACGTTTACTTGTAAAATAAAGTGATCATGATGTCAAGGAACCCTAGACTTGTCGTTTATGGAACCCCGTAAAACAAGACTATTATAATATAAAAATTTTGTTCTTAATCAGTTTTGATTATTAACTATCAGTATGTATGTTACATTTAATGTGTTGTTTGTGTGGATATTGCATGTATCATGTGTATTGTGATGTGTATTGATTTATAAATTCCTTTACTTATGAATAAAGACATTTGATTTAATTTGATTTGATTTATACCAGACAAAACTGGCTTCAGCAAACGCAAAGCATCATAAGTTTGGAAACAAGGTAAAATAACAAACTCAAGGAAAATAAAAACTGAAAGTCCTCCTTTATCAAATGGCAAAATCAAACGCTTTGACACATCAAACGAATGCAAGTGATATATCTGCGTTGTAATATATTTTCAGGTGAAAATAACTACTGGTATCAGAATTCATTATCTTAACAAAAACTAAATGTATTTAAAGATTTGAAAACCTGAAGGTTGCACACAAGTTACGCACAAGTAAATTTTCTCTTTCTGCTCGCTATCCATATTGTCAATGAAAATTTGGGTCCCTCCTAAGGAGACAAATAAAAATACATCTCTAATTACAGGGTCTATTACGGGAATTGGTAAATAGACTTTTGCATGATGTTGTGAACAGTAAATCACATCTTTGTGGTTCTTTTGTTGCTGATCCATGCCAACTAAGCCGCACTGGCGCAATGTCAATTCTTAAAACATTTACAAAACTGTAAATTATAGGTAAAGTGTACAACTTTTAATCTAGTTGGAAGAGCTGAAATTCAAGTTTCATGTAATATTTATTTTTAAATGACAACGAATGATTAAGTTTTTATTATTTTTTTACCGACGTCGTGATCAGTGATCATAAAATATGCATTACGGCAGACATGAGTTTGATGGCATGACGTTCCCACGGAGCCCCTACTTATTGTTTCAAACGTTTATAAATTTGGAATATTGAAATAATACTTCGCTATTAACTGTCACATCCTATAATCCAAATAATCACATAGTCCAACGGTCCTAAAATCCTACAATCCTATAGTCGTAAAGTCCTTTAATTCAACAATTCTATAGTCCGACAGTCCTCAAATCCTGTAATCCAACAACCCGATGGTCGGTTTTCTAATCCGACAGGCCGATAGTCCTACACACGGTCAAAAATATATATTTAGCGTTTCTATATTGGTATATTTGTTCACAGAGACAAGACTTTGTTGTGTTCACGTGTAGTTTGACGTTTCCGTCTTATATTTGTCTCCGTTGACATAAATGTAGCTCGATCGCCGTGTAAAACATAAAACAACTAGTATTTTACATCATGCTCACGTTCTTAATATGAATGAATGGTATTTAATCACGCACAAAAAGCCAAATCGCCATTAAGGGCAATGATGTTTTTATAAGCATCAACAAGTGTCTTGTCCTCCTTTTCATAAACAATGGTTGGTATATTTCAATACTGATTAAGCATTATACTCCTGTTTATATCACGGTATCACCTTTGACATAACTACTCAACTTAAATGTTCAAACAGTATATCATTTACTTGAGATCCCGTCACAACGCATTTCAATTTTGAAATGTTGAACACTTCGACAGTATTGTAGTACGTTAATATGATGACACGATCCATCGTATGGTGCAACACAGCTTCGGCAAGAGCGACCTCTACCGGATTCACGGACTATCGGACTATCGGACCATTGGACTAACGAACTGTCAGATCATCCATCGAACCGTCAGAACACTGGACTGTCGATTTGGGGTGTCGGACTACAAGTACGCTGCCATCCCTTGTATCACTGTTCAATGTCAACCCGGGTTCCGTAAGTGCCAACCGTGTTCCAGCTATTACAAAGAGAATGTCAGCATATAAAAGGAAACAAGGATCTACTAGGAGATGTCTGGTTGATAGTTGCCTCATTGGCAATCATACCACATCTCCTCATTTTTAAATCAACGCGGCCAGATTCTTTATTTTCTTGTTCAATGTCAGGAGCCGGTAACTCAGTGTTTGTCGTTGATTCTTGTTGTCATTTCTGTATTTTGTTCATTGCTTCGTAAGTTCCCTCATTTGAATTGTTTCCCATTTTGTCAAATCAGGGTCTTTTATAGCTGACCTTACGGTAGTTTACTCATTGAATGTTGAAAGTCGTGCGGTGACCTATAGTTGCTTACTTTTAAACTATTGGCCCCAGAATTTTGAAAGGGTTGCGTAAATGCATGAAATCTAATGCTAGTTCATACTGCCGAGAAAAACGAGGATTTTGTTTTATGTGAGATACACGAAATTAAATTTTTGGGACGATCAAAAGTTGGCGTAAGAATGAAATTTTAATTCTTCTACATTCAAGTCCGTGCGCTTCACAGAGAGTCATATAATAAACAAACATATCATAACCACATCACAGCTTAAGGCCTCTTCTGAACATTTTAAGGTCCCTACTATGTATTGGTTACCTAAACTACACAAAAACCAGTCAAATATCGTTTCATATCGGCCTTCTTAGTGTTCTACAACTAATCTTTCAGTGCTTTTAACTAGTTCCTTAACTACTAGCAAAGAACTTATCATAAACTTTTGTAATAAAATATATGAAAATATTGGAATTAACTATTTTGGAGTGTACAAAATTCTTTTGATGTTTTAAAAAATGACGTGCTTTTGATGGTCCTTTTGATTCTGTTGACAGTTTTGACTTTTCAACTCTTTACACTACACTTCCACACAATCTTATCAAACAAAATTTTTCCTATTTACTTAAATGGTCGTTTGGTAAATCTGATTGCAAATATATTTGCTGTAACTCATTTAAAGCCTTCTTATCTAATGAGAAAGGTAAATATGCTAGATATACTTACTGGAGGTGTGATGATATGATTGAAGCTGTTAATTTTCTCCTTGATGATATTTATGTACGTTTCGGCAACAAAGTTTATCGACAGATTGTAGGTATTCCTATGAGCACAAATTGCGCCCCTTTAATAGCAGACTTGTTTTTATACTGTTATGAATTACAGTTTATGATTCAGTAAAGACCCGTCTATATTGCATTTAATTGATAAATTCAACACTTACCGTTATCTTGATGATATTTTTCGTTAAATAATCAAGAATTTTCTAAATATACTGCCGAAATTTACACAAAGGAACTTACTTTAAATAAATCAATTGTAAACGCTAATAACTGTCCTTTCCTACATTTAGATATATTTCAGTTTTACACGGGAAACTCCACACTAAAATTTACGACAAAAGGGACGATTTTTCGTTCCCTATTGTTAATTTATTTTCCTTTTTGGATGGTGATGTTCCTTGGCACGATTTTGCGGTGTTTATATTTCAAAACTCGTTCGCTATGCCCGTGTCTGTTGTGATGTTTTAGATTTTAACGAACGTAATCTATGTATCACATGTTGATGTGGTTCATAAGTGTTTCTCGTTTCTCGTTTTTATATAGATTAGACCGTTGGTTTTCGCGTTTGAATGGTTTTACACTAGTAATTTTGGGGCCCTTTATAGCTTACTGTTCGGTGTGAGCCAAGGCTCCGTGTTGAAGACCGTACTTTGACCTATAATGGTTTACTTTTATAAATTTTGACTTGGATGGAGAGTTGTCTCATTGGCACTCATACCACATCTTCTTATATCTAATTACTGGTAAATTATTAAGTCAGAGATTTCGTTACTACAAATTACTTAAAGCTTTTACTACATTCTTCCACAGATATAAAGATTTGGTTTTGAAGTTTGGTTGTACCTGTAGAAAACTTATTTCAAACAGGATAGCACATCCTCATTTTACGGTGATGTTGTTTACCGTGCCCGGAAATTTAGAAACGATCCTAGTAAATTTATCGATCCTTTAAATAAATTTATTCTAAAAGGTTACCAATTCAACACTGTAATTAGATCTTTGAATATTGTTTTATTGGTATTAATATTGAATTTGTTATCAGTAAATTAAAAGCAACTGAATATTATTGTTATATACATATCCACTTTCATGGATCTACAATCTGTCGATTCCCGTATCTTGGCATTGCACAAGGTCATGTTTTTCTCTGACAGTTTATGACGTCTTTACACTAAATCCATTGGATGTTGGATGTGTACTGATTGATAATTTAGTCTTAGATGCATGATTATTTTTATTAGTTTTATTAGCTTTGAACTAGCTGTCAGTATCTGCGAGTACTCTCAGATCTGTACTTAGTGTCTTTTGTTGTTGGGATGTACAAGTATCCGGTCACGTCCACACTGTGTTTTTGTTATATGTATTTCTATTTGTATCCATCTGATAGGTTAACCTTTTCAACTTTTACATTGTAGTTCGTTCTTATGTTATACTGTTACACCACTGTCCCAGGTTAGGGAGGTTGGGATCTGCTAAAATGTTTAACCCGCCACATTCTGTATGTATGTGCCTGTACCAAGTCAGGAGCCTGTAATTCGGTGGTTGTCGTTTGTTGCTGTGTTACATATTTGTTTTCGTTCAATTTTTGTATATTAATTAGGCCGTTAGTTTTCTCGTTTGAATTGTTTTACATTAAAATTTTGTGATTTCAGGGCCTTTTGTAGTTGACTATGCGGTATGGGCTTTGGTCATTGTTGAAGTCCGTACGGTGACGTATAGCTGTTAATATCTGTGTCATTTGGTCTCTTGTGAATAGTTGTCTCATTGGCAATCATACCACATCATCTTTTTTTATAGTATTCATTGAAACATTCTATATACAAATATTGAGATTTTTCTCAAGTTTTGAATATAGATATTATAAATAGAGGGGACATATTGAAGTTGTTCATAATTTTTGTACAATATTATATAGATATAAGAAGATGTGGTATGAGTGCCAATGAGACAACTCTCCATCCAAGTCACAATTTGTAAAAGTAAACCATTATAGGTCAAAGTACGGTCTTCAACACGGAGCCTTGGCTCACACCGAACTGCAAGCTATAAAGGGCCCCAAAAATAACTAGTGTAAAACCATTCAATATTTGATACGTCAACATGTATGTATTATGTTAAATTTAATAAGATTTAATTCAATAAATAAAACCATACTTATAGTTTTGTTATACACATATACATTCTAACAGTATTATAATCTGTCGATCCTTTATTTTGGCATTGCACTAAATCATCTTTTCTCTGACTGTTAATAACGTCTTTAACCTAAATCCATTGGATATTGAATGTGTACTTATGGATATTTTAGTCTTCGACACATGATTTTTCATTAGTTGTTATTGGCTTTGAACTAGCTGTCAGTAACTGCGAGTACTCTCAGATCTGTATTTAGTGTCCTTTTGTTGTTAGGGATGAGGATAGATAAGAACATTATCACGTCCGGTCTATGTTTTCTACTATGATCGTTCTGATGAGATAAGCCTTTTAAACTGATTTTTATAGTTTGTTCTTATGTTGTGCCGTTACAACACTGTCTCAGATTAGGGAGGGTTGAGCGCTCACAAACATGTTTTTCATGCCGAGGCCTTTAAAACCGACTATGCGGTATGGGTTTTCTCATTGTTGAAGGCTGTACGGCTGCTGACGAGTACATCCACTTTATTTGAACTTTGGTGGATAGCTGGCTCATTGGCAATCATACCTCATCTCCTTATTATTTTATTTGGCTGTCCGTCAGTCTGTCAGCAATTCTTTGACATTCGATACGTCAACATTGTCCTAACCTTTGTTTTTGTGAACTTTGGACACACAAATTTGAGAAACATTTTGTTTGCTGCCACTTTATCAAAATGGAGGCTCTAATTAGCCTATGTCGCTCACCTAGATCTTTTGCATCTTCAACAATGAATATTCTCCAATAATGTGGACTAGAAAAGAAATCATTACAAAAATATCTTTTTGCTGATCTCGTATTGCTTATAATTTTTTTGGTTACAGTTTTTCTCTATCTTCTATATTCTCTATCAAAATATAGTCTCTAAAGAGCATATATCGCTCACCAACATCTTTGTGCATCTTTAACAATGGACATTCTCCATTAATGTGGACTAGAATAGAATTTATGACAAAATATCTTTTTGCTGATTTCGTATTGCTTGTCATTTTTCTGTTCACAGTTTTTCTCTATCTTTTTAGTTTTGCCCATAAGTGGCATAACAGAAAACAAAGGGTTTAAAATAATCATTAAAGAGCAAGAACTCTAATAAGGAGTCGACTGACGATTTCACCTATGTTGACTTATTTATAGATCTAATCTTGCTGATCTTTTGCTATTTAAAGTGGTTATTTATCATTCATAGTTTTCAAAATAAGAAGCAGAACACTAGAAATTTGAAAAATTCGTCATTAAAGATAGATATAAAGAGTGAACTGACGATTTCGACCATCAGAGTCATTAGTCGATCCTGACTTGCTGATCATTTTGATTTTTCAAGTTTTTATCCGTCTCTGACAGTTTTTCAAATATTAGGCAAAACGCAAAAATTGAAAAAAACTGTCATTAAAGAATAATAACTCCTATAAGAAAATGTCTGACAGTTTTTAATGTAAATAGACAATAGTTAGGTCTCATCAATTTGAACATTTATGCATTTTACCCTATGTTCTATTTTTAGCAATGTCGGCCATTTTGGCTAGCAGACGGAGTCATCGGATAATTTGTTAACTAGATACTCCATCGATAAATGTTGGTTAAATTTAGCACTGTAGTTTCAGAGGAGATGATATTTCTACAGTTAACGGACGACGACGACGACAGACCGCAGACGCCAAGTGATGGAAAAATCTCACATGGCCCTTCAAAATAAGATCCACATTTATTTGCTTTTCCAAAAAATGTACAAGCAGTGCTCTTGCTGACGTGCCAGTATTCTAAATACTTAAAGTTTGAGAAGTATATTAAGCGTTGTAAAAGATTTTTAGTGCAGATTATTAATCCTCCACAGGTAAAGACGACACAAAAGAAGATTACCTATCTGAGGTTGCTGTTATATATGGTATATCAATTGTATCCTCATCTAGGATTATCCATATGGTCTGTGAAAACTAAAATAACAACATTACCGAACTCCGAGGAAATTCAAAACGGAAAGTCCCTAATCAAATGGCAAAATCAAAAGCTCAAACACATCAAACGAATGGATAACAACTGTCATATTTCTGACTTGGTGCAGACATTTTCTTATGTAGAAAATATTTGATAAAACCTGGTTTTATAGCAAGCTAAACCTCTCACTTGTATGACAGTCGCATAAAAGTTCGTTATATTGACAACGAGGTGTAAACAAAACAAACAGACATAATAGGTAAAATATCAAAATAGGGTACAGCAGTCAACATTGTGTTATAATCTTAATCACTATAAAACAAACAAATATGTCAACAGAGAAACACAAAAGGCATATAAACAAGCACATTAGCAGGTGAGAATACAAAAAAAAAATTACCATAGCACAATGACACAATGACGAGATGTACCTAGCCACGTCAAATTGATATTACCAAAATAGACTAAACAGTAAAAGTTATATTCACAAAGACAAATAAAAGAATACTATAACACGTTATTTAGGTGATAAACAACGTCAGTACCTAGAATCAATAAATCAAGACCATTGTGATTTATTTGTGAAGTTGATACAGAATATTAATCAACAAGTTCTTGGTATCTTCCGATGAACGTTTTTAGAAAAAGGACGAGACGTTCTTTGACATACCACTGGTTCATCAACTTTCTGCTCCGACACTTGTGACGTTTTAAAAATCTGAGTAGCAGCTGAATACCGATTAAGTTGGGAAATGTATATCCGATATGCAGGTGAAGTTAGTATATTGTTACTAAGATGCCATATGTAATAGATTGCAAAACATTAAGTTCCATGACGATGACACACAGCAGCGGGAAATTAAAGACAATTTTACCGGATAAGTAGCTTCCCAAACGTGCATGGGGTAATTGAAGGTACTCTGATGCCCATACAAGGCATGACATGAGTTAATGATCCAAACTACGTTTTCCGGAAGTAATTCCATGCCATAAATGTACAGGCAATTGCTGACGCAGATTTAAGGTATAATGGTTGACTGATAATACTACAACTTGATAACAAAATTGAGAATAGAAACGGGGAATATGTCAAAGAGACAACTTTCCCGATCAAAGAGCAGAAAACTGACGAAGGCCACCAATTGGTCTTCAACACAGCGAGAACATCCCGCACCCGGAGGCGGGCTCTAGCTGGTACCTACACAAACATGTGTACTAGTTCAGCGAGAATGGACGTCACACTAAAGTTCATTTCTTCAATAATTAATACCGATTCAACTACATTTAATAACCTTTTCGTATTAACAACTATGTAACATTATACTTTTCTCTTTTAAGAGACTTTCATTTTCGTTCTTTGTTTTTGTTTTTTTTCACCATTTTAATATTGTTTTTCCTACAAGAATAAGCTACTGCGCCAAGAGCGTCATTTATGAATGTCCTATACAGATTGTTAAACAAAAAAAAAAATAAAAAATATTTAGCTGACATCATTGAAGATGATAGTACAAAGCAGGTGACTGCAGACAAAATTGCATAATAATATCATTCGGTGTATGAATATTGCCTTAACTATATATAGCTGTTAAAAGCACGATAACTCTGAAATTGACATCAGATGGATTTTCTGCAATTATCCTATAAAAATTGTTGTGTTTACCTTTTTTCATAATTTTATGTTTATCATGTAAATATATGGGACAAGCAGTAACAATAAGGTATAGTCTGTGCATGTATACCTACAGTCTACACTGCAGAAACACATTGACAATATGAACTGGATCTAATATAATTATCAATTGATCCACTATACTTGTATGTTAAACCTTCACTTACGTCTTCCGTTTTACATTGTTTATATATTCCAACTCGTTCGCTATGCTCGTGTCCGTAGTGACGTCTTGGATTTTAATGAGCGTAATCTATGTATTACTAATAAATTATTGAGTCAGGGCTTTCGTTACCACAAATTACTTAAAACCTTTACTAAATTCTTTCATAGATACAAAGATTTGGTCTGCAAATTTGACTGTACCTGTAGAAAACTTATTTCAAGCGGAATAGGACATTCGAAATTTTACGGTGATGTTGTTAAACGAGCCGGAAATTTAGATACGTTCCGGATTAACTTATCAATCCTTTAATTAAACTTATTCTAAAAGGTTATTTGTCCTACACTGTAGTTTAATCTTTAAATATTGTTTTTATTGGTGTAAATATTGATTTTGTAATCAGTAAATTAAAAACAAAACAAATATTACACATATGTACTTTAACGGTACTACAATCTGTCGATACTTATAGTTTGGCATTGCACAAGGTCATGTTTTTCTCTGATTGTTAATGACGTCTTACACTAAAGCTATCGGATTTTGGATGTGTACTGATTGATATTTTAGTCTTTAGGCTATGAACTAGCTGCCTGTAACTGCGAGTACTCTCAGATCTGTACTAAGTGTCTTTTTGTTTTGGGATGTACAAGTGACCGTCTACGTCCACTTTGTGTTTTTGTTAGATGTATTTCTTTTGTATTCATCTGATGAGTTAAGATTTTTCAACTGACTTTTATAGTTTGCTCTTATGTTGAACTGATACACCACTATCCCAGGTTAGGAGAGGGTTGAGTGCTCACAAACATGTTGAACTCCGCCACATTTGTATGTGCCTGTCCCAAGTCAGAAGCCTGTAGTTCAGTGGTTTTCGTTGGTTCATGTCTGTCATAATTGTTTTCGTACACTGTTTTGTTATAAATTAGACCGTTAGTTTTCTCAATTGAATTGTTTCATATTTTTCATGTCGGGGTTATTTTATAGCCGAACACACGGTATGGATTTTCTCACTGTTGAAGGCCGTACCGTTGCCTATTATTGCTTGCTGTAACATTTTTATATGTTAGGTCAAATGTTTTGCGTAATTGTATCAGGTTTAAATATTTTCACAAATAGCCATTTAATACAGTTAGAGATCATCAGATAATTAATTAAGAGTTATATTTAGATTTCTTTGTTTTACTAGTGAGCCCTAGTGATTTGCATATGGTGCCCTAGTAAATTTATGTAAGGAGCACGGATAATCCGGATTACAGGAGCCCTGATTACCCGGAGCCAGGTTGCCCTAGTGCCCGGTTGACCTAGTATTCCATATTTGTATCCTCGCTATTAGGAGTGATATAAAAAAGAGCTTGAGATAAAGGGAGAGAGAATTTACAATAAAGAGATGACAGTTACGTTTATAGTATAAGAGGAGAACCGTATTGTTGAGCCCGAAGTTAGATGTATATTTTATTATACTTGTAACTTTGTTATAGTCATGTGATTTTGATAATACAGTATTTAACTTTTAATCGACTTTGAGTATATTTTCACTGACAAGGATTTGTTCAAACTACACCAGGATTCATTTTATTTATGTGACCAGGCTTCCTATGTCACGCTACCAGTTGAATTAGGGTAATCCTGTAAAAGTGTATCATTGGCATCTGTCGTCCGTGTACAACTGAAAGGCAAGACCTGAAACTTATTCACCCAACAACACAGCACAAACATCAACACACGGATACGCACTTTAGTTTAGTTTTAAACAACTTTTCGTCACACTTACATCCACTTCATTTGAACTTTGAACATTTTCTCATTGGAAATCATACCACATCTCCTTATTTTATATGGGTCAAAACATTTATCCATTGATCCACTATTCTTGTATGTAAAATCTTAATTTTTATACCCAAGAAAATTTGGTTAAGTATGATGTTTAGCACTCAGTAAGATGACGTTGGGTGCTTGGCGTTATACATTTATATAGAAAATATATGCGGTCTACGGGTTATGTTCTTCTCATATATTTTATGATGGTATGATACTAAACCCCTAACAGGAGGGATTGTACTTGATTTTCATATGATGAAGACATAATCTTTCAATCAGTTTAATTGAGGTCTGGAGCTGGCATGTCAGTAACTGCTAGTAGTCCTTTGTTCATTTATGTATCATTGTCATTTTGCCTAGATTTTTTGTTACCTATTCTGACATCGGACTCGGACTTCTTTTAAACTGAGTTTTACTGTGCGTATTGCTATGTGTTTGTTTATTCTACATTGGCTAGAGGTATAGGGGGAAGGTTGAGATCTCATAAAACATGTTTAACCCCGCCGCATTTTTGCGCCTGTCCCAAGTCAGGAGCCTCTGGCCTTTGTTAGTCTTGTATGTTTTTTAATTTTAGTTCATTTATATGTTTTGGAGTTTAGTGTGACGTCCATTTTCACTGAACTAGTACACAATTTTATTTAGGGACTGCTGAGAACCACCTCCGGGTGCAGGATTTTCTCGCTGCGTTGAAGACCCATTGGTGGCCTTCGGCTGTTGTCTGCTCTTTGGTCGGGTTGTTGTCTCTTTGACATATTCTCCATTTCCATTCTCAATTTTAGTATAATTTAAATACAACCACTGCAAATATAGTATAGTTGTTATGGATGTGATGTCTTATCTACCTCTTAAAACTTGTTTTCTTGTGAAACTTCTCTTTAAAGTGTTAATAGTTTTGAGAAACAAATTATTAAGTATGTTTAAACAAATCCCTTAAGCGAAGTGCTTTATTCCAGGGACACAGGTGTCCCTTGTAAGAAAAAGCAAAGAGAGTTTTCCCAGCAAACTAAAGAATAAATAAATAACTTGTTACTAATTGGATAGACCCTTTCACGCTTATTGCAGCGATCCTGAATAGGGGCATATTATCAAACATGTCAAAATGGAGGAGGAAAGGCTGTGAAAACACGAGGAAACATCATTGAAACAGAACAGTTACTTGAAACATGTATAGATTTTCCGTACTTTCTTACTATTTCTAGCTCCATCCAAAACATCTCCGCTGTTCAATATGGATGCATTAACCGTGAAGTGGACTATTCCTAATATAACATATGTTCTGGGATCCTTGAAATTCAAACATATATTCTCAGATTCTTGAAATTGAAAAAAAATGATACAACTTTATACATAAATTTCAGGGTAGACATTATAAATTTCCCTATCTAAGCAGCAATAAACAAACTCAGTCACCTGCATATGGGATATACATTTACAAACTCATTCAATATTCAAGAGCTTGCAGCTCTAAAAAGGTCATAGGAAGATTATAAGACCTTGTTGATAAATATTCCGTATCAACTTCACAAATAATACATGTTCCTGAGGTATATATTCTATGTACTGACGTTGTTCATCATCTTAATAACGTGTTATACTGTTCTTTTCATTTATCATTTTATATATTGAACCTTTACCTTTAGTCAAGTTTTGTGATATCCTTTTGGCGTGGATAGGTATTTATGCATCCCGCCATTGTGTTACTATGCTGTGGTCATTTTGGATTCTCGTTCTTCATTTATGCTTATGTGCTTTGTCTATAGAGTGTCTGTGTGCAATTTTTTAGTTTTGTTGTTGACATAGTTCAAATTGAGAATGGAATTGGGGAATGTGTTAAAGAGAAAACAACCCGATCAAAGAGCAGAAAACAGCCAAAGGCCACCAATGGGTCTTTAACACAGCGAGCAAATCTGCACCCGGAGTCGGGCTTCAGCTGGCCCTTAAACAAAAATGTGTACTTGTTCAGTGAAATTGAAAGTCACACTAAACTTCAAAACATATAAATGAACTAAAATTAATAAAAAAAAAACATACAAGACTAACAACTGCCAGAGGATCCTGACTTGGAACAGGCGCAAAATTCGGCGGGTTAAACATGTTTTGTGAGATGTCAACCTCCCCTATATCTCTAGCCAATGTAGAATAAACAAACACACAGCAATACGCACAGTAAAACTCAGTTAAAAGAAGTCCGAGTCAGATGTCAGAATAGGTAACAAAAATAAACTAAACAAAAGACAATGTTACACATATTAACAAAGGACTACTAGCAGTTACTGAAATGCCAGGTCCAGATCTCAATTAAACTGACTGAAAGATTATTTTCTTCGTCATATAAAAATCAAGCAAATTCCCCGTTAGGGTTTTGTATCAAACCATCATAAAACATATGAGAAGAACATAACCCGTATCATGCCAACAACTGGTTTTAGAATAAATGTGTTTATTTCCAATAATGCAAAGACCCTTTGAGTGAATCAATATTAATACCAAAATATGCTATCTTTAACGACCTGACAACAGTATCGTCACTATGTCCCTTCTGAATAAGTCTGTTTAAAGGTTTAGGGTGAATGCCGACATTATTGTGCTTTGTATAGAATATTTCATTTGGTTGTGAGATACTTGAAAGTATAAGATGTCTGCATGTTGATTTATATTTACGAATGATGTCCTTGTAACGATGATAAAATCTAGTAAATGTTTTGACTAGTATGTGATATCTTGTTTTTTAGAGTGATTAAGGTTATAACACAATGTTGACTCATGTATACACATACCCGCATTGTTGTCAATATAATGGAATTTTATGCGACTGTAATATAAGTTGGAGGTTAAGCTACCTTTAAAATCAGGTTAAAACCACCATTTTTACATACATGTATAAGGAATGCCTATACCAATTCAGATGTATGATAGTTGTCTTCGATTCGTTTGATGTGTATTTGCTTTTTATTTTGCCATTTGTTAAGTGACTTTCCGTTTTACATACTAAAAGTAAAATCACAAAAATACTGAACTCGAGGAAAATTCAAAAGGAAAGTTCCATATCAAATGGCAAAATGAAAAGCTCAAACACATCAAACGAATGGATAACAACTGTCATATTCCTGACTTGGTACAGGCATTTTCTTATGTAGACATATTATTGGCCATATTTCATCAATAATTCATTACATGTGTGTTATAACACAAAATGACTCACCTTTGCAAACTTGTCATACATTAGAAATACTTTACAATTGGTCGTTTCAAAATTTAAAGGATTACGGGTAGTTCAATTTGTTCGTACCCCAAAATGAAAAATAATATCATTTCATATACATTGGTTCAATGTCATTTGTTTAAGACGTTTTTAACCAATCACACCGTTTTGGTTTACACTTTTGAAAATACTTTGAAGAATGCATTAGATTCTGAATCGGCGAATTGTTGCTTGTGTCGTGTAGTTTCACATTTGGAGGCTGGCCAAAATGGAGTTACACTAAAGACCTGAACGTAGATCTGAATAGACTCGAAAATGTACAACTCAATTTATAAGAAATACAGTAACATTTTATATTCCAATGGGTTTTCTTTTTATCAAATTTGAATTTTATTTTAAAGATCCACATTTTATCAAAATAACAAACTTTGATGCGAAAACTCGGACCTGAACAGAAAATGAAAACAAAACCTGAACGGAGCCAAGATTCTATAATTAGATTTATTCAAACTTCAATAACTGTTTTTTTTCAAATGATTTCCTTCACGTCTAGCTATGTGAAATGAAAAGTTCAATATACTATTAAAATCAAAAGAAGTTATGAAAAATAAGTTCGTGGTGTTTAAACTCAGACTTATTAAATTACCTTAATAACCTGAAAACACTGGTCATATTTGTTTAAGTTCTATAACTTTTCAGTTTTCAATAAATCTCCTTGAAATTGAATTTTGATATAGAAACAGTATAATATTTTATGAAAATGACCAACAAAATTAAGAAAAATATGAATTTAGTTCCAAAATGCTGACCTGAATGAGAAAATAAAAGATCTGAATGGACCTGAAAATACGAGAGAATTATTTCAACTGACGACACTTTTTTTTTTTTTTTTGTTAAAGATTTGATTTCTAATTAGATTAAATTAAAGAGAAAGACAGATTTTATAAAACAGAAAACAAATATTTAATTAACAAATACAATTTTGATGCTGAAACCTGGACCTCAAGGGAACATTAAAAAGAAAACAAGATTGACCGTAAAATTATTCAAACTTAAAAATTTGTTTGAATTGTATTTATAAAGACTTCTATAAACTGATAATACAGATTTTAGACTATTTATATATATTGAAAAAACAAAACCATTTGCCGATAAACTGTAATCTGAAGACGTATGGTCGTCGATTGGAATGCAGTAATTACACGAATGTGTACCGGCTGTAAATCGCACCTTATAACAGTGGATAATTTGATCATCGTTGTTTAGGCCTAAATAAACATTTCATTTCATTCTTTTGATTGGATTATCATTTAATCTTGTTTCATGAATTCAGTATAACATTTCCAATAAACTGAACAACAACAATAAGTATTTTTTTTCTTTCACAAATTACTTTGGTTTCTGCTTGAATACATTACCCATTATATGTTCAGACCTATTCTGGTCCATTCAGGGATTATTATTTTCCCGTTCAGGTCAGAGTTTTAACAAATAAAACGTTTATTTTAAAATATTCTTCTTTTGATAATGTGACAGGATTTTATTATCTAGATCATTAGATGAACACAAAAACAATCAATAGAACCCTGTCTGGCACAAACATACCCTGAACACATATAACTAACCTTTACTATTCATAGATTAGAAGTCCACGTGATTAAAATCATATAATTTTATCAAGCAGACGCTGAACTTTGAAAATGAGATCAATGACAATATGGTCATATGACAACTAGACAACAACGTCATAAGATAATCCACCTGTAAACAAGGTAATTATGATGTTTCATTTTCGACCTTCTGAAATATTTTTGTTTATAGACAAACAGTTTATTTCGTCTGACAAGCATCCCATGTCTTGCTCGCGCGACGAAAGATGACCATCTTTTCTAAATAAACCAGGTACACATTTGGATAAATAGCAATGCGTATGTATATGTCATCCATGGGTAATGCATACTCAAATGATAAAAGATCAGTCACTTATGCACTATGGCATAAACAAATGGAAAATATCAAAACATTTGAAATAACTAAATCAATTAGCCTCAAGAGTTGACTAGGTGTCTTAAAGCATTATTCCTCCTGGACTCATATTCCAGCACTAAAACCAATGCCAAACATTTTAAGAGACATTTGTTTGGATGTGTTGGATTTAATGATACGCAGCCACTTGTCTGTTCTGTGTTGTCCGTTCTTCACACTTTTGAATTCCGGGTGACAATTTTAATAGTTTTGATAGGTACTATTAAAAAATATGGTCCGAGTAAGTTATCATATCTTGACTTACATCTAGAAATTGACAATGAGGATCGGTTCAAAACAAAACTTTACGACAAAGAGATGATTTCAGCTTCCCAATTGTGAACTTTCCATTTCTATGTAGCAACATTCCAGCAGCGCCTGCATACGGAGTATATATCTCCGAATTGACACGATATTCCGGGCTTGTATTTTCTATCATGATTTCCTTGATAGAGTATTGCTGCTCACAAGGAAGCTATTAAACCCAGAGTTCCAAATGGTGAAGTTGAAATCATCCCTTCGTAAATTTTACGGACGCCATCACGAGTTGGTTGACCGTTATGGAATAACCGTTTCACAAATGATATCGGATATGTTCCTTATGTCGTAACTACAATACCCTTCCCTTTTCACGAATGTGACCTACCGAATTAGACTATTTACCGGATTTGTAATAACATAAGAAACACGACGGGTGCCACATGTGGAGCAGGATCTGCTTACCTTTCCGGAGCACCTGAGATCACCCCAGTTTTTGGTGGGGTTTGTGTTGCTTAGTCTTTAGTTTTCTATGTTGTGTCTTCCGTACTATTATTTGTCTGTTTTCTTTTTATTTTTAGCCATGGCGTTGTCAGTTTATTTTCAATCTATGAGTTTGACTGTCCCCTGGTATCTTTCGTCCCTCTTTTATCCTACACATTTGGATATCTTAAAGTTTGGCCAATTTTCTCCCTTTTAAATAAACGTAAGCTTAAAACTGACATAGGGATAAACAATGATCATGTTCTAATTATTACAAAATGCCTGTGAAGAAGAAAAATTAAGATTGCCGCTCATAATAGAGTTGCAATTTCAGATCGACATATTATTGAAGTCTGCGTGCTTGCTTAACGTCCAGCGGAAAATGTATGTGCATATTCAGGAGACAGACAGACATTCGAACCCACGTCCTCCCGCACTTGAGGCTTTTTCATGTGGATTTTGATATATTATTTCTTGTCTCAGCATTTTATTTTGTTTCATGGTTAAAAGTTTAAAAAAGCATTAACAAATATACCGAACTCCAGGTAATATTCAATTTGGGAAGTCAACAAATGACATAATAACAAATTCAAACGCTTGACTATATCAACCAATAGATCGACTGGAAAATAATTGTCATAAAAGATTATCCTACAAACCTTTGTAAAGATTTATTGATAGGATGCTACAATTATATTCCCAATCCAGAGAACACCAAATATTGTTTTATGATGCTGTTATAAGAATGAAAGTAAATGTTTATTTTTTCTAGAAATGTTGAGTTGATTTGCCGTTTTGAGATTTTACGCTTAAACGTGTTTTTTACGCTTAAACGAAACTTTTTGCAGCATGATTTTCATTCCTTGAACTTTTTATTTATATGATGATCCTGACATGATAAAGTTTATGTATTTATATGAACATTTACTTTGAACGCTAACAGAATCTTTTGTCAATACCGTTACACAGTATCACCTATAATCATTCACAGTTGCCCATGCCTGTGCCTTTAAAAGGTAATAACAAAACTATATATCAGAGAACGAAGATTCTATTTTGTGTTATTGAAATGGATAAAAATTGCATAGGATACTGTTTTTTTTTTTTTTTTTTTTATAAAAACAATGAGAAGGAAATGTTTTTTTTTTTTATCTTTTAAAAACTGCACAAAGTAAATGATGGAGTGAATATAATAAAACATTATTGAAACAGCAAACCAATGCAAAAAAGAAAGACCAAACAATTCAAAGTATTTCGGAAGTTTTTGATTTAAAGAAATGAACTGCTTTTAATTGGTCCATCAAATTACTTTTACGATTATTATTTATCGACCCTCTTCACTCCACATGCACACAATATTCTCGAATAATGGAATTATTTGTTTTTTTAATCTATTGGTCTATCGATATAGTTTAACCCGACAGAGGATCGAAATAACAGTTTGCCGCACTCACAGATGCGTTAAAATGTATACTGTAAAATGTAATTTGAGACTAATGAGTTTCTTTAATAGAATATTCGACGAAAGCAACTTTTTTCTAAAAGTCAGATTGCCAGAGACCTAATTGTGTCATTATACTATCAAAATTAAGTAATGGGAATACATATCTCTGTGTCAATAGTAATTTGTATGTCATATTTAGTTATCTTCTTTCATCCTTAAACAAACTATGGAAAGATAAACCGTGGTCTCTAAATACTGCGGATATCGATGTTAATGTTAAGTGCAAAACTTTGAACAACAATAAGAGGTAAATGAAAGATCTTGATAATTAAGATACATTTACAATGATATCATGACAAAATTTTGATAAAAGTAATACTAATTTCTTATAGACAAATCTATACAAACAAATCGAAATGAAAATATATCCTACAGTATCTCAGACCTGCACATACAATATTCAAATATTTTTTACAAATATATATGTTTGAACTAATATGCATACATCATTAAAAAATGTGAATTGTGAATAGAAGGCTAAAATTTACATATCGATGCAAACATATTAATTTAGGTACAAATAAACTATGTTCTGAATAAAATCCAAATCGATGGAATAAAGTAAAGAATGTTGTCATTTATATCGAGCATGTAGAAAACCATATATTTTCCAGCTATTTAAACAAAAACTGATTCTTAAAATATTATTATTTCTTTTGGAATGTTATGATTTTTATTATTTATATTCAATTACAACCATATGTTATATCTCCTGTCCCAAAAGATATAACGATTTTTGTTCATGCTGAATAATTCTACAATGTTTCCATTAGAATCCTTTACCATATTATATGTAAAGGCTAGACGCCTCCTAGGCAGACCTTTGTGGCTACTTGTTTATTATTCATTTAAACATCTGTGTTTAAAATTTGAACAACCTATCGACTATAATTATTGTTACCAATGTAAAACACTTGTACATAGGTTATTAATTCCTTCAACAATTTAATGTAGAACGTTTTCTTATTAAACGTTTTTTATTATCATTACTTTTAACTGCCAAATGTGATGGCATACATATAACCTCAATCCCCAGCACATATATATATATATTTACGTTACTCACGTGCTCTGCATTACTAGATTCCTTTATTTTTCATTACTAACATGTACTACACCATGTATGGGTGGCGAGGTTCGACAAAGATATATTTGCCCTAAAAGAATAGCCATAAACGTTAAGATATTATAAAAATCATTTCTTTTGCTTGTAAAATTAATTTTTCACCCACAAACTTATCATTCATTTAATTTTATTAATTGACTGATCGTGTTTGTTTAACGTGCTATTTCAGGCATATTCAAAGGGAGACCAAATTAGCAAATGGTACAAACGATAAATTCTCTAATGTCAGTGAAGTGGATCTACCTGGATAAAATGCAAGGAATTTAAATTGCCACTGGAAAAGAAGTTCACGTATGTAAGATATGAAGTAAGAAATTATGCCGTACAAAGTAATTCCTAAAGAGTTTTACATGTAGCAAGGGTCCTTAAATGAAAACGAAGCGTCGCATTCTTCGTTTATAAAGGCAACAGTAGTATACCGCTGTTCAAAAGTCATACAACAGGAAACAAATACGGTTTACAAACTAAAACCGATGGAAATCAGCTATAAGAGGAAAAACAAACCAAAAAGAAACACTGAACTGCAACAAAACAAACCTCAACATACATAGAAATGGACTATTGGATAACAACTACCAAAGGTCCTGACTTGGTACAGGACATTTAAGAAAAATGGTGGCATCGGAATCAACATCCAATTCATTATGTACACGAGTACGTGTTTAAACCGTCGAACAGACGTTCATGGTAAAATTGTTTTATCTGCCTGTTTGATCGATAGGATCGTGGTAACAATAGTTCTTTGTGGGCGTCCTCCGTTAACTCGACAAATGTACTCACAGTTTTACAGATGCATTCGGGCTTTTAAGTAAATATATTGTAAGTACATTTGTATAGTTCATTAATAAACTTGGAAGTAAAAGAAATCATGCAATGTTGATCTAATGCAATGACAAGGATGATATCTTGTTTTGAAGAACGACATTTCAATCAGTTATATCACTGAAAACTATGTTTAAACAAAAAAAAAAAGATAATCTAGTGTTACAACCCTATGAGGATCACTCTTTGGACATATAGCTTCAAGAGGGTGATAATATGTTATTATCCATACGTTTGGCGTCTTCCATATAGTTACCGTTTTTCACCTTCGAAACATGGCGTCTTTTGGTCAATAAATCCCAGAAAGCATTATCTTATATGCAAAATTGAGTGAATGGATATTTTAAATGCCAGAGTCCATTTTCAGTGTAGACAACATTTTAAAGACAGTAGTAATGATTCGAATTATTTGTAAACTAACATATTTATCCCCCAAAACGGTCATTTCACTCGAGCATATTATCTCTTATCAATCAATCTTCAAATATTGTACACCGGCCTGGGACTGGGTCAAATATTATTCTATTTATTTCGTGTAATGGTTTATTATCAATGGTGGTCTTAAAGGGATGTCCTCTTGTCTCCTATGCTGTTTCGCCTGAGAAATCCTTTGAGTGTGGTATTGATATAAAAGATGAGACGTTTGAACAACCCGACCAAAGAGCAAAAAAAAAAAACAAAACAAAAAAGCAGCCCAAGGCATTTCTCTCTAAGATAATGATGTGGGCAACTAGATTAATTAATTGCGTGTGCATTTTAATATACTGCAAAATTGCAGGAATTTCGACTATCGATAGATAAGAGTTTTTTCATCCTGTGAACCGATATTCATGATTGATAATATTTTATTTAAATAAGGAGTTCAAATCCGACCTCTTCGGACCTGAAGCACATTTACAATGTGAAATTGCTCCAACCAATCAACGGATTAAACTATCATATAGTCAGTAATATCTTTTGATCAAGTAATAGGAATGCATTCAGTCCAATGACTGTATATAATTTAACTTTTACATGTTCTCACATCGTCTCCGAGAAGACGGTAATAATTGTATTCTCACGTACTCTTTAATTATAGCTAACAATTATAGTCCTTATCTTGAGGACATATTATTTTATTGATCCTTAAAGGGTTAGTATTTATTGTAGCTGTTTAAAGTTTTATTTTCTATTTTAGCTCACCGTTCCAAAGGAAATGTGAGCTTTTGCCCTCACTTGGCGTCCGTCGTCGTCCGTCCGGTGTAAACTATTTCAAACATCTTCTTCTCTGAAACTAATGAACCAATTCCAACCAAACTTAAGCTGAACGATCCTTAGGGTATTTAAAATAATGTTTGTGTTTTATTTTTGTTTCGTAAAAACATGGCCGCCATGGCTAAAAATAGAACATACAGGTAAAATGCAGTTTTTGGCTCATATCTCTGAAACTAAAGCTTTTAGAGTAAATCTGACATGGGATGAAAATGTTCATCAGGTTAGATCTGCCCTGAAATTTTCAGACGAATCAGACAACCCGTTGTTGGGTTGCTCCCCTGAATAAGTAATTTTAAGGAAATTTTGCAGTTTTGGTTATTATTTTGAATATTATTATAGATAAAGATAAACTGTAAACAGCAAAATGTTCAGCAAAGTAAGATCTACAAATTAGTTTAATATGACCAAAATTGTCAATTGACCCCTTAAGAAGTTATTGCCCTTTAAGGACAATTTTACACAATTTGTTTATCATGTTTTCTAACTTAAAAAATCTTCTCCTCTGAAACTACTGAACCAAATTACACTAAACTTAAGCTGAATGATTTTTAGGTTATCTAGAATAAAGTTTGTGTTTTATTTTTATTTCCACAGAAAACATGGCAGCCATGCCTAAAATAGAACATAGGGTAAACTGCAGTTTTGACTTATATCTCAAAAACTAAAGCATTTAGAGCAAATCAGACAAGAGGTTAAAGTATTCATTAGGTCAAGGTCTACCTGCCCTGAAATTATCAGCCAAATCGAGTATCTGATTTTTAGGTTATTGCCCTGAATTGATGATTTTAAGGAAATTTTGCAGTTTTCGGTTATTGTCTTGAATATTATTGTCAATTGACCCTTAAGGAGTTATTGTCCTTTAAAGACAATTTTTCACAGTTTGTTCATCTAGTTTGCTTACTTTAAAAAATTCTCCTTTGAAACTGCCCAAACAATTTCAGCCAAACTTGGGCTGAATGAGTTTCAGAGTATCTAGTATAAATTTTGTATTTTTTCCTTGTACGTCAAGAAACATAGCCACTATGGCTACAATGGAACATAGGGTAAAATGCATTTTTGGCTTATGAAGAAAATATGACAGATACAATGAACATTGCATTTTAAGCCACTCATTAATATATATTGAAAAGCAAAATAATCATTGGTGAAAGATTTAAGCAAATAATTACAGGTGAGCGATTCAGGCTCTTGAGAGCCTCTTGTTTTAATCATCTAACATATACATGCTACACGTCGAATTAATGTTATTTTTCCAAATTTGATAGAAATAATAATATTTGAGAGAGAGAGAGAGAGAGAGAGAGAGAGAGAGAGAGAGAGAGAGAGAGAGAAACAGGAAAATATTGTTTTGTATAACACTCAAGTACCCAAACACTTAGACAGATCAGACGGAAGTATTGCGAACACACTGTAACAAGATTTTTATGAATTTGAATGCGAATAAATTTATATTTGCACTGCCCTTCTGAAGTTGTTTTGCCTCAAAATATCATATATCAAACAATGTAATAAGAAAACATGCCCTCCTCCCGAATATGATTATTCAGGAATGGCCCGTGCCTTAAAGCGCAATATATCTATTGTTTTGATAAGATGATATTGTCTATCATCAAGTTAAATTTGATTGGAATCCTGTCCAAATTAAAAGTGAGATAAAGTATGTTATCACAGTCTATGTAGGCGTTGGACTCTGATTTCAAACGGGAGTGCTCCGACAATAACTCTACTGATTTGGGGTTACAAAATAATTGTTAATTTACGTCAGAAAAAATGCAAAAATAACCCATTTTAAATCTCGTCATGAATACGTAGATATGAGCATCAGCTTTACACAAAATGAATATTTGTCTTCAAAATGTACATTCAAAAGATGTATGTTAAGTAGCTTTTAGATAAAGGCCGTTGCTCGTGTATATGTTGACCAAAAGCTATGCGTGAAATGACCATTTAATGTCAAATACGTAAATGTCGACATGATTATGTCGTCAAAGCATCATCACATTATGGTGACATCCCATGCTTTGCTGTTTAAATTTGTTTTAAAATCAGTTTAAATTACGGAATATTTTTATGCAAGGCTCGTATTCCTTGTCTTGGTTTGCTTTACTTTAGGTTCTTTTTGGTTTAATCAGCTCGTCAAGGTGTATATCAGATTTTGGATCTTCAAATATTCAGGCCATGATCATGCTTGATTCAAGGAAATATTTAATGTCGAAATTCTCATCTTGTGCAGGAAAATAAGTACCTTTTTTCAGTTTTATTAAGATGACACGATTGCAAATTTATTGCACGTAAAACATATTGAAGTTCATGATAAGTGTTTACTTTTGGATCCTGTGTACGGATATGCATGATTGATAACCATGCAAACTTTAATTACTAAAATAAAGAGTTCAAATACGACACTATATGGACATGAAAGACCGTTGTTACGTTTGTAAATTGTCTCAACCAATATATGGACTTAAGTATTACTATAT
This sequence comes from Mytilus coruscus, assembly GCA_017311375.1. Classification (NCBI taxonomy): domain Eukaryota; kingdom Metazoa; phylum Mollusca; class Bivalvia; order Mytilida; family Mytilidae; genus Mytilus; species Mytilus coruscus. The sequence goes on along the minus strand of CM029598.1, from coordinate 80,951,245 downwards.
AGAGTCAGTAATATCGTCCAATCAGTTAAGTAGGAAAGCATTCAGTCAGAAGACGTGATTCATTCAAATTCAACAGAGAGAGAGAGAGAGAGACAGCGAGTATTATTTAAGAGAATCAATAGTGATATATATTTCTTCTACATTATAATGGGGACAAAGCGAAGGACAAAACAAAGCGAAGATCAAAAGCCTATTCAATAACTGACATATTATTGATGAATACTATCTTTAGACGGAGCTTATTTAAGTACTCTAACACTAAAAAGATGATATAAGTACTTCTTTGTAGATGTACAGATGGAGTTATGAAGAACACACAGTAACAAGAATTTTGCAGTTTTGTGATATTCAATGCTAAATTATTTCTTTCATTTCCATTCTAAGTTTTGTTCTTTGCAAAAATCTCGAATCAAACCATTTATAAAAAATAACAACTCGCCCCCACCCCATAAAACAAGAGATAAGTATAGAGTAATTGTACATATTGTATATTGTATATTTTGACGTTACATTTCATTACCGATTTGTTTGCTAAATTTAGAAGTTAGATATGATATTATCACAGTTTATGTCAACATATGGCATTTATTACAAATGGAGTGCTCCGATAATAACGGAGGTTCATACTTGAACAGAACAGACACAAAAACAGGACGTTTTACTGGATTCCTTGTTCTTAATAACTCCACTGATAACAGTTACGCATTGAAGAAAAGGAAAGGAACACAATAGTTTTTGGATACAAAATAATTGTTTTGATTAATAGTTTCAAAGATAATACACAGCCAAATTTTGCTCACGTGAATTTCACGTGAATCTCATTCACGTGAATTTCACATGAATTTCACGTGAATTTCACATGAATTTCACGTTAATTTCACATGAATTTCACGTTAATTTCACGTGAAATTCACGTTAACTTTCACGTTAATTTCACGTGAAGAGATTTCACGTGAAATTCACATTAAATTTTCACGTGAATTTCACGTGAAATTATTTCAGATAATTTCACGTAAAAATTTCACGTGAATTTCACGTGAAAAATATAAATGGTGTCTAAGTTATAAAAATTAATTGAAAATCAAAATTTTGTCAACATCTCATACCTTGTATTATATGTATCATATATTCCTGGGAATCTCAATTTAATTTAAAAATTCTATTTTCACGTGAAATTCACGTGAATATTTCACGTTAAATTCACGTGAAAATATTCATGTTAAATTCACGTGAACAATTCACATGAAATTAACATGAATCAAAACTCCTGTGAAATTTATTTTCATTTTATCTGAATTAAACCATGAGTTCATAAGAGAAATTTAAATTTATTGAGTTAAATTTTTGCAATATGAAAACAAATTCACCTGAATTTTACACATACTATTATTCATTTCAATTTTGCAAAATTGAATCATTTCAAAGCTGTTATTCTTTGTGTCTCAAGATGTACATATAAGAAGGACATAGAACCAATGTAAATGGTTGATATTTATCCTTTTTAAGCATGAATTATCTCCTTGATAGTGGATTAGATGCAACTACAAAAATATGTTGGGTCTTGAATTATATTTTTTTATCACTGTTTATATTTATCTCTAGTAGAGTCATGAAAATGGAATTTTGTATACATGTGTAACTCTTATTTGAATTTCAAATTCATAGATGCATATATTATAGTGATGGACTAATTGATTTACTAGTAATATTTCTATAATTATTAATTTGTAAATTTAATTACTTTCACACATCTTATGTCTTCTTCACTTTTATACTTTTAAAAAATGTGGGAGGTAACCCCAACTTATGAAATAGATTACTGTTACTGTAATAGATTCTTTACTTCCCATAATTGCAAAGAAAAGAAAGGATAATATATATATATCATTTACTTCCAAACATGAGTTATCTCCCTTTTTTACTGTGCATAAAACTTTTCCTCAAACTTATAAGTCAAGAAAAATTGTGAGCAATTTGAATCGCACATAAGTTTAACATTAGGACATATGAATAAAAACAAGTAAGTATATTTACAGAAAAGAATTTTATATATACTATAGTTAGTCAATAAATGTAAATTTGAATGTTTATCAATTTTTAAGTATATTGAAAGTGCAGTATAAAACTGCTATGCTTTCACAATTATCAAAATGTCTGATTCAACGTGCATTATAAAAGTGGTGAATGTTAATAACTTGATCCCTCACCTAAATAAGGAAGAAATAAATATCATAATATCAGGGTTTATATGTGTATTGACTGGATAGCAATTTATTTGTTTGTATACTTTAAAAATATTCCATACTGTTTTTATAATGTAAAAGATTTCTCAATTTTCCTTATGAGTTGATGAGTTGTCCGGGTTTGTCAATCAATGGGAAAATTTTAACTAAAACATGTAAAAGCTTTATCTTTATTTAGTTTGATAATTTTGGGTATTAAATATAAGGTAAATTTTAAGTAGTTTATTTAGGATTGTCCTTAACTCTGGAAAAGGTTAATGTAAAATTTTGAGTGTCCCCATTATTATGGGAATTTTTTCCAATCAATGATGGAAAATAGTTACAGAAAAAGGGCAAAGTTGCAATAATTGGCAGACATGGGTCCAGCATCATGAAAAGAGTGAGAAGACTTGTAAAAGTCTCCAAAAGGTGGGAATGTGGTGAAATACCCCCTTTTTTCCTCCTAAAATCTGCTTCTGATTTCAAACATAAAAGTATTTCTTTAAAATGTTTAAAATGAACTGCATTTCTTTTCTCTTTCTTAAACTTAATTTTGAGTTTCAAAACAGAATATACTTTTAAAAATGTTTTATATCAACATGTTTAAATAGTTCCAAAGTTAATAAAGTTGCATTCTGTCCATTACAGTAGATAATGACAGGAAATGTTAATAGTTAAATTGAACTAGTTATTCCAGGTTTAAGACTTAGTTGCATGAATATTACAATTTATTGTTTTGCTTTTTATAACATGAGATCTTTACAAGAAGCAAATTTTTTATAATCATTGAAATTGAAAGATTGCATGATCAATTGTTGCACTGGGACACATTTTAAAATTACAAAACAATGTCCCTGTATTCTTAGATTAATATTTTTATTCAGAAAAATGAATGGTTACATTTACACTTTGTTATTAAAAAGTTACATTCTTAAAACCAGGAAATTTACACCAAACTTAAAAAGCTGTAAGCTTTTCAAATATTTTAATTATCTTTTAAACTTTATTGACAATAAATAAATTTAATGTCTTTAATCATGTTAATATACATAGTGTCCCAGATGCATTAGTCGGCTGTTGTCTGCTCTTTGGTCGGGTTGTTGTCTCATTGACATGTTCTCCATTTCCATTCTCAATTTTATGTATGTTAAATTATTGATTGACAGTAAAATATTATTTGAAAGCTTTAATAAGTGCATGTGTGGTAAATGATTGCCAATTAGACAAGGCTGGTTTATTTCTCATTTATTTAAGGTTAAACATGTATAGAGATATATATATATATATATAAATAATTTGTTATATGTTCCAAAGATTTGTACAGTAACTTAAGAATGGAGGAACTAGTAGGTACCTATTTTTCACATGGAGAAATACTTTGAACATCAGAACAATATCCGTGAATCTCTCGTCCGGAGTCGGTTTGTTAAAACGCTTGAAAGATACAGATTATGACGCGTTTTGAAGAGAAGGACGCCGACAGCCGATTGTCAACTGTCAACAACAACAGTATTTGTTTCAGTTAATGTAACAAGACAAACAATACCAAGGAGCTATCAATACTCGAGGATATACTACAGGTAACTCAAACAAATGATTTAATAGTGCAGGAATAAACAGAAATCTGCAATGACTGAATGAGAATGGTTTTCATCTTCGACTTTTGTATCGTGTCCGTTCGCTCCCAAATTATACACGTTCGCCCCATAGGTCCGTACGCATCTAATTTCTAATTCCAGTTGAATTATAAGATATTTTATTATTTGTAAACAGTTACTTAGCTTGCCTTCTATTATTCACGAAGTCATGGGGTCTTAGCTATCGACAAATGATCGATTTGTTTAACAATAAAAATTTGAACAAGAAGAAATTATCTATGAAAAATATTAACTGTTTCAGTGTTTGTTTACTTTACTTCATCAAAATAGATAAGGTTAATGTGTTTTAAACTAAAGTTATACTACTAACTTATTAGTTGATTACCAGCATTATTTTCTTTCATTCAATCAATTGAATTCACCAATCCGTCCTGACTGCAATGTTCAGATGGATACTTAAATCTTTTCAAAAGCATTTAGTTTCTCATATCGAATTCTTTTAGTGTTGAACTTTCCAGACCATGTATGTTTTGTTTATTAATATCAGTCGGTTAAAGAGCTCTTAAGAGCTCTTGTTCCTTGTTATTAGACTCCCTGACCAGTGCTCGATAACCCGCTACAGAATTTTTTTTTTATGAAATATATGCAACCTGACTGTAAATAAAGATTACTTTACTTTAATGGCAGATTGAAAATTCTTTATGAATAAAGGAGATGGATATGATAAATTCTGACTGAGTCTTACATGTAATGTATACAGTATAAATTTGTCACTTTTTTTTTATTTGTGTATGAATCAAACCGATACTACATTGTATTACATGTATCTTATCTATGATTAACTCTAAGTTATATAGATAACAAAACACTTGCAGTTATCACATACTGAAACATGTTTTACATGACACAAGACAATCACTGACAAATTTCCAGACTTGCTAGCAGTAACTGAAAGCCAGCTCAAATACCTAATCTGGTGTACACTCTTATACAGGTGGCTGTACCTCACTTTGACATTAGATTTAACGTCATATCAGAAGGAAAACAATTGTGTAGATTTTTTTTATTCAAACATATTAAGATTACAGAAAACAACCACAAGGGCCAAGGATTTCCAACTAGGGAGGAAATGTTCCCATAAGTCTTGAACTCGCAAATGGCATGAATCAATAACGACAACAAGACGATACAATATAAAAAGAAGATGTGTAATTGATTGCCAATGAGACATCTCTCACAACAGACCAAAATGACACATCCTTCAACAATGAGCAAAGCCCACATACTCAGCTATAAAAGCCCCAAAATCACAAATGTAAAACATTCGAACAAGAAAACTAATGGCCTAATTAATCAGGGGTGTAAAGGGGGTATCTGCACGAAAGAACGCGAAATAAAATTGCCATTTCACGATGAACAAACAATTTAAAAAATTTTGCATGTTGATATTTTTACCGATTTCACGAAACACGGTGAATAACGAACCCTTTTCAGGGCTGCACGTGAAATAAAAATGGCAAAACACGTTGCACCAAAATAACCCTTTACCACCCTCATTAATGTACAAAAAAATGAACGAAAAAAACAAATATGTTACAAAGCAACAAAGGACAACCACTGAATTACAGGCTCCTGAATTGGGACTGGCACATCATACAGAATGTGGCGGGGTTAAACATGTTAGGGGAATCCCAACCCTCACCCTTATACATGTTATATATAGATTATGACAAGTTTACAGATCAAGTTCAATATATATTCTGTTCAGAAAAAAAAACTTCAGAGGTTTTATTTTGCAGAGCTACATGTATATAAATAATCAGTTTTATACGACAGCAAAAAATGTTGTGGTCGTATATTGGTATCACGTCGTCGTCAGCACTGTCCAAAAACGCTTGGTTTCCGGATAATAACTTTAGTTTAAGTTAATGGATATCTATGAAATTTAAACACAAGGTTTGAAACCACAAAAGGAAGGTTGAGACTGATTTTGGGGGTTATGGTTCTAACAGTTTAGGAATTACGGGCCCAAAAGGGGTCAAAATAAGAATTTTTCTAGTTTCCAGACAATAACTTGTGTGTTAGTCAGTGTATGGATCTTTCTGAAATTGTACCACAAGGTTCCATATCACAAAGGGAAGGCTGGGATTGAGTTTGGGGGTAATTGCCCCAAAGGTTCAGGAATTAGGGGCCAAAAAGGGGGCAAAAAACAAGCAATTTTCTAGTTTCCAGACAATAACTTGTGTTTCAGTGTATGGATCTCTCTAAAATGTAATGCAATGTATCACTACACAAAGGAAGGCTGGGATTGAATTTTTGGGATAATTGCCCCAAACGTTTAGAAATTAGGGGCCAAAACAAGCATTTTCTAGTTTCCTGACAATTAACATTATAAGATCAATGAAGATATTGATCTGATAATTATCATATTGTATAGTTTTACCATGACAAGTTGCATATCAAGTTCAAATTTTGTTTCAGTTCAGATCAGGGTTCTCACTAAGGATTTTTGAAGGCGAGTCCAGGGACTCGTCATTTTTGGCCATGGTGAGTCCAACGGTAAGAAGAAGATATTTTATTGCAATATGATTTATTATTTTAGTCTCCATGTTCTAATAGAGCAATGAAATGACATTAAATTAAGATTACTTTTAAACTTTTGCTATAAAATGATGATATGTGTGCAGTTTATACAAAACATTACAATCTTGATGCATCTTTGGACTCACCAGTTTTGAAAATGGCGAGTCCAGACAGATTTTCATGAGTCCAGGACTCATGGACTCGCCTTAATGAGAACTCTGTGACAGATGATTTCATTTTAGAAACTGTTTAGGAATTATGGTCCAAAACAAGCATTTTTCAAGTTTCATGGCAATAAATTGTGTATAAGTGTAGGATCTCTATAAAATTGTACCACTTAGTAGGTTCCATACCTCAATAGGAAGGTTTGGATTAATTTTGGGGTAACGGACTAAACCTTTTAATAATTATGGGCCAAAACAAGGAACCTATGGTTTCCAAACATTAAAGTCTGGAATAATACACATTGTACATCATTTGTATATGTCATACACCTGAACTAATATATAATTATATGAAGATATGATATAATTTCCTTCACCCAAGATTAAATGACATAGAAGTTAACATAAACTACAGGTCACAGTACATCCTTCAACAATGAGCAAATCTCACACAGTGTACCTTTTATGGAATTCTATGAAATTGAGCCTCAAGGTTCCATACCAAAAAGGAAAGATCAAAGGGTTTATTATAGAAGTCTAAGGAAAATTGTATAAAATTAATTTCAAATGGTCACAACTTGAAAACTAATTTAATAATGACAAGGGTCTTCAGTTACTATTGTAAGACTACTATGGGATGACTTGCTTTTAGTTTAAACTACTGGGCAAAATTTAATCAAACTTTGCCTGAATCATTAAAAGGGTATCTAATACTACTAATTATGATTTTCAAAACAACAGTGAATACATTTGAGCAACACAGGCTCTTGAGAGCCTAGGGTTGGCAAAACCAGGTTTTATGAGTATTGCCCAGCCCAGTGGAAATACTGGGAAAACCCAGGTTTTACTGGGTTTTACCGGGTAATTCTGGGCAATACTGGGTAATATAAAATATTGGCCTGAATTTTAAAGAGGATCCAGTGATCAAACACAAATGCAATACATTTAAGATATTAATAATTAGATATAAGAAGATGTGGTATGAGTGCCAATGAGACAACTCTGCATCCGAGTCAAAATTTATAAAAGTAAACATATTTTGATTTATAAATAAGTTTTCTTGTTTGAGAGTCTTATAATACAAGTGTATGCATTTGAGAAAGTATTATTCTAGCAACTCTGAGACAAGTGTACATAAAGACACATTAGACAAATATTTATGGAAAAGCCTTTCTCAATAATTCTCCTAAAATCTATTGAATCACCCTTCTGTCTAGATTGGTCAAACTGTAAACATAAAGCCAAAGAATTCAAATATATATAACTAATATTAAGAATTAACAATTTAAATATACATGTAAGAAAAATTACTTTTACATAATTTATATGTACATCACTAATTAATAAGTAATTATTCAGATTAGAACACATATGTTTATATAACAATAATCAGCCTTTTCATTTCTATAGGGTTAATGACATGACCCTGTAGGGTGTTATTTAGCTATATGATTGCATAGCAATTTAAATTTATTTACTCAAACACTGCAATAAAATGCATTTTTTCAAAGTTTGGATTATTGAAACAATGCTTGGAAGGTATCCTAAAATGTGCAAATCTTGTATTCTGCCTACATAGAATTAGTGGAGAAGAGAATGAAATTGAAATTTCAATTTTCTAGAAATGACTCTCAATGGTTATCTGTATAAAATGTATATATTTAGCTATAATACTATGAAACTACAGCAAGTCTTTACTATTTTGTGTTGAAATAAGCTCAAAAATCATATTGCCCAGTATTACCTGTTTCTGGGAGTATTGCCCAGCTTGGGAAAACCGGTTTTCCCACCGGTAATACTTTGCCAACCCTGTGAGAGCCCCTAGTTGATATTTGATAGTATAACCCTAAGGCCTTTACTCCATGGAAAGATTTTTTAAACACCTGATTCGCATAGGATTTTTCAATAAAAAAAATCATCAGGTTTAAAGTATTAATGCATTGTGAAAACGAATATTTCATCAATGAAATTCCAGTAAGATATTCGCATGAATATCCTTTCTGTATAAGATACAAATTTTATTAAGTCTGATACAGATTTTTTCATATGCAAATCGTTTCAACTGAGGCACTACACAGGCATCAAAAGCGTCATCATGGAGTAAAGGGGTGGACTGGCATCAAAAGGCGTCATTATGGAGGAAAGGGATAATTCCAAGTTTAATATAAATAGAAAGAAATTTGTGTATAATATTATAAGCAAACTGTTTGCAAAACTCTTTGAATAGACATAGTATTGCGTCCACTACTCCACATGCTAAATACTGTTTTTCTCTTTCAGCAGTTTTACAAGGTATGGGCTGAGGAGTTGACTATTGATAATGACTGATACTGGAATGAAGTAACCTACATGTAGTGTCCAATGACTCCATGTCTGACAGTCCATTTTACATGTAGAAACAAATGTACGTTGACAGCCAATGCTAAGTATTACCCTTAAGGTGGTATGGGAGTCTAAAATAAAATGATAGAATTTGTTCATACTTTGCCAAAACGTAGTATCTATTGATATATGTTCAAAATGTAATAAAAAGATAGGTCACCGTGCATTTTTTCAAGCTACAGGTTGTGACAAAATGACACATTTTGTATGGATTATACAGGAAAAACATCATTTTGTGATTAGAAACTAAACAAAATGATAGAATTGTAAAATAAATTAGGAAAAGGTAGCTTTCAGACAATGCTTTGAGAATATCAAAAGAAAAGATAGGGTCACCGTACGTTATTTCCGGCTAAAATACAAAATAGGAAAATTCCATGTAGATTCCTTCAGAAAATGCACTGTTTTAGAGTTACCGCCCTTAAAATGCCAATTTAAAACATTTAAAACAACCAAAAATAATCTACACTTGTAAAAATATTAATATTTATAAGTTATATTCTTATAAATTGGTTCTTTTAAATGGAAATTCACATTAAATATCTGCATTCCTGCATCAAATTTTGCTAACTTGATAGAAAATCTGGACCTTAGGTTCTCTGTTTTAACAATCCAAGATGGCGGAAGACACCCATACCACCTTAATCATACATGTATATACAATGATTGTATATGTGCATCTCTGAGACTTATATTTCACTGTTGTGTGGCTTCATTTCTGATCAGAGACTGATAATAATCAGATTATCCTTTATTTTAAGTTCAAATATTATGTACTAGCTATAGTAACTACATGTACTCAATGACTTGCATTCATTTAACTTGTAATAATTATGATGCAGCATTCAACAAAAGTATATCCTTTTACCTTAATTTTATGCCTCACTGATCATGATTGTGTATATGTATGATTTCTGTCAGATTGTGGTACATTTACTTAAAAAAGTTTTGAGTGTTTTGCACATATACATTGTCATTGGAGTTAAAATAAATTTGATTTCTGATAATGGCAGAGTGTTTTGAACATTGCTTCATAGTGATGATCAGTTTACCTTTAATCAATATATATATAATGTAAATGTACACTGCTACTTTTGAATAGGTACAAAATGTACTATTTCTGTACTAAAAATCTGTAGTAGTGGACATTTACTTTAATATTTAGTACTATTTCTTTACTTTAAAATTATTGTAATATTTAGGTACCTGTATTTTACAGTACTTGTTTTGTACTAAAATTTGGTACAGAAATGGTACAGAAATAATACCCACAGTGATCACAATATTCCATATTTGAAAATCATAACTTTAAAAGAGATTTAAAATAGACAAACTTTCAAAATGCTGAAAATATAACGGTGTAATAACATGAATAAAAACTATTGTACTTAAATTTCAAGTACAAATCAAGTACTGTTAAATACAGGTACCTAAATATTACAATAATTCTAGATCTAAAGTAACAAAATAGTACTGAATATTAAAAGTAGATTTCCAGTACTACATATTTTTGGTACAGAAATAGTACCTATGCAAAAGTAGCTGTGTATATAAATAGAATTTAATTGTTGCAGATTGAAAATTTTTAGTAATTTTAAAAATAAGGAGATGTGGTAGGATTGCCAATAAGAAAACTATCATGATGAGCCACAGTCAAAATAAAGGGAATGTAAGCTCTTTTAGGCCACTTCTATTATGACCTTGTCCTTCAACAATGAACCTAACAATACTGCTTAGTCAGCTGTTAAAGATCCTGACAAAATGCACAACAGTTCAATCTAGAAAACTACAATGTAGTACTAGTCATTTTGCTAGTGATGTTCACTTATTGGTTATTAAAAGAAAAAGTAATTGTTTTCTCTCTTGGTGAATATTTTTTACAACTGTTGTTTGTGTGAATTTGACATATATCTAAATGAATTTTCAGTTGTACAATGTATTGCCATTTTTTTATTTGGAAAACAGTTCATCAGGTTCAGGTCTTATATTTATAATAATCACTGGAATTTAAATTTTCAGAATTACACATTTGTTGCTCCCCAGATGTAAGCGGAAGTGAAGTTATACAATCAAATGAATGACTTGATTAGATATACATGTAGATGAGACCCTATAGCTACAGTACATGTAACTGGTATGTATTTGTTAAAGTATTTGTAGTCAAAATGGTATAACAAAATGCTGAATCCTGTGCAAATTTAAAAGGAGTCCATACAAAGTGACAAAATAAAAACACTATCAATCAACAGATCAAGGAAAAGTTAATCTGCTACATTTGTATATACATGTATGGAATAGGCATGTAGTTACATTTATTTACCCCTTTTCAGTCCATGTAAATTGATAAGAATAGAATTTTATATTCTGGATTTCCTAAGATTTCAATTCTTATTTCATATTAATATTCCCATGTGTTATGCTTGTAGTTTGAGAAAAATTATCAAAATGGCTTGACCAAGATTAAACAATTACTGATATCATGAATTCGGCCATTTAATTTTTTTGTCTTGTCTGCAACTGATTGTATGCATGGTATTACATATAAAAAGAAGATGTGGTATGATTGTCAATGAGACAACTCTCCACAAGAGACCAAAATAACACAGAAATTAACAACTATAGGTCACCGTACGGCCTTCAACAATGAGCAAAGCCCATACCGCATAGTCAGCTATAAAAGGCTCCGAAATGACAATGTAAAACAATTCAAACGAGAAAACTAACGGCCTAATTTATGTAAAAAAATGTCTGTCTGGGCAGGGTTAATCTTACCATGACCTGATATTCATGGTTCATTGGTCAATATTAAGTTTCATATTTTGGTCTGTTTGTTGTATACTATGCAAGCTATAATCAATTAAGAGATCAGCTATATTTGGTGTAAGCAATGGTTGTAAGGTGCACATGTCTGTCTGGCTTAGTTTTTCTGACCTTGACATTATTTGCTTATAGACAGTATTTTTTTCATGGATCATTGGTTATGTTAAGTTTATATGATACTTAAATAGTAAAATTACATCTTTAGCATATTTAGGACAATCAACATAAAATTTATCATGAATAGTAAAGCAGGCAAGACATTTCAGCGTGTCTACTCGTCTCTTGTTATATCAATTTTACATGAAATTTATACTGAGTGCCAATAAAAACACAATTCTGGTCCCCTTACACATGCTACAGTACATGTAATTATGCCCCAGCAACAGTCCAGTGGGGGATAATATCAATTTACCCTGTCCATCCATATTAGGATACTTTGTTTGTCTGGCTATCTCCGCCTACAGTTTTGGAGGTACAGCTTTAATAATTTGTAATGTTAACATGGCAAATTTCAACCATTATGAACCTCCACACCTCGGTTGCTGAGGTAATTTAAAAATGTACAGTCTGCTACATGTAGATTATCAATTTTCAGAGCATTTGGAGTTTTGATTTATACCCTATGGAAGCTTATCACAAATTTCTTGACTGGAAAAGTATAAGGTAACCAGATGTTCTAGAATGCATAGAGCCATAAACATACTATGTTAGTATTGTAATTTAAATGGGTCTAAGACATGTAAGAAGGGGCTTGAAAATGAATTGTGTTTCTATAGGCACTAAGTATACTTATATACACAGGTAATGTGTAGTACACATACATGAATAGAGTTTGTTTTCATAAGTAATTTATTATAAAATGTGACGTGGTATGATTGCCAATGAGACAACTATCCACCAGAGTCCAAATGACTGAATACATGTATTGCCAACTATAAATGATCATGTACAGTTTTCAACATTGAGAAAAACTGATACAGCATAGCGAGCTAAAATGTTCTGAAACAGGGTTGGCAAAAACCTGGGTTTTTAGTATTGCCCAGCCCAGTGGAAATACTGTGAAAACCCAGGTTTTACTGGGTTTTACTACATTGTAGGTAAATCACTAATTGATCATGTCAGAGCTAAAAATAAAATACAGTTATCTCCTAATTATAAGTTTGGTAAATCATTGGAGATTAAATTGATGTTATCTTTTACTTGACTACACGTACAGAAACAAACATGCTGAATTTATTATATTACAGGAACTGTATAGGAAGTATTCAAGAGTATGATTGCTAAGTATGAATTACAGGATTTTATCATTGGAGCAACATCTTAGGAGGATAAGTGCAAATGTATGAAGGAATCCTTGGGTACAAATAGCAATTATATGCAGAAGAGGACTCTTACAACATTATTAACAGACATGTAGTCATAGTAGTGGTGTATTCAAGAAGTGTAAACCACCTGGAATTAACTATTGTGTTGATTTTTCAACAACAAATACTTTCAGAATATAATACAATTCGAATTCAAATTATTGTGTCAACATACAAGTTACATGTACAGTAAAAAATGAAAATGCATGTTTTAAAATGAATTTTATATGAAAAAAAATGAAATAACAAGAATTTTTAGCTTATTGTGCAGCCAAACTTTGAGATCCTTTAATGGTATATGCCTGTTGTTTTGTCAACATTTTGCCTAAATCTTAAGATCAGTGTTAAAATGAAAAAAACTATTTTGCATATATGAAACAAAAAGTAAATAGTTGTAAATTAAAGAGAGACTTTCAATTTGATACATCTGTATATCATCTATATTTCACAGAACTTTCTATTTTAGTTTATTAGTACAATGAGATATGAAGTATACATCAATCAGACAGCAATACAACAACAAAAACACCTGAAAAGCATTTAGGTGCTAACATGCAGTCCTCAACAAGAGACGTGTCTAAAAGATATGCCATGATCTATTTAATTGACCAGAGGCTATAAACAATTACAATATGAATCAAGAATAGCCATCAACACCAAATTCTTTGAATATTTTTTTTAATTAAGGTGAAATTTTGGACAACTACTGAAAAGGTTTCTGGCTTTAAACGGTACATGAATATGTGGCGAGGTGAACTAATTTTTTCTTCAAAACCTTCTTAAAAGAATTGGCATCTTTTGCAAGTAGGTATTTTCATAATGTGATTGGTTTGTGTCAAAACTGATGACCACACAATATGACTTGTACATACATAATAAAAATCAACTCAAATGAAATATACATCAGTGCAAACATCTTCTATAAATGACCACAGTCCATAAATCATTTACAAAAAAGGATTGAGACTCGAACACAACCCAAAAAGTTCTAGGAGTGAACTAAGTGCCCTGGATATTATTCATAACCTGTGATGCATTTTCTTGCCTTCTTTGTTTAAGACCAACAAATTTTGGATACAAAGAAAATAAAATAGAATGGAAGTATGAACACATGGTCAAGAACAAGAAGAATATTTTTCATGCTTATACATATCAAAACAGAATCTGTATTAGATTAGAATTGACTTACATAAATTAGCTCAAATTTGTGTGATTGAGGCGAATTCACTTTAATTTAAAAAAAAAAAGCTCGATTCATGTTAATTTCGTGAAACGTTCACGTGAATTTCACGTGAAAGCTCAATTCAAGTGAATTTCACATGAAAAATTCACGTGAATTTCACATGAAAATTTCACGTGAAATTCATGTGAATCAGTATTTCACGTGAAATTCACGTGAGTTTAACGTGAAATTGACGTGAAATATTTCACGTGAATTACACGTATAAGCTCGATTAACGTGAAATTCACGTGAATTTTTCACGTGAAATTACGTTAATTTCACGTTAATTTCACGTGAAAAAATTTGCCTGTGTACACATCCTGTGATTTATCTGATTGAATGTGGGTTATCATTAAGTACTTCGAAACTTTACCTAACTTTTAATCTGACACCATATTTTGATAATGATAATTTGTATTTAAGATTGGTTTATATGCCTACATGTATATATCACCTTCAAAATATTATGTTTTGCATGAATAGCAGCTCATGTTGTCATACCAGAACCCAGTAAAGTAAAGCAAACAACAATCAATCGATTTACGACTATTCGGTCAATGTAACCCGCTTTTAAAACGATTTACGAACTGTTTACGGTTATTTTACGTATTATGTATATTAGATAAGTAGAAACAACAAAGTTATCAGCAACACGAGATCAACAAAACTACGATGATAAGGAAACCATCGGATTACCCTGATAGGGATGATTGAAAAGAATGACGATTTTTACTTATTTCCTTAATTTTGCCTATTATCGCGATAATTATAATTGATAGATTGAAAGTAGAAACAATAAATTTGAGAAGCATACATTAAAGTTATCGTTTGCCAGTTAAGCGATTTTTCCTCTCCAGAGACTCTTGTCACATAACTAAAATGTGTTTAATACGGTGACCTATAGTTATTAACGTGTAGTCATTTGGCCTCTGGTGGAGAGTTATCTCATTGACAATTATACCACATCGTCTTATTTTTATATTATAAATAAATGATCTGCTAATGATGAACACTATATAACCAGAGCATGGTAAGAACATGAATGTGCTAATTATAATATACTCATTATATTTAAACCCTAACTTTGTCTCAAGAAAATGTTTAAATATTGTATGTTACAGCATCCAATGTTACATCAGACGACTTTGATACAACACTTATAGTATGCCTTTTACGGAACATGACACCACGTGAAAGTCCCCTGTAACGGGCTGGGATATCTTACCACACCCAGCTGATATCAGTAAAGGTGCAGACCTTGCTCGAATTAAATGGTACAGAAACAAGTTGGCTCATGATGGGATGGGAAATTATCTCTGGCAGATTTCAGTCAACACTGGGAGATTTAGGAGGTGTAAGTATAAACATTAATCATAATCACAGCAAAAAAAAAACTGATGGGATGGATAGAAATCTCCTGGTGTTTTCTCTGTCTGTTTGTTTGCCAATCTGTCAATCTGTGGCTGTGATTTTATAAGCTAAGAAGATGTGGGTTGATTGCCAATGAGACAACCCTTCAACAAAGCCCACATTTCATAAAAGTGAACAACAATAGGATATCATACGGCCTTCATTAACATGCAATCCTATACCACAGCGAAAAAAAGACAAATGAAAATCAATTCAAACGAGAAAACTATATCCATCATTTATGCACAAAATAACAGATAAATTAAAAAAATATTTAAAAAATAATGATACCAGTGTTTTCATGGACGACACAAACTTAAATTTGAAAAATAAAAGAACCCTTAAACAATTACAAAAGAGTAAACACATGATTATCATCCATGCTCTACGTTAAGTGATGAACAATAAAATTTACTTCAATATTGCAAAATGTGGTAATAATATGTAAAGGTCAACTACTTCACTTCGAGACGGATATTGATAAAACTGGTTACACTACTTTAGCATCCATCAATATTTTGCCGTTATATTAGTTTTAGGGTTTCCAATGCAAACCTTTGCCATTGCTTGGCAGTGGTGTACCATTTAAGAAGCTTTGTTTGCAGTAGAGTATGTTTTTTCTCGAATTCTATTTCTCATGTGAAATCGAAAAATGGGGTTTTTGGTGGATTCATAAATTCGGAGTTTAGCCAAATGTTATACAATTAAGCCTTGAGGAAATTTATTTTGTGTTCCACCTTTCACATAAAATTATGTCATGTTTAACCACGTAGCCCACAAATAATAATATATATTAACATGCAAGTCTGTTCATGTACAGACATCATTGTATATGTTCTAGCTATTTAAATCAAGACATAAATTATTATATCTCACTAGTATAGTTGATAATAGCGAACAATTGCAGTGGATTCTTTATCATAAATTTGTAACGTTTTCAAAGGCAATTGGACGTCTTGGTGGCCCATCAATGCTGAAGGAAGCGCAGTCTGCACAGCATATTGTCTTAGATAGATCTCTCAGAGATATTCTAAACAGTTTGAGCAACTATGAAAAGAGGTTCACAACTTTCAGATGTCACAAGATAAGCACACCAGCATGATCAATAACCTTCAATCATTAATTGACAACCAAAGTACCATTACAGAGAAACGGGTTGGTGATTTGATTCGGAAGTTAGTGTACAAACATGATATAACATTTAAAGAAGATGATGAACAGTTCACCAAACACGATGAAGGATTAACCAAACACGAGCAACGGTTAACCAAACACGAGGAACAGTTGGCAACTTGTGTGAAAGAGATTGATGGTATAAAGAAGAAACAACATGACACTCATGACTCAGATCAGCCAATAATTCTTCTTTATATTTTATTTACACGTTAGCCTAGGTAAAAGCTTCAAAATAAGCAAATAAAAATGGGGTCACCGGCCTCGTTTTCGATTTATAACGCCATCTTTTCACAGAATTTGGAAATCTGGACTTTTAGTTATTTACAGTGTAATATTGCATAAAGTTTCCGAATCACATGAAAATTGATTGTTTTGTTAACCTTTTGTTGGTAGAAATTATATTATTGATATTATATCATCATATGAAGGCCAAATGATAATGATATATTGCTATAAACATCTTTCCGCTTTTTATGAAAAATATCTTTTAAAAATCAAGTATTGTAAAAATGACCAATATTTTCTCGATGAGAATTCAATAGAATATTTATTGTTATTTGTTAAACAAAATAAGAAAACAAAACCGTAGGGTCACCGTACTGGAAAAGAGAAATTTCGAAAAAAAGCCACAACATTTGAAATGGCGGAATACATTGCGCCAATTCTGAATGCAACGTCAAAAGACGTTAGACCGAGTTGGCGATGTTTTCACGGGTTTTGCCGCCCATAGACTATTTCAATTCCCGTTATTTCATGTTATTTGTTGTTTTGTTCTTTTATTTATATTTAATTTATATAAACTGATGAATATTAAGATACACATGGTATACTTATATCAGAACTTAGTTTTCAGCAAATACATGTATTTCCTAAAGTGGCGGACCGAAAGCAATGATATCTCGATGAAAATTTCGATTTGTTTAATAAGCGTGATTATGTGTTGAACAGAACAGAAGCATGTTGTTTTCATCTTTAATAAAAGTATTTAATAAGATTGTTTATGAATATGAACAGAGATGTAAAATTATAATTATTATTTATATTGACTATATGGACAGTGAACGGAGGTCTAATTAATAGACTTTGTATTATGCTGAATTACTTGTAACATAGGATTTTAGTTAGTATGCTTTATTTTGTGTCGAATCCTCTGCAGAAATGAAGTTTGACAGCTTTTCTATAAGATGTGCCAGGCAATATACTTATACACTCGATATATATATGAATACAATTCTTCAAAATATATGTTTTGTGCGTGTTCAATTTCGCAAATTTTACATCTTTTCGTAGAGTTTTGCAGCAAGGAAATATAAATGAGTCAGTTAACCGAAATCTAACATAATTTCAGTTTTGGATCATCTTTAGGCATCAATAAAATTTGATTTCATGTTTAGAAATACGTCGTGATGTGCTAGGGCTTCAGTCAAAGTACACAGCTTCAGCTAGCATACTGTGGATTTTAGTAAAGATTTGATTTCTTTTAAATGATTCCATCGTGAAATTAAATTCAGGGAACTAAGTCCTACCTCTTTTATAATATAAACGTTGTGAAACAATTTTATTGATATATATTCCTCTTAAATTGTTCATGCCGACAACTACCAATTAAAACAAAGACAAGTTTTTGTTTTATACTAAAAAAATGTGCACCTTGTATCTGAAAATTTCGATGTCTAATGTCTACCGTCGCCATTTTACAAGCGTCCAACCTCAAAAATTGGAACGAAATGGTTTATTAAAAGAAGACACAGTGTTATTAAAAGACCGTATGTTGACATCTATAGATGCCTTTTGATTTTACATGTATGTATGTTTTGTTGGGTTACTGCCTCATTGGCGTTAATCTGAAATCTCCTTTTATCTTATGCGTGTAAAAATTCAGGCACCATTCAAAATACGTTAGTATTTTCAATATATATAGTTGTTAGAATACCGTTTGCTATAGATGCCTTAAATTTATATCACAGAATCGATGGTTTACTTTCTCAGTGATTTGTGATACACATTATATAAAGATTGACTCTTTAGAAAAGAGTAGTTTATAAAAGACAGAAGTAAAAGCTACCATTATTATATAATATTTTGAATGATCCATAATCGTTTTGTTTCTGTAAGTTTTGGGTTTGGTTTTTTTCCATTGTATTGTTGTCGTATTGACTTATACCCCGCATCTCCTGTAATTCATATCAAAAGGAATTTCCATTCCATCAATACGTCTGCTTAAACCTTCATATAGAAAATAACATCCTCCTCTAGGGTATTTGCTTGCTTTTGTGTATATCTCTTCCCTTTCTTTATCCTTTTCTCCATTTTATGTGTATTTCTTATTGTTAAAAACTGTTTTCTATGTTGTTCCCGCAAAAGGAAACAAACAAAATATTTCCATTTGAGGAACACGATAATAATCTGAAGACAAATTTCATTTTCTTCTCGGTAAATCGACCTTTCAAAACGGTTGTCATTCTTCCTCATCTGATCAAAGGGAATAACTCTTATAAAACTTTTCTTGTTCATGGAAATCGCGACGTCATAAACCGTCGACGGCATAATACTGTTGGGCTTGTATTTGCGCATAAACAATAGAAGAATTTGTCTTTAAGATAGAATGTATACATTCGTTTTTTCCATTATTTTGAAAACCATTACAGGTAAAAAAGTCGGTCAGGGGCAAACATTTTCTGTGTAAACATCTACAAACTGTGATTTGAAAACTGTCAGACTCAGGTTGGTGTTATTGCCATTTTATTTCAGTTTTTACCATTTTTAAATTTTTGCCCTTTATCTTACAACCTTTTATAGATAGAGAGAAGCGTTTCACAGATAGATCATCGGAATCACCAGTCGACTCTTCACATGAGTATTTGCCAGTCAATGGCAATGTTAACCGAATTTCACATATAGGATAGAAAGTATAGTAGATAGAGAAAGCCTTTAACAAATGATCATCAAAATTAGATCAACAATATTATACATATGGTCAACATAGTCAAATTGTCGGTTAATTTCTTATAGTTTTTAATCAGGATTTTGCCTACTTTTGCACTCTTAGAAAACTAAAGGAAATAAAAAGTGTTAACTCTCCACCAGAGACCAAATGAAATATAATTTGAAAACAATAGGTCACTTTTGCATTTTAAAAACAGGATTTATTGCTCTTGTGTAACAATTTTTTCAGTTTGGTTTTGATAAAACAAACATTATAGAAGATAGATTATAAATTATAAAAAGCAACACAATCTGCACGACAATATATGAAAATAGTTCAACGTACCCAAAACTCGCAGTTACTTCAAACAGCAGTAATTGCCTTTAACTAATGAATGCCTATTTTCTATAATTTTGCATCTTATGATGCTGAAACCGTGGTAGTAGATATAGATAAATTGTAAACAGAACAGTGATCAGCAACACAAGTTCAAGCAAAAAAAAAAAAAAAAAGATACAAGCAATGATATATGTATATATATTCCATAACATTAGAGAGTTTCCATTGTTGAAGATATACATTGATCCAGGTCAGCGACACGGGCTCTTTAGACAATGTTAGAACCTCTAGTTTTGGGTTAAGATTGCTATATTTCAGGCCTCCTTCACCTTTATAAGGAGGTACATATTCTTTAGATAATATCTTTACTCGTTTATATAGGTTTTGAGTATATTACCATACTTGTCAAGAAAACCAAATTGTTAAGAGTTATAAACTTTATGTATAAAGCTTCTTATTCAAAAGATTTGAAGATATGGTAATAAATATCTTAATAAGCTACTTATGGATCTTATATTTCCGAAAAAATGTAAATTTTGTTTTAATTGTTTTATTTTAAAGGATAAGAATAGATACATGTTTCTGCTGTATTCAATATTTGCACGCTGTCTATTTTCTGAAAGAAAAACAGTTGGTAATCTTTGAAGTGGCAGTTATTATATAAATCGTACAATGAAGTAAACCGGTAACCTGAATTTTAAATATTTTAATTTTTTTCAGGTGGGAGAAAAATAAAAGACTTGAGGGTAACTATTTTCTTTTAAATAAGACGTGTCAGTTGTTTGTAAGATAATATTTTAAAACACAATTTTATCGTTAACAAAGTTAAGTTATATGTCTAGTAACAACAGTCCAGTGATCGATCAATCAACAAGTATTTTCGACAAACACGTCTTCTGATGAAAAAATATGTCTCGACCAGAACTTCGAAGATTTCATCAATAAGATATATACATTTGGTATGATTTTAAATATTATAACAATGTGATAGGGAAGGGTAAGCCGATCTTCTTCAGCAGGTGGCACACGTTCTCTGTGATAGATATTTCGTAAGCCAACTAAATCATGCTGTCATCCGTAAAACATTTGATGGAATTACTTCAACTTGACCACTCGTAACCCTTGGCTCATTAGCTTACTAGTAAGCATCAACTCTCTATCAAGGAAATCGCGATAAGAAAGACATACTCTGGAATATCGCATCAACTTGTAGATACATACTCCATATGCAGGCGCTGCGGGATAGTTGCTAAATAGAAATAGAAATTCACAATTGGAAAGCTGAAATCATCTTCTTGTCATTATGTTTTCTTATCAAACAAACATTATACATTTCTAGAAATTTTCAAGCTATCTGTAATCCCTTATTTCATGTTCGAGCGCATAGAATTCTTTAACAATGTTTTAATATTAAACAGATTATTAAGTGAGAGGACATCCTAATCGTTGAACGTTACGTTAAGTGATGATGCTAGATATTTGCATTGTTCTTTAGAAGCTTCTATATGACGTCTACCTCCTATGAATAAAGTAACACGTTTACAGGAAGTGGTAACAAATCTACAGTTGCTTCCTATAGTAATGCAGATTGTCTGTTAAAACACGTCCTTCAAGCATCTAGCATCCTGATAATGTCAGTTTCAGATAATTTCTTGTTTGAATCAGAGCCCTTTTGGTTTACAAATTTTCCTGAAACAAGGTATTTAAATCATGATTAGCCATTCATTTTAAATACAAAAGTTTGTTTAATTCCTTCACTATGACTTTAAGTTTAGAATTAGGTATACTAGTGTAAGGGTAAAGAATTAAAAGATTTGTAAGAGGAAAGTTAAATGAACTGTATCATGCCTAGAAAGCCCTTAGATTGTTCTAGTAATCACAACTGATTCACAACGACCCTTTAAAAAGTTTCACATTACCTCCACACATTAACATCTGGCTTTGATTGATGATAAATAGATGTGTATAATTTTAAAAGTAATTGATCATTTGGGCGACTCAGAGTCCTTATGACTATATGTGTTAGGATACTTATGTCATTTATTTGGTGGCAAAGAAAAGTAACCGAAAGTGTATTTTCTCCGTAACATCTTTAATATCGCTCTAAGACAAGGGCGATAATCGAGATAACAGCTGCAAGTTTGTATCAAAACTGTGAACGAAGGGTGGGTTTATTAAAATCATCCTTAAACCCTATACTATGGCATGATACGGGTTATGTTCTTCTCATATATTTTATGATGGTATGATACTAACCCCTTACGGGAGGGATTGTACTTGATTTTCATATGATGAAGACATAATCTTTCAATCAGTTTAATTGGAGTCGGGAGCTGCCATGTCAGTAACTGCTAGTAGTCCTTTGTTAATTAATGTATCATTGTCATTTTGCTTAGTTTCTTTTGTTACGTATTCTGACATGGGACTCGGACTTCTTTTGAACTGAGTTTTACTGTGCGTATTGCTATGTGTTTCTTTATTCTACATTGGCTAGAGGTATAGGGGAGGTTGAGATCTCACAAAACATGTTTAACCCGCCGCATTTTGCGACTGTCCCAAGTCAGGAGCCTCTGGCCTTTGTTAGTCTTGTATGTTTTTAATTTTAGTTCATTTATATGTTTTGGAGTTTAGTGTGACGTCCATTTTCACTGAACTAGTACACAATTTTATTTAGGCGCCAGCTGAGGACCACTTCAGGTGCGGGATTTTCTCGATGCGTTGAAGACCCATTGGTGGCCTTCGGCTGTTGTCTGTTCTTTGGTCGGGTTGTTGTCTCTTTGACATATTCCCATTTCCATTCTCAATTTTATTTATTATATAAAATATGAGTCTTGCTCCGAGTTTATCTAGTTTTGTTCATTGCAAATTTTATATTTAAACGCCCTTTATAGTGTCTGCTAAATGTATTGAAAAACAGAGATATTTTGTTGAACACGTTTTGTTTATGACTTAACTTAAGGATATTTATTCAATAAGTTATTGTTATACATTTTATAATTATGATTCGCTGAGGAGGTTAAAGTCCAAAATTGACAATCCGAATAAGGGTTATTCCACGAGGGCTTTATTCACTGACTCAATGGGCCATAACTGTTTGCTTATATCGAACAAACAGTTAAGTGTAAAATATTGCCTTACGGGAGAAAAAAGATGTCATAACACTTACGTAAGAAAATTATTTTATGTCTTAGAATTTCTGGTATGTACAACAAAGGTATGGTCTTTCTGTAAAATATTGATGGCCCTGAAAAGGACCCTTTACGAGAGATATCCTCGGAACTAGATGATTTTCAAAGCCTTGTTTGATCTTGTTTCTTTGTTACTTGATGGGCTTCTTACCTGGCCGTTGCCATTTCATTTACAGGCGTCAATGACGTCTCTTTTACTGGAGATAACTCGTGCAAAAACCATGGAGCTGAAAGGGTTTTCACAAGGGATTAATAGAGTTGTTCGATAGAGGCTTCAATTTGTCGGAGTTATTCAAAACTCCTGTCGATTTTCGAAAACATCGAAATTGAACTTTGCAACGTGATTCCGTATTAGCCAATCAAATAATTACTATATTATGTAAGGTATGATAATGACAGTTGATTATATGACATTTAAACTGTTTTGTCATATTCAATTACTTATTATCATGTGTTACATATATTGTAGATGACACTAAAGTCCTTATTGGTGCAGATATTAGAGAGGATACATTTGTGACTACAAAGGCAGTGACAGAAAGCTTATCGCTGCTACAAAAGAATGGAGTCTTGTTGATAACTGGCTGTGCAGGTACAGGAAAAGTCGGATTGGTCGCCATGTTTTACATATGTATTGTACTGGCGATACATCATATAGTTGTATCAAACTTAATATATTGGATGAGTGGGAAGAAATGGTTAGTAGACAAGATAATGTGGTGGTTTTACTTGACGACATTTTGGTGAAACAAATTGTATTTATAATGGAGAGAAAGATACACAAATTCTAGACAAGGTTCATGCATATGTATGTAAAGGTAACATTAAAGTCATTATAACAATCAGAGATACAATCAAACGACAATGTCGGGAAGTGTTTGATAATCATAGGTTATTTAAGTTTGACTTTATTGATTTAAGTTCAGACAGGTATGGACTAAGCTGGGAAGAAAAACAAATATTCTAAAAAATACATGAAAACTGTTCGTCAATTAGACTATTCTAATTACGGAGAATTTGTCGATTGTAATGGTGTTACAATTTTAAATACAATTGAAGTCTGAAAATAACTGAGGAAAATCCAGTCAAAGGATTTCCATAAGCAATTTATCAGTTTGTCCATAATGCTAAATATTTTCATCTAGGAAGCCATTTTTTATAGGCCATCAGAGTCTATGCTAGAAGAATTTAATGAAATTAGACGAAAGGGTAGAGACCATAGGAAGTTTATGATGCATTATGCGGTTATGGTATATACAGCAATAAATGGAAACTGTATTAATCCTCAAGATAGGTCGATAGTGACAGAAGTTACAAAATAATTGATGCAATATATGGTCAAACCATTATATTAAACAAATGCGACATATCAGATACTGTTAATGAACTTAGAGGAAGTTATTTTGTAATTATTCCAAATCAAAGGTCATACAGATTCCACCACCCAACACTACAGGAAAGTGTTATTTTATCGTTTGCTCACATTGATGAAGAAAATATTAAGAATATCATATCTTTACTAAGCTGGTCATTCATTGAGAAAATGGTTAAACCAGATACCTACATGGAAAAAGATGGGAAGTTGTATTGAGAATTCCAACTACCAGTTATAAACTATTGGCTGAGAGATTAGTGGAGTTATATCTGGCAGATTTGAGAAAAGATTTACATAATGCATATGTGTTTGTATCTAATATAAGTAATACAGAATTATTTAAACAAGACACTTTCCTCCTCCTGACTTATTTACTAGAGGTTCTTGAAAACGAAGATAAGAAAGATAATCATATTGAATATATGAGCACTGAATTTGATAGTTTTGACGTTAGTATTAAATGTGGAAACTATTTCCTTGCAAACTTACTTATGTCAGTTGCCAAAACCGAAAGTAAGCTTGAGATGTATAACATCATATTGCGAAATGTTCACGATTTAATGAAAACAAACAACGACTATATCACAATGGATTACTTTAAAGCTGCATTAATGGCATCTTTTATGAAATCTGTTCCACTAAAGACGTAAGATGTGTCAAAGCCACACTAAATTTACTAAAAGAAATCAGAATGCCTGTTTTACTGGATCAAAGTATTGATCTTGTCAAAATAGGATTAACACCTGATTCACTCAAAAGAAATGGTTATAGTTTTAGTGGTACAAATTGCATTTTCTTGTATTTTGCATTTGGAAGGCATATGAAGCATATAATGTATCTGTGTTGGAGTACTTACTCTCAATATACAATGGAACTTCATTCGATTATAATTTATATTTGAAGCTGGTTTATAATAACGATTGGATTAAAGAATCTCCATCTTTATCCTATAGGCCACTGAAATGTATGATAGAAAAATTTGAAGACCAGAAATTAGTTGAGACTGACTTCATCTTTAAAACTGCTTCTCGGTACCAGATGTTTGATACAGTTGAGTATCTTGCATCCAGAGATATACCATTTAATGCCATTTCCTGTCTAGAAACATTTCTGGATGGATGTTGTAAACTAATTCCCCAAGACTTTTATGAATTTCTTGTTTCAAAATTGACATTACCTCTCCAGAATTGAATTCTATTTTATGTCTGCCTGCAGAGAGGGGCATTTTATATCTCAAAACTAATAATGGAAAAAGTCACAATGTTAACATTCAGTCAGCTCTTATTTCAGCATGCAGGGATGAAAAGAATATCTTTCGGTACAATTTTGAACTATATCGAAAGGATGAAAAATTTGAAATAGTAAAATACATTGTTGGAAAATATGGGTATACACAGTTTGATTTGAAAGCAGTATGTCAAGAGGCATACCGTTCTAAAAATTCAAATTATAGAATGGTTTGTTCAAAATATTGATATAACTCTGTTGGATTCGTTTTACATACTGAATTCAGCTTTAGTCTATGAAAATCGAAAATTCTAGAATACTTTACGAATAAGACTGAATTAGAAATTCTGGATAAAAATAGAGTTCTAAAATCTTTAACAAAACACTACAATGTTGGATGTTCTACTAAAATTGCAACTAGTAAGCATCATATGGGATAGGACAAAGGATAAGGAAACACTACAACTTCAGGAAATAGAAGACATGGCGTATGACAAAATTGTTTCGAGTTATTGATGTGGATTAAAGAAAACTGCAATTCATATATATCTCTTGACGCAAAGAAGCTAATTGTGTCAGCATGCAAAAGAGCCGGATTGATGTAGCAAAGTGGGTACTTCAGACTTTTGGAATAAAATCAATGGATATTGACAAAGGGAGCTATTCCTATTAACATGTGATAAAATGGAAGATTTTTTCAATCAGTACGAAACGATTATGATGATAAATTAGGTTCTGGACAATTTTCAAATAGAACCAAATTATCTGAAAAAGGGTGTTCAAATTGTTAAGTGATGAAATGAATATTTTTAAAATTGAAAAATACGATGATTTTTCAAATTAATTGTTTCCTTATTAAATAAATGCTTTGAATGTCAAAGTAGAGCAGTGGATATGGAAGAACTCATGAACAAATTTCTGGAAAAAGATTGTATGATCTTGTGAATTGGACTCTGGAAAATATGAGCTCTTATTTTTTGATGAGCAAACAATTTTGAACACAGCCTGTGCAGGTGCTGCTTTGAAACAATAATGACGTTGAATAAGTCTTTTACTTCTTTGGATATGAATGAAGCCATGCTTCGAACAATGATTCATGTAGGGACTGGGTTTGAGTATCCCAAAGAGTTGCTTGCTTAAATCAGTTGTGGACAAAAGTTGATCGTGACTTCTTAGATACGAGAAGAATAGTTAGTACAGTATGTACGATGAACCCAACAGGGAACATTTTGACATGAATTATTCTTAATTTTCCATATGACCAAAAGTCAGTAAATAAAATCTTAATTTCGTGTGCTCGAAAAGAAAATTAAATCTTGTGAAGTATATTTTCGTGCAGTAGATCATGAGCATCTTGACATATTAGCAGCTTTCCGTAAAGCATGCTTTCGTCCACGTGGATCCTTTCAAGTTCTCGACCCAGATTTATGGATAATAGGTTTTCAGAACACTCTCTGTGTTGTAGATTTTCTGTTTAAAAAGTAAAATTGGTATCATTGGATTTATCATTATTTCTAAAAGAAATATTGGAAAAGATAAAACACTATGATATCATACTATACTTTCTTGTGCAAGGATATTGCAGAAACATTGATATGAAGAATCTAATGAATGAAGCATGTAGACATGGACATGTTAAACTAGTACAGTGGATTTTAAAAATGTTGAACATAAAGAACTGGATATTGAATCTGCATGTCTTCAAGCATCTAAATGTAGTAGTAATGAATTGCGATATCAGTGTGTAACGTTTATGGAGCACTATTTACAGGATAAAAATAATTTTGACATGGACAATGTATTAAAAATCATGACGGATACATCTCCAGACATGTCTGATATATTTGATGACATGCAGAGTGTATCACAAAGTACAACGGACTCTATATCAGACATGTTTGATATGTCTGATGACTCAGACATGACTGACATACATGAATCTGATGACTAAGAAAGTTTGTTCGCAGTTTAGAAGCGTCAAATTCTCAAGAAAATTGAAGACTTGGAAAGTTTGTTTCGTAGTTTAGAAGCGTCAAACTCTCAAGAGCATTAAATCAAAATGGATAGCAATATATATCAAAAACAGTTTAGCAACACATTTTTAATTTGTATATTTCAAAACATAAATTGTACTATTTGATATAAAAATAAATAAAAGGAAATAAACCTTAAGGTGCAAATATTAACCGACCAACAATTCGTTTAAAACATTTATTTCCGGAATATGAAATAATTTAAATTGAAAACAAAAGTTCATAGATGATGGATTCACTGCAAAAATATTAATCTATTAGCAATATTAACAAGAATTCGTTTAGAAAATAAATGCATTCTTAAGGATGTTCGCTCCTCTTGTTTTAATTTTTGCAAGATATCCCGAATCCCTGGTTTTATCCATGTAGTGCCATTAAAATTTTGCCCACTAACCCCTACTTTTCCTATCATAATTTTATTACATATAGTTTAAAAGCCAAATTTCAAAATTATATAAAATTCTTGTTATTTTTCATAGTTTTTGAAAGAAAAAGGTGCCAATGCTAAATGTATGAAAAATCTAGAGACAATCATTCCCGCCAAATTTTCAATGGCTTATATCTCGAAAACAAGCACACTTCATTTGTTTCTGCTTTTTAGTTACAATTATTTACATACTATCAATTTATAACAATCTTTTAAAAAGCTTGTTATTTTGAAACAGAGTAGCGAACATCCTAAAGCATTTTATTATCAATTGTTTGATAAAACATAACACAGAAATTTAAGGATTGAGCAACATCAACCCCACAAAACAACGGAGGTGACCCAAGATATTGCTGAAGAATTTGCAGTTCCTGCTACACTGAAGGGTCGGTAGTTCCTGTTGTTTTGAAGGGTCGGCAGCTCCTAGTTCACTGAATGATTTTTAGTTCCTGTTCTTCCAAAAGGTCGTCAGTTCTTGTTGCACTGAAGGGGTTGGTAATTCCTATTGCATCAAATGTTGGTAGTTCCTGTACCAAAGACGGATCGGTTCTGAAATATTGGGTTTTACTGTTTTTATCTTGCCTGTTCGTCGCTGAAAGCGAGACTTAGGATTGTTTTTCCGGCAACAATTGTTAGTTTTTGCTTAAGTTAGTGTGATAGGATCTACTTGTGATAGATCAACGATATTTTGTATGAAGTCGCATTACTATCAGAACATATCTGTCTGACAACTAGTTTGAGGCCGTGACCCTAGGACATGGTCCTGTGACTGAATTAATAGGCAATTTTCAATGTTAAATTTTCTGCTTGAGTTAGTTTGATAGGATCTACTTGTGGAAGATTAATGATAGATTGTATAAAGTTGCATTACTATCAGTACATATCTGTTTGGCAACTATTTTGAGGTCGTGCCCTTAGATCAGGGTCCACTGACTTTGAATTAATTAGCAATTGTCAATGTTAAGTTTTCTGCTTAAGTCAGTTTGATAGGATCTACTTGTGATAGATTATTGATATTTTGTATAAAGTTGCATTACGATCAGTACATTTCAGTTTGTCGATCATTTCTCGGCCCTGGCTACAAGATAATTTTTAGCGACTTTGAATTAATAAGCAATGTTGCTGTCCATCAGATTGTCTTTTTATGAATTTTATGTGGACAGGCGAGACGAATCTCAGTGTCAACAGGTAATTTGTAGTTTTGGATGTATTTAATAGAAAATGAAAGGATATGGAGTAAATGTACATGGGACAAAATCGCACACAATACAGAGAAAACATAGAAAATTATCAATGAACAGGGCTTTTATTCCTGTTCTTCATCTTGACAGTTGATGTAGGGTCTTCAACAATGAACAAATCATTCATACCCTACAACAAGGTCAAGACGGCCCTAGCGTCGACTTAAGCGGCACCATTGATAAAAATAAAGTAATTTTGAAAGACATCGATCGCCGCTTAAATATGCCTTGAAGTTACACATGTCGGGAGCGGTCAATGAATTACATAATTTATATTTACGGGCGAGGTCTTCGAACATATATTTGTCATACATTGCCCAACAAAAGACCAATAATTTCGAAACAACAAATGATAGACAATACATATAAAACTAAACAACAAATAATAGACAGCACGGGGCACATCGAAATATTTGTAAGAAAACCTAGCAGTCTAAAATAGTATGAAAGGGCAATATACAAAACAGATGACCAGACCAGTATTTTGAAAAATTTAACCAAACATGAAATTTTGACGGTGTATTAATATGAGAAATTCTCACATGAACAAGCACACCATAACTGTAAATATTATAAGAGCATACAAAACTATATTAGCTAGCTTAAACTTGTAAATTTCAACACTGACGATGTTTTTTTCCACAAAATTATTAGCGATACAGGCACAGGTGTGTCTCTTCTTATCAACAAAATGTGGTGCACACTGTTAAAATAACCCGCTACACGCGTTATTCACTGTGCACCAAATTTTTATGTTATCATCATAGACAGAAAAAATATTACAGTTATTCAGTAAACAAGTTCCTCTTCCATGACTTGTTTAATTATTGCAAAAATGTTCAAAGTGTCAAATAACTTTTCTTCCTTCAGGTTTGAATTTGTGCTTTCCTAACTTCCTTTCCACAGATGCTTTTAAGTTTTCAACAAACAAAAATGAAAAAATATATCATAGTTATGTTTATGCAGAAACTACAATAAGTTAAGTTTAACTCACAGGGCTACTATGTATGAACCCTTACAAATTTTCAAAGTGATAATAATGGCTTTCAAAATTGTTCATAAACACATCATAGATACCAGGATTCAAATTTTGTACCCCAGATGCGCGTTTCGTCGAGTGAACAAACGACTCATCAGTGACGCTCGAATTAAACAAGTTAAAAGGGTAAAACAATGTCCGAAGTTGAAGAGCATTGAGGACCAAAAATCCGAATGGTTAAGCCAAATACAGCTAAAGTTATTTATTCCTGGGGTAGGGAATCCTTAGTTTGTCGAACAATTCAAAGTTTTGCCAACAGTTGATTCATAATTATGACCATTTAAATGATCATTCATGTCAATGCAGAATCCTGACTGCTGGGCTGGTGATACCCTCCTCATCAGCATTGGCATCGACCCAGTGGTTGTAAAGAATTAAAATGCCAAATAAGTATGAGAAGCATTGGGGACTCAAAATTCCAAAAGGTTAAACCAGAAGGTGTTACAGATAATGGCTGGTGTATTATTTGATCAGTTCAAAATATATTATGAAGACATAAGAGACCTCATGTGGACAAAATGGAACCGTCAATAGATATAATTCAGTCCGTGCGACTTTCACCAATGAGAAAAATTTGAGCTCGCATGATAACAACCGAAAAAGTATAACAAAAATACCGCATTCCAAGGCAAATTCAAAAGGGAATTCCATAAAATTGAAAAAGAAACAAACGCTATTAATCAACGGAACATCTGTCAGATTTTTGACTTGGTACAGGCATTTTCCGAAGAAAAGCTAAACATAATTTGTACGAAGACGTTGTTTTCCGAGACCCGGAAATTTATATACGATCCGGGTAAACTTATCGATTCTTTAATAAATTTCTTCTAAAAGGTTACCAATGCCATACTGTAATTAAATCTCTGAGTATTGTTTTTATTGGTATAAACATTGATTTTGTTATCAGTTAATTAAAAATTAGTAGTTTTGGCTTTGAACTAGCTGTCAGTTACCTCGAGTACTCTCTGATCTGTAATTAGTGTCTTTTTGTTGATTGGGTTAATATTTCATGGTTTAAGTTGTCCTAGTTTAAATGTGTGCCCGAAAAGCATGAAATATTTAAAACTGATATTTCAAAAACTAAATCAATCAAGTTATGACTGTGGACTGAATTCATGGTACAGCCTTAATGGCAAGGACAAAACAAAGGCTTGGGAGACTGTAACTCTACCATTTAAAAGAAGTTACTGACCTTATTATAGTGTTGTCGGATTTAATTTCAATTGAAAGATTCGTGTCAACCTATGAAGGTCTATGGAAACCTCCCAAGTTATAGAAATAGTGCTGACCAACATCAAAGTTTAGGTCAGACTAACTAAAGCTGACGACTCAGTGCGCAGATTGCGAATAGAATTCAATTTCACTTACCAAGGCTGACGCCAGAGTATGGCGCCATTTCTCTTTCTAAAGATGACGACAGTGTGCAGATAACTTATAAAATGACGAATGAGTTAAGTATCAGTTCCTCTAGATAAAACTGTATGTAGATTGTGGTATCAGTTTCACTTATCCAAGCTGGCGGCAAAAGTAAAATAGCAAAAATACTGAAAAGTGCGAAATCATTTCCACCTAATAACGCTGATGGCAGAGTGCAGTTTGCTTTTTAAGCTGACATCAGAGTATGGTTTTCGTTTTTCTAAATCGGGATGATAGCAGAGTGCGATGCCAGATTCACTTACTAAGGCTGGCGTCAGGTATCAGATTTTTTACTTACGCTTATGGGATAACATGGTTGCAGTCTCTTTGGTTAAAACTGAAGGCTGGGTATGGTACCTGTTTAACTTATTAACGCTGGCGACAGCTTGTGGTATCAGTTTATTTTCCTTCCCTTATGGCCGAGTGAGGTATCAGTTTCTCGTGTTAAACTTGTAGATAGAGTGTTGTTTCAGTTTAATTTACCAAACCCAATGACAGAGTGAAGTACCAGTTTCTTTTGTAAAATCTATACCTTACAGTGTGATATATTGCCTTTGAAAGTTTCCCACTACAGTTACTCATAGCGAGAGATTCATGGCTAACCATTTTATTAAAGAAAACGTCGATACCGTACAATAGAAAATATTGCATTTGAATGCGCTTGTTATGGTTACTCATTGTTGACCATTTCAAATTTAGATTGATATTTCACTCAAATTGATTTCTAGTGAGATTCATGTGAAATGAAATTAGGCAAAGCTATCTGTGTATGACTCTTTTTATCTTTGAAAACGTCTGAACCTCAAAGTAGGAGAAATAACCTTTGTTGATGTCTCGATATAGTTTCTCATTATGAGGGGTTCATGATTAACCATTTTTATTTCAGAAAACGTCTATTTCTTTTAGTGTGAGATACTGCCTCTAATTGCGTCTTGCTTAAATAACTCATTGTAAGGGGTCCATGGTTGACCATTTTAATTTCAGAAACAGGAAATTTCACTCAAACGAATCTCTAGTCAGATTCATGTGAATTTAAAAGGCAAAATTTCCTGTGTATGACCATTTTATTTTACCTTTCAAGGGATGTATTGCCTTTGATAATATCTGACTATAGTTTCTCATTGTAAGGGGTTCATGACTAACCATTTTATTTCAGAAAACGTCTATTTCTTTCAGTGTGAGATACTGCCTCTGATTGCGTCTTGTTACATTAACTCATTGTGAGGGGCAATGGGTTTCCATTTTAATTTTAGAAAATGTCATTCAAATGAATCTCAAATGAGATTAATGTGAAATTCACATAGGCAAAATTTGCCTGTGTTTCAAAATTTTATTTGAGAAAACGTCTTTACTTCACAGTAGCATATGATTATGTCTCTCTACAGTTAATCATTGTGAGAGGTGCATGATTGACCATTTTATTTGAGAAAACGTCCATACGTTACAGGAAGAGATATTGCCTTTCATTGCGATTGCTTCGGTTACTCGTTGTCCGGGGTTCATTATTGACCTGTTTTATTTCAGAAAACGTCTTTACCCTTACGGTAGGAGATATTGCCTTTGGTAGCATCTCGCTGCAGAAACTCATTGTGAAGGTTACATGATTGACCGTTTTATTGAAGAAAACGTCTATACCGTACAATAGAAGATAGCGCATTTGAATGCGCCTTGTTATAGCTATTTATTGTGAGGGTTCTTGGTTAACCATCTTTATTGAAGAAATTAAAACGTACACTAGGAGAAATTGCATTTAAATGCGTCTTGTTATAGTTACTCATAGGGTTGATGGCTGACCATTTTAATTTTAGAAACGTCTACACAGAGAAATTCACTCCGATGAATCTCGGTGAGCTTAATGTTGAATATACATCGGCAAAATTTTCCTGTATATTATCATTTTAATTTTAGAAAACGTATCTATCTTACATAATGGGATATTGCCTTTGATTATGTCTCGCTACAGTCACTCATTGTGAGGGGTTTACGGTTGACCATTCTTATTAAAAAGAAACGTATTTACCTTACAGTGTGAGATACTGCCTTTGATTACGTCTCGCAATAGCTTCTCATTGTTACAGTTGACCTTTTAATTTAAGAAAACGTATTTACCCTACAGTAGGCGATATTGTCTTTGATTGAGCCTCGGTACAGTTTCTCATTTTGAAAGGTCTATGGTCGACTCTCGATCTTGCTACAGTAACTCATTGTGAGGGTTCCATAGTTTACTATTTTTATTTTAAAAACGTCTATACCTTATAGTGAGATATATTTCTCTGATTGCGTCCGCTGCAGTTACTCATAGTTGACATTTTTTATTTTAGAAAATGCCTTTACCTTACATTGAGAGATATTTCCTTTGAATGCGTGTCTCTACATTTACGCATTGTGAGGGGTTCATGGTTCACCATTTTTCAAAGTATATCTATATCTTACATTATGATATATTGCTCGCTACAGTTACTCATTTAGATGCATAAATCATTGACGATTTTTATCTTTGAAAACATCTATACATTACAGTGAGAAATATTTCCTTGATTCCGTCTCGCAACAGTTAATCAATGTGAGAGGTCCATGGTTGACTGTTTTTAATCGGAAAACGTTTATTCCTTACAGTGGAAGATATTGTCTTTAACTGCAGCTCACTACAGTAAATCATTGAGAGGTTTATAGTTGACCATTTTCGTTTCGGTAAACGTCTATACCTCATAGTAGGAGATATTGTCTTTATGGTGTCTCGCTTCAGAGACTCATCTTGAGATGTCAATAGTTGAATGTTTTATTTTAGAAAACGTTTATATATTATAGTAGGAGATTTTGCCTTTGATTACATTTTGATACTGTTATTCATTGTGAGGGGTTCGAGGTTCGCCATTTTAAAACGCCTCTGCCTGTTGTAAAGAGGAAATATTGCTTTTGAATACGCCTCGCTACATTTGTTAGTAGTCCTAGTTGACATATTTAATTAAAAACGGCGACCTTACAGTAAAATATAGTGCCTTTGATTGTGTCTCGCTTCAGTAACTTACAAGGGTTTGATTATTGACTAGTATTATTTTAGAAAACGCCTTTACGTTACAGTGAGAGATATACATTTGAATGCGTCTCCTTGTTTTTAATAAGTCGGATTCGATGATTCAACACTTCAGGAAGAATATTTATAAAACTAAGTATCGCTCCATCAGTTACATCTGTTTCTATTTTTCATCAAGGGACATCGAGATACATGGAGAATAAAATCATTCTCGTTGAAAGGTTGCGTAGACCTATACGTTATACTTTTAGTCAAGAATTCAGTGGCGGATCCAGAAATTTTCATAAGGAAGGCCTACTGACTGCCCTAAGAGGGTCCCGCTCTAGTCATTCTTCAGTGATTCCCTATATAATCAACCAAATTTTTCCCACAAAAGGGGACCAGGGCCCCTGGAACTTGATTTATTTATTTCTATCTACTGTATCACTAGCATTTGAACCCCTCAAGGGACCGATGCGTTCTATTGCAATCTTAACTGATTAGGAATGACAATTTGTTTTGCCGAAATTTTGAGGTTCTCTCCTGGCACTCCGGCTACTTCCAACAATAAAAGTGGCCGCCATGAAAATGAAAGATGCGTTAAACAGCGAAGATCAATCAATCAATTAATATATATTTATGTCTATGTATAAGTCAGGATTTTTTATTTATTTCTCTCTATACTCGGTTCGTCGATCTATATACATGATAAACTAAAATTAATGTAACCTTTTAAATTTTTTATTATTTTTCCATATTTACAATATTGTACTTTTCATTTGAGCAAAAATACCATGAATATCACCTCCTCCGATATTCTATCCAAACATATCATACTAAATATAATTATACTTTAATTTGCATGTGTATAAATGTGATTATGTCTTTGTTAAACATTGCTCGGCCTTGAATTTTGTATATGTGTATGTTTTGGTGACAACCAAGTAACTATTTGGATTTTAAACAGAAATAATTTGATTTGATTTGAATTTAATTGAATTGCTTTTATGATAAAACTATTTAAACGCTCAATAGAGCGTGTAATATCTAGTATTCTGATATCTTCAATTTAAATGTTCGAATTGTAAATGAGGGTCTGGATGGGGTTTACAGAATAGAAAATAAATGGCCTTTACTGCAGAATAAAAGGCTAAATAAATAAAGAATAGAGAAAAATAAGCCCCCAAAAAAAAAAAAAATATATAGAAAAAGTGGATTATGAGAAATAAAGAATAGAGACGAATGGGCAAACATATAAAGAATAGAAAAAATAACCTGAAAAATTAAAGAAATGCAGAAATGAAGGACCCCAATCCAGACCCTCCTTGATAGTGTATTCCAAACGGGAGTGCTCCGATAATGACGAAGGTACAAACCTTTACAGAACAGATGCAAAACGAAAATAGGAATTTACAAAGCAATTACACTGAACATCAACAAGTATGAACATTTTCAAAGGCATACCAAAGTAGAAGAGGAAAGGAAAACAATATGTTTTGAAAACAAGAGTTGGTTTTAATAGTTTTAAAGGTAATTTACGTCTTTATTTGAGCACCAGTTATCATGAAGCAAACGTGTGAAAACTTTCATGCATATAACAAACAAAGCCCCTTTTTACGGATTTAAAACAATGTATATACATGTAGTTATGTTTCCTGCCTTCCTGTCTTCACTGAATTTCCAACCTACCATAACATATTTATTAGTTTCAGAGTTTGTGTCAGTAATTCTGTTTTCTATTTTAGATCTACAAAGTCATTTTAAAGCCAAAGCAAATGTCTTCGTATTATGATCTATCAGAATCCGGTTGGGGTTTGGGAGGGTCCTTCTTTTCTGTACTTTTATTGTTATGTCATTTTCTGTATTTATTTTGTTTTGAGCCATTTTATACGACCGCAGAAAATTTTGTGGTCGTATATTGGTATCACGTCGTCGTCGTCGTCGTCGTCGTCGTCAGCGTCATCGTCGTCAGCGTCGTCGTCAGCGTCGTCGTCAGCGTCGTCCGGAGACATTTGGTTTCCGGACAATAACTTTAGTATTAGTGAATAGAAATCTATGAAATTTTAACATAAGGTTTATAACCACAAAAGGAAGGTTGGGATTGATTTTGGGGTTATGGTCCCAACAGTTTATGAATTAGGGGCCAAAAGGGCCCAAATAAGCATTTTCTAGTTTCATGACAATAACTTGTGGAACAGTGTATGGACCTCTCTGAAATTATACCACAAGTTTCCATACCACAAAGGGATGGTTATGATTGGCTTTGGGGATTATGACTCAAACCGTTTAGGAATTAGGGGCAAGAAAGTGAGAAAAACAAGGTTGTCCTGGTTAATGGACAATTACTAAAGTAAATTACAGTGTAAGGGAGGTAATTCAAACACAACTTTGAATTACTTCCTTACACTGCTTTTAAATTATATATAAAGAAATGTTGTATTGTGTGTGA
This sequence comes from Mytilus coruscus, assembly GCA_017311375.1. Lineage (NCBI taxonomy): Eukaryota > Metazoa > Mollusca > Bivalvia > Mytilida > Mytilidae > Mytilus > Mytilus coruscus. Next base: position 80,913,631 of record CM029598.1, on the reverse strand, counting down.
GGTGGATTAGCTGTCAATTCATTTTAGAAGTTACTATTTTAATAATTTTAAAATGCTGATTAAGGTAAATTAATTTTAGCTATGATTATGTATGTCATTTTCTATTTTAAGACTTTTATGATGTATTTAAATGGGTTATTATGGTTGCAAACTCCATTGGAAATTTGAATTGAGATTATGACCATGTCTTGAGGGAAAGAATTTTTTTTTGAAAAGGGGAGGTTAAAAAAATTTGGGAGGGTAAGAAAAATTGGTGGTGGGGTGGGGGACAATTTTTCTCCTCAAGATTTTAGAAATCAAAAGATAATTTCTTCAAATATTTTTTTTGAAAAAGGGGGGGTAAAAAAAGAAGGAGGAGGTCAATTTGCAACAGCATAGTGTATTGCACAAAAGCAAAAATTGAATATAAATTCAAAATCATATAACCAATTCTTAGTTCTTTGACTACAGTTATTCTGTGTCAGAAACCTATTATGTGTCAAATATTGAATTACAATCCAAATTCAGACCTGTAACAAGCGCGAATATTGTGTCCATTTTGCCCCAACTGTTCAGGGTTGGACCTCTGCGGTCGTATCCAGCTGCGCCCGGCGAAGCAATTTATTCTCTAGTCTTTCTATTTTAGCATCCCAATTTATTATATTTCTTTTATTTTAGCCTAATTTTTCTATTCTTTATTTTTTGCCCTTAGTGTTTAACGTTTTGCTTTTTATTCTGTATTCTGTACACCCAAACCAGACTCTCATATATACCCTCCTCTCCATCCCACCTTAAAAAATCTTTTCTAAAACTACTTAGCCAAATGCTAACAAAAGTTATCTTCTTTGTGAATATGTACAGCAACAAAGATTATAGCTGTTTCTGAAAAAAAACATAAGTGTAAAATTCTATCAAGGTTTATCTTCTAGTATATAGTTTTGAGAAAAATAGGACAAACATGACAAAGGTTAATCTCAAATTTAAATTAGCGTGCATTGGATAGTTTTCTCAAAATAGATAATATATGAATCAAATTAGACCTAAGTTTTTAAGAAAACCTATCAAATGCACGGTATAATTTAACTTTGAGATCACCTAAATATTATTGATTTTGAAAACCTTGAACAAAGGTGAAATTAACAAAGATTAAACATTTATATAAAAAAAATGTTTAACCCGGGTTTCTAGTGGGTAAAATATACTAGAACCGCATCAGTATCAATCCCAGATTTAGCGCAGGTGCCTAGAAAAATTGTTGTATTCCAAGTGTTTTAATGCACACGAAGTACATCTAATAAAACATCCCCGAGGTTTTGTTATTTAAAATGGCAAGACAGCTGACTCTGGGGTAGTTGTTTTAAATAGCGGGAAAATGAGAGCTGAAAATATGAAAAGAAGTGATAATATCACAAACTGATATATTTTTATTATATATAAACAAATGTATTATGTAATTTGATAATAATATGAAAAATTACTCATACCAAATTAGAAATAAATGATAAATACAGGAAACCACACAAATCATATTCTGTTAAGACTCAAACCATATAGTCTGCTTTTAGTTTGCTCTTAGGTAACATCTGAACTGGTGTGGTTTAAATTACCTTGGTACAACTCATTCGTCTTACCACTACATTTCAGTCCATTTTGAATTGCATTTACATGATTCATGTCCCTAAATGGAAGTAAGACATTTCTTAAATTAGAAAAAATTTGAACAAGCGGTTTTGTATTTTAGACGAGTAATATATTGTGTATATTTTGTAGAACTAGTAGATATGGAAAGAAACACTGTATATCAAGATAGACTGTACAAACAAGTCAACAATATATAGCAAAAATGTTTGGTAAAATAAATTCTACAAACAAGTCAACAATATATAGCCAAAATGCTCATTTAAATAAAATCTAAAAATAAGTCAACATGTTCTTAATAATCTATTGACCCTTGGAGGAGTTATTTACACTAAAAAGTAAAATAACAAGAATACCGACCTCAAAGAAAATTCAAAACGGAAATTCCTTGAATGTGTGAACAAAACAAACAGACATAATAGGTAAAATGTCAAAAACTTGGGTATAGCAGTAAAATTTGAAAGACAACCATACAAAAGTGACCATAGCACAATAACACAATGGCGGGGTGTATGAATACCGAGCCACGCCAAATAAATATTAACAAAATTGACTAAACATAGAGGTTGCACTTTGTAAATACAGCTGTTTCATAAGCCACGCCTATTTTGGCGAGATATATAATATTCATAGATATTCTGTTTTGTTTACGTACTGGTTCCCAGATATGATTTCAATGGTTCATCTCATAGAGAAATAACTTGGGAATGTTACTAGTATAAAAACACATGGTAGCGGCGAAATTGAATTCTGAGGGACCCTCAAAGTGAAGGTAGGGGTTGTACAGAATTTTAGTATAAATGTTGAAAATATGCCGCACAGCCCTATGTTTTGACCTTTGAATAAAAAAGTAGTGCATATCAACTTTCCGTTCTAGGGTATATTTTTCACGAAACTTCATAGAAAAAGTGGCATAGCTTTAGCCGCAAAGGCGGTTCCTATGAGAAATTGCATTGTCTATATTTACAGAAGGGCAACCTATATTGGGTAAAAAAGAGAATACATAACATTTCACCAAATCTGGTTTATCTCAGAGATTTTAATGAAATTAACTCAAATATAAAGTTTTATAAATATTTCATGAAGATTGAGAAAATCTTGGGCCTTATTTATAATGACTCAGCATAAATTCACAGTTTACAGTATGCATAGTTTGCATAAAGCCCTGAATGCAAAATACATTCATAATATATCCATATTTGTAATTTAAATTGTTAAGAAAAGCTTATATTTACCCTTCGCAGTCGTTGAAACTCATAGATCCTTGATGAATATTGTTGTTGGGGTGTTTTGTCCTGTCGGTAACCCAAAAGGAAGCCGTAACACCTGAATTTGCTTTATTTTATGACCGCGGAAAAAAAAATACAAGCTAGAAATACAAAAATACCTCAATAAAACTAACAATAGTATGTTCTATCCTAAATATGTACTAAATTTTCCATATTCACAGAAACAGCAGAAAAAGTTAGCAAATTTGAGGCCCCAGTGGCAAAAACAGAGAAAATGTCTACCCTGGGTCATAAAACAGATAATTTAACCTGTAAATGCTATGATTTTATTATTTTAACGGTCTTTTGTAAAAAACAATAACTGTGCTTGAAGTTGTGCAAAAACAGATGTTAGCAGTCAGTTCTATAAAACTTTTAGTAAATTCATACATCAGACTGGTAACTTCATACATAAAATATTTGCAAATATGGCCTTGTTTAACACTACTAGATCATCTATTAGCTAAATTATGCTAGATACATGGTTCGAGATGATATTGTTGTGACAAGATTTCTAAACTGACCATTTGAGGCAGAAATTGTGAAATTTTATTGACAAATAGGCATACAGTAAGATGTGGACTGGAGACAGAGGCAGGATTGGATACTTTATATAATCTTGAATGTTGGAATGATTAACTACTAAACTTTACATTTATAGTATTCTGAAATGCTTTCAATTTGTTATCAGAATAGTTTCAAACAGGTTCTAGCCATTTCATGTCAGCAAACATGCACATAGGGTAAGCTGACAATAATTAAAGTCTTGTTTTCAAATTCTTTAAAAATTGAAACAGGGGTTGGGGTATAAAATGTATTGTAAAAGAAAAGTTAGAGTATATGCAGTGATTTCTTTTAGGCTATATTTTTGATAAATGAGTATTGTTGTGGAACAAGTGTTTTCAAGAGTTTTCTATTTGAATAAATGTAAGTATAGGTTGCACTTTGTAAATACAGCTGTTTCATAAGCCACGCCTCTTTGGGGAGATATATAATATTCATAGATATTCTGTTTTGTTTACGTACTGGTTCCCAGATATGATCTCTATGTTTCATCTCATAGAGAAATAACTTGGGAATTTCACCAGTATAAAACACATGGTAGCGGCGAAAATTGAATTCTGAGGGACCCTCAAAGTGAAGGTAGGGTTTGTACAGAATTTTAGTATAAGTTTAAACTCTTAGAAGTTCGGGGCATATAAATGTTGAAAATATGCCGCACAGCCCTATGTTTTGACCTTTGAATAAAAAAGTAGTGCATATCAACTTTCCGTTCTAGGGTATAATTTTCACGAAACTTCATAGAAAAAGTGGCACAGCTTTAGCCGCAAAGGCAGTTCCTATGAGAAATTGCATTGTCTATATTTACAGAAGTGCAACCTATAGACGGTTTTACCGAATTTTGCGGGTTTTGCAGAAACTATAATAGAAAGAGAAACTGTAAATAACAAAAATATTTAGTAAAATAAAGTCTACAAAAAGTCAACATGATAGAAATTGTCTACCAACTCCTTATAGGAGTTATTCCCTGAATGATGATTTTCGCCCAGTTTGTATTATTGTCAAAACACGATAGTAGACAGAGAGAAACTTTGAAAAGTAAAATAAAATCTACAAATATGTCAACATGGCCAAGTTTTCAGATTCCTTATGGTGTGTATTGCCTTAATATGACTATTTTTATTAATTTTATAAAATTGCAACTTATCTCAAAAACTTAAATATATGTGTAACAGTAATAAATATCCTCAGTACAAGATCATCGAAAATATCACAATAACATTTACAAATACAAAATGAAATATGCAAACATAAATCATTGATTTAAAGGTAGATGCATTATCAAAATGACATATTTTTACTAGTTGTGGAATTCAGACTCTTGGAGCCTCTTATTTTGTCATTTATGTTTTTGTTTTATTCTGTAATGATCCCTTTGTTTAGCCCAATTGCTAACCGCATTTGTTTACATTGAATTCTGCTCCTGAAAATCAAATTTTCAGCAATTACTGTGGATTCATTATTTTTCCAATCAGCGTGACCGAAACTTTAAATTGACCCATATAGGAGTTATTGCCACTGAAAGATGTTTTTTTCTACATTTATGCATGTTTAGCAGAAACCTTAAAATAAGGAGAAAATTTGTAAATATCGAAGTGATAAAAGGCTACAGCATTTTCATTTTCAGTCAGTTACATATGGGCGTAGACGAAATGAATCAGTAATGTATTTACAAATTATTGCCTTAACAGGACCGATGATGGTCATACATTTTACAATTAATTCAAGAGGATAGTATTTGAGTTATCTCTATAACAGTTTTATAATGCATTCCATAGAAATTATATAGTACCTGGTAAGGGTCAACATAAAAATTTATATATGAATTTGAACGTCCTTTATATCCTAAATAAGATATAAAAAACATTTGTAGGCTTTCCACCCATGCATCACATTTAGCATAATCCTTATATGGACTGGTACTTAATACTGTTACACAAAATGAATTGTTTTCATTTCTATTGCAGATTTATTTCCGATAAGCATGATGTAGCTTGACATTTGACATCAGTGTAGCTACAGTGCTTGTAGATGACAGCTGTGTAGCCAGTAACAGAGACCAGTGAACATAGATCAAAGATAAAAGTTAAGAAAATATATCTACATGAGGAATCACCATGAGTCTGTCAGTAGAAGAGTCAAACTTCCTAAGATTTTACTACCTGAATTTGAAGGTTGCATCAAAGGCTGTTAGGGTATATTTTGATTCTGTCCATCCACAAGCTGGACTTGCCAATGAACTTGCAAATATTTCAGCAACCTTGAAAAGGCATCGATTTATAACAAAAATACAACGGAAGACACTATATCCAAGTCCTGGTAAGTTTGAATTTTGTTTGCTTTTTTCTATTGGTAAAATGAAAACAGTTGTACACTCAATTATTTATATGAATAAAGTGAGATTTGGGGTAAATATCAGTGAGACAGCTCCTCAACAACAAAATTTAACCAAAAGACAACAAGAAGTCGATATGTGAAGGTTCTTGAGACAAAGACAAAAAAGCACAAAAATGGCAAGAAAATGGCAAGGATATATGAACACACCGCCATGACATGCATGCAATATTTTCACTGGATTTTAGGCAAACAAAGATTAATACATCAGTCAAAGGTATAATAAAAAATCAAGTTATTGATATGAATGGGGCATAACATTTGATATAATGAATTGTAAAACTTTAAGAATATTCTATATATAACTTGAAAGTTAATTTTAAGATACACAAATTTGATTTTATTAATTTGAGGACCAATTTGAACTGGACTCTTTCAAAACCTTTAGTGATTAATTGGCCTTTAAGACAAATCATATACTGAGTATAGTTTTTCTGTAAAAGTTTTCTGACAAAATATTATACATCTGTAAAACACGTTTAAATTGTTCATGAACTGACGGACGGGCGGGTCAAAACATTATACCCTTATTATACTACTTAAGAAATGTGTTTACATAATATATGTTACAGCAAGTAATGTTAGATCAGAAGACTTTGATACGACTCTGATTGTTTACCTTTACGAATTATGAAACAACGTGAAAGAGCCCTGCAACGGGCTGGGATATCTTGCCACACCCAGGTGATACCAGTATAGGAGCAGACCTCGCAAGAGTTAAATGGTACAGAAACAAGGTAGCACATCAAGAGGATGGGAAATTGTCTCCAACAGATTACAGTCAGTATTGGGGAGATTTAGAAGGTGTAGGTATATACAGATCATAATAAGTTCCTTACCGAGGAAGTCGAAGGGACTTAAGGTTTGCACTCCTTCAGTCTGTCTGTCCATCTGTCAGTCCGGCATATCAGTTTTCCACACTTTTTCTTCGTGTTTGAAGATATTGATTTGATATTTGTTGTATTGTTTTATCATGACAAGTTACAGATAATGTTCGAATTTTGTTCCGGTCTGATGATTTTGTGCAGAGTTATGGTCCTTGGACAGAAAATTCACTCAAATAACTAGTTTTCTGCACTTTTTTCGTAATGCTTGAAGATATTGATTTGATAATTGGTATAAAGTTTTATCATGACAAGTTACAGATCAAGTTATATTTTTGTTCCGGTCTGATGATTTTGTGCAGAGTTATGGTCCTTGGTCCTTAAATTCACACAAATAATCAGTTTTCCTATCTTTTTCCGTCATGCTTGAAGATATTGACTTGATTATTGTTATATAGTTTACACCATGACAAGCTATAGATCAAGTTAGCATTTTGTTCCAGTACAATGAATTTTTAACCGATAGGGGACTATGTATTGCCATGCAATACTCTCAGAAGGCTTGTTAATTATGTTAATTATGAGCATGTAGACAGTAAATAAAGTTGTTTTCTATTGGGGAGACCTTAGGAATCGCTGTGTCTTGTCTGTATGTCTACTTGTCCGTCTGTAGGAAATTTTATGTTTTGTAACAATTGACACTTATATCTGTACACATGTATTTCTACAAACATGACAAAGTCCAGAAATATAAGAACCATATTGAGCAATTCCAATTATTTGTCTTCTATGCAATTTACAAGTCAAAACTACCATTAGTGTTTAAATTTAAACACTTAGATTTAAATTTTTTGTCGGTTTGCAAACTGACTTAAAATACTTCATATCAATTTATAATGTTTATATATAGGCCATTAGACGTCTAGGTGGACCATCACTATTGAGGAAGCACAGTCTGCACAACTCATTGTCTTGGACAAATCACTTATAGATATTCTAAACTTGCTTCACAACCATCAGATGTCACAAGAGGGCACACTGGCATGATCAATAATCTCCAATCAGAAATTGACAACCAAACGACTATCACAAAAAGCATGAAATTAAAATTCAGCAACTTAACGAATCTCTTCAGAGAGGAAAAGTTGGTGCACAAAACTTGCTTCTGAGTTTTGTGATATCCAAGGATCAGTAGAGATATATACAGAGAAGATAGAAGCCTGTTGGAAAAAGATTGAGAAACTGGAACTTACTTTAAAAGGGATTCAAGAAAAAGCTATCGACAAACAGGAAAGTCTGGATGACTTGACACTGCAGTTATTAAGTTTAGAATGCAAATATGACATCAAATTTAAAAAATGATGAACGGTTAACAAAACAGAATGGACAGATGGCAAAACTCGATGGACAGTTGACAAAGCAAGATGAACAGATGGCAAAGCAAGGTGAACAGATGGCAAAGCAAGCTGAACAGATGGCAGAGCAAGCTGAACAGATTGCAAAGCAAGATGAAAGGATGGCAACATGTGTAAAAGACATTGATGATATGAAGAAGAAATCATATGATACTGATGATTCCCAAGGTAAGAATGGTTTAGCGATTCAGTTTTTGTTGTTGTATATATAATATTTATTGCATTAGAAAAAATGCACAATCAAAATTCTGCTAAAATTTGAGAATCACAGATTTCAATTCACCATAGCCAAACTTAAATGAGAATCAGAAAAGACATGCAATAGCCAAATAAAGAAAATGACCCAACACTAATGTCACATATAACCAATGGGTATATTATTCAGTGCAATACAGATATTATTTTAATGGGTACGTAAATGTCAAAGTAATACTGAAGTAAATCAAGGCCTTTTTTATCAGAATTGGTCTCTTTTCAAACTTCCCTCTTCTGAAGCTTCAAGAGATAGACCAATCCTTTTCTTAATCCGCATTAATTATGGTTGTAAGATTAAGACAGTTACTTGAAGTTTTGTATCCTGTAACAAATGATATGGAATGCGATACATGGGGATGTAAGCGACAGTAAGGGTAATGAACTATTTGTATAATTCAGAAGCCCTGGATAATTCATCTTATTTTGTATTCCGATGCCTTATGATATGAACCACTCCGTTGTGCATATATTATCCTTGAATTAATTTTCATGGTTAAGTAACTGCTTCAAATTTATTTTTAACATATGATTTTTACTTGTGTTGCCGAAGGCGAAAGCAGGTCTAGTAACATCTCAACTCCGTCCGTCCCTCCGTCTGTCTTGCTACCTTTTCCTGTGCATAACTTTTGTACCGTAAAACTAAGGTTAACCAAACTTAGTATGCAGTTCCATTATGGGTTGGGGTGTATGTCATATACCGCAGTCAGGTCACTTTGACCCCTATGATAGTAAAACCGTATCCTGCTCATAACTTTTGTACTGTAGCACTTAGATTGACAAAACTTTGTAGCATCATACAGACCTTGACCTTTAATTTCTGAATTTACAGTATACAAACCTTCGACGTTGTTCCTGAGTCAGTATAATTCTTTCAGATTGACTTATCAGTATCATTGCATGTGTTAATCAAACACAGAGGCAATGATAATATCAAATGAATAGCTAAAAATAAAAAATCTCAAAATGTCATTGCCTCAATACTGAATTTCACAGCAGCCACTTAAATGCATGTATCAGTCCCGCTATGATGACACATCTAGTTAATTACAACGATCATGTGGTGTCATAGCTGTGGTACATATTTGTTTTACATTCATTTAATTTTTTTTTTTGCACATACATTAAGCCGTTAGTTTTCTCGTTTGAATTGTTTTACATTTGTCATTTCGGGGCCTTTTATAGCTGACTATGAAGTATGGGTTTTACTCAAGTTTGAAGGCCATACGGTGACCTATAGTTGTTAGGGCCCAGCTGAATTGCTGGTCGCCCTATAGTAATCAGTCAGTCCGTCCGTCCATCTGTCCGTCAGTGTGTCCGTCCGTCCGTCTGTCCGTCCGTAACAAATTGTGTCCGCTCTATATCTAGAGAACCTTTATGATTTCATACTTTATACTTGACATGTATATTAACCAACGTCAGAGGGTGTGTCATAATGTTTGTACAACTTCCTAGGTCAAAGGTCAAGGTCAAAAACTTTGGTTTCAGATGACAACCCCATGTCCTATTGTAAAGATTCAAATTTTTACCACACGTTATTCACAGCGGAGCCCACAGAGATGGCTCCCATCTCAATGATGTCTAGTTGATTTCTGTGTCATTTGGTCTCTTGTGGAGAGTTGTCTAATTGGCAATCATACCACATCTTCTTTTTATATCAATGATAATCACATCCTTCTGTGAACGCTGTAGTCATTATACTGTTAGAAGGAGCCGTAATCAATCTGTTTAGAGTTGACACACTGTTTTAAGAATAAGCATAATTTGCTTTCTATTTTGTAACAATGATATTGTAAAATAATAGAATTATCTTGCAGTATCACTGATAAGCGCATCCTGCTCCTCTCTGTGCACATTTTATTCTTAAGAACAATTATCATGTTGTCAAGGATAAGCACGTCCTACTCTCTGTGTTTACCCATTATATTATTAAGAACAATTATCATGCTGTGTCAAAAGATAAGGAAGTCCTCTTTTGCTGTACAAGTTACGAACATTTACTATACTGTGTCCAGAATAAACACACCTGCTCTCTTTGCTGTACACAAATTATTGTTAAGAACAATTATCAATCTGAGACTAGGATGAGCACATCCTCCTCTCTAAATTGTACATGTTATTTTGTAAGCAATTGTAATCACGATGTATCAAGAAAACCCGAACAGTGGACACAATCGTATTTAAGTAAACCACTTTAAACTGTAAAAGCGATTCAGGATTGACTCTGACATATTAATACAAATCGAAAAATCTTGTGTAAATGTTATTTTATACTTTTGTCTTTATTCTTAAGCTTTAGATACATGTAAGTCCACAGTCAATGTTTCTGTTGTATTTGTAGATTTAGATGAAAATCAAATCTGGTATCTTTGAAATAAACATTATCATATAATTAAACTTTGTAGTTAACACATAAGTAATCTTACAATTTTTCAAATATTTTCAGCAGGAAGAAAACGTAAAAGACTTTATGGTAACTATTTTTTTAAAGTTATTAATAATGATGATTCAAATCTGTCACTTGTTTGTTAATAGTTCATTATTTTACAACATTTTGAAAATACTGAAGTTATCAGTCTAGTTTCAATACCCAAGTAACGAATCAATTCGACGAGAATAAAATCATTATGTTCTAAGAACAGTTATCCTGATGAAAAACAAAAATATTTGGATCGGAAATTCAAAACGTCTCAAAAATATCTTAACAAAGAATGCTGACGTAACATGTAAATTACACATATGCTCCAGTTTGCTTGCTGCCAACCTAAGTACAACCATTTGTGTTCATACAGCATTACGAATACGACTCTTGACTTATCTTTTGCTTTATCAGTGTAAAGAGTTTTATTCTTTGATCAAGTTCTAGTTTTGCATGGTCACTCTTTGAAATGCCTCTGTGGCCTCTTGGTATGTTGTTCGCCTTGAGTGCGGAGGATCTTGAGTTCGAACCCCGGCCGGGTCGAACCAAAGACTTAAATTGGTATTTGCTGCTTCTCCGCGAAGAACGGGGCACTGAGGAGTAAGAGCAAAGACTGGTCTGATCGGATAGGTTATATGTCTTCCTGCGGATTGTTACCTTGTGAACTAGCACGTGAAAATCCGACTCAGCGTGTCGGTCTAGTACAAAGCAGGGTTAATATTCTTATTACATTAACATTTTTCGTCCTGAATTTGAAAAGAGAAGGGACAGATTTGTGACGTTTTAGAGCAATATAGAATAGGACTCAAATCTGAGAAAAGGAAAAGGTCGCCAATATTAAGAATCTGCATCAGGTGTTTTAGTCCCAATAGGTGTGGTTTTATTTTCATTGCGAATTTATATTTTATGAAACAATTGATAGTGTCTGCAACTCACATATTCACGACCTGTATAGAAAACATCGTTATATGGTACTTGCATATTGGTGAAGGCCGAACCATGACTCTATTTATGTATTTTGTTTAACTTGTGTTTTTAAATTCCTGACTTACAGGCGAGTGACATTTCTAAAGGCCTCTAAAAGAACGACTTAAATGCACCAACCAACCAAACGGCTATATTATGTATCATTCGAAAGCTTATTTAATGTACTTTCTATTTGACCATGTCGATAACTCGTACGATGCAATTTCCGTTAAATCGAGATCAGTTTTGAAAAAATAAGCAAAATGACTTTCCTGGTTTGTATACGACCGCATAATATTTGCGGTCGTATAATGTAATGAATTTGTCATCGTTGTCGTCGTCCGAAGACATTTGGTTTCAGACAATAACATGAGAATAAGTCTACGCATCTCTACGAAATTTTACCACAAGGTTCCCTATCACAAAAGGAGCTATTGTCCTTACTATTTTTAATTAGGGGCCAAAATGGACCAGAGACAATCATTTTTCTTGTTTCAGGACAATTTGTGTATAAGTGTATTGATCTCTATAAAATTATACATCAAGGTTCTATACCTAAAAGGATGGTTGGGATTGATTTATGGGTAATGGCCCTAACTGTTTAGAAAAAGGGACCACAAACAATACCTTCTAATACTTTGTATAAATTGCTTATTTCTTGACCAATTTCATTGAAGTTTAATTCAAAGTCTTGACCTCTTGGTGTTCTTTAATATCCTGTATCTAAAAGTGTATTTAGATTTTGGATCCCGTTTTTATTTGAATTCAACAAAAATTAATATATTTGGTATCTTGATATACCGAATCTAACCGTGTATTTAGAGATTTTGGATTTTGGGCCCCGCTATCAAATTGGTCTTTATCGATGTGCAAAGGGTCCAAAATAAAACTTTGTTCGATTTCGTTAAAAGCTGAATTCTTGGGGTTCTTTGATATGCTGATTCCAACCATGTAATTTGTTTTTGGATATTGGACCATAATAGATAAATGTCCAATTTCAAATGTTAAGTTATAGACAACCTTCATTCTGTGTCAGAAGTTATGTCATGTCAAATATTTAATCAAAATCGAAATTCAGAGCTGTATTGCACAAATAATAGAAATTGTAAGTAGTGTTATAGTTAACAATCGATACAGCATCAAGTCTAATTTTAGAGAAAAATTTATGTACACATTATATGAAATTTACTCTTCATTATTAGATACTTTGAAAAATAATTACAGGTCAGTTTTATAGATTTTTTAAAGACATTGTATTAATGAGGAATGATATTTTGGAAATTGTTTTTTCTTCATTATTTTGTAATTTGTTTGAAGAACTTCATGGAAGGTTTGTTTGTTATTCTGTATAAATTAATTTCCAGCATGTTATATCTATATGGTTTTGGGATGAAGCGAACCTCTTTTAAAACCTAGCTAATATTGTACATTAATAAATGAAATAAATTATTGGTGTACCAGATATGCTGATTCTAACCGTGTATTTAGATTTTGGATATTTGACCGTGATGGGTAAAATTCCAATTTCATTTTTTTTTCAGTTCTTTTACCACATTCATTCTGTGTCTGAAACCTATGCTGTGTCAAATATTTAAATACAACCCAAATTCAAAGATGTATCAAGCTTGAATATAATGTCCATAGTTGCCCATGGCCAAACTGTTCAGGGTTCGACCTCTGTGGTCGTATTAAGCTGCGCCCAGCGGAGCATTTTATCTTTATAATAATTTGTTTTGTAAATCATATGAATCATGCAGAACAGAATGCAAGGGTTCTAAATCAAAAGCAATTGAAAAGGTAAATTGCGCAATATTTACAGAAAATTGCAGTTCGTAAAATAATTAAAGTTGCACTAAAATCCAAATATCTTTCTGGGGATCAATACCAGTATTTATATTGCCAAAACAAAACGAATTTATTGTTTGAAGCCAAAGAAAAATGTTCATCAATTTAAACTGCAATTAATGTAACATTGTTCTGGAAACAGCCTTCAATTGAATCTTTGCAGTTGCCCAAAACACCACCATCTGCAAATAGGCATCATTGTGATTTTCTTTGTTAAGTTAAACACATCGAATGTAGTGGATATCAAGAAGATATAAATTTGCCATAATTTAAAAGGGTAATGAAAGTACACACAAAAGATATGCGTGTTTTAAGTTTAGTATCTAATGATCTCAACAAGTTATGTGTTTGCGGAAAAGTAAAATCATCTTGTCCCTACACTTGTCTGTCTTTATTCTATCAAGTAATATATCCATCGATACATTACTGCATTTGAGTGAAGGTTCACATCTTCTAACTGCACTTGAAATGATTTTAGTACTGATAAACAAATTCAAGATCTAATAGTTCAATAACAAACAAATCAAAATCACACAAGTGATTCTTTAAGTCATCTATTTTTTACTTATACATACATTTGTACCATCTGTAACTCATTTTTCAACAATTTATATGAATCACTTATTGAAGTAATGAAATCAAAAGTACAAATTTTATGACGCAATGCATTATTATATAAAAAGTGTTATTTTCCTTATGTTTTCTATATATGCAGTTTAGGGGATTCATTCTTATCTGATTTTTGGAAAAGATGAAATTTCAAATTAACAACTTATGGCAAGCAATTTATTTTCACCACCTTTTAAGTATAAAATAACGCGAATACAATAAATATATTCTTCTCTAATCGCTGCTAGGAAGGTAGAAAGAGTTAACATAAAATAATATATTTTCGAAAAGAATTTGGTTAAAATGACATACAACCAATTCAAAACAAATGGGTTTCCACAGCTGTCTAATTTTAATTTATTGTAAACCATTTATAGCCTGATTGTAAATGTACAAAATATATACTAGTAACCATTCAATATGGCAATTATGCAAAATCAATGTTTGATGTCGATGAAAGATGACCATCAATAAGTCATCTACTGCTAACACTCTTAGCACATCTAGCATTATAATGCAAGTCTATCCAGGTAAAATTGGGTCTCAAAATTGTCCAAAGATGCATATTTCGACTGGAAATGTTTTGGTATGTGTATTTATACACAGCAACATCAAAAGACTTTTACGAAAGTAGACCTATTCTTTGCTATGCTGATTGGTTAAATGTTTTTGTGATTTGACCTACACAGTAATATTTGTCTTTATACTACTGGTTTGTACTCAATTTATTAATTTATTTACAACTTTATGTATCGGAATTGCTAGAATCTTTTAAACTCAAGATGAAAAAGACTATTCAACGTAACTGCTAAATGTAAGTAATCTGTTTCTGAAGAATTACAGGTTTTTATATGGTTTCTTAGTTTGAACATGTACACATAGCATCACAATGTCTATTATTTTATAGTTGAACTATATCATGAATATGAATAAAGATCTTTATTTCTTGTAATGTTTATAAGGAAATAATGAATCAGGAAAATCAAAAGAGGGATGCTGATTATGATTTAAAACATTTGACTTTTCTACACTTTACACAAGTATTCCCATTCCAAACTTATAGACAAATTGAAAGAGTTGGTATTGCTTTGTTTCATAAAAAGAATGGCCAACGTAGATACAAGTATCTTGTCTTGGGAGTATATATCTCCCAATTGATACGATATTCCCGGGCTTGTATTTCCTATCATGATTTCCTTGATAGAGGGTTGCTGCTCACAAGGAAGCTATTAAACCAAGAGTTCCAAATGGTGAAGTTGAAATCATCCTTCGTAAATTTTACGGACGCCATCACGAGTTGGTTGACCGTTATGGAATATCCGTTTCACAGATAATAGCGGATATGTTCCTAATGTCGTAACTACAATCCCGTCCCCTTTTCACGAATGTGACCTACCGAATTAGACTTGTTACAGGGTTTGTACTAACATGAGCAACACGACGGGTGCCACATGTGGAGCAGGATCTGCTTACCCTTCCGGAGCACCTGAGATCACCCCCAGTTTTTGGTGGGGTTCGTGTTGCTTAGTCTTTAGTTTTCTATGTTGTGTTTTGTGTACTATTGTTTGTCTGTTTGTCTTTTCTTTTTAGCCATGGCGGGCGTTGTCCGTTTATTTTCGATTTATGAGTTCGAATGTACCTCTGGTATCTTTCGCCCTCTTTAAATGCAAAGGTAGGACGAGAATATTTTTATGCGATATTAGTATGAACCCTGCTTTGTACTAGACGGACACACTGAACCGGATGTTAAACGTGCTAGTTCACATAGTTCCAGTCCGCCGGAAGACATGCCATCATACCCTGACACATAATTCTGAATCCGAACGAAGTCTTTTCGCCTCTCCTTATTGTCACGTGTTTTGCGGAGAAGCAGTAATTACCGATTTTAAAGTCTGGATTAAACCGACCGACGATCGACCCCACGACCTCCAGCACTCAATGCGAGCACCAAGCCCGTGACCACCGAGGCGTTCAAGATATTGATATATCAAAGTTTTGATCCCTGTATTCCAACCTAAAGTATGAACCCGTTCAACCCTCGTGTAACTAACTTAGAACAAAGCAGTTTTTGCAGATGGCGGAATTTTGAGCAACTACAAGAGTTGTTCAGATTTGTCAAAACTTCCTGAGATCTAAATAGAGGATTTTATTTGGTTTTGGGTGATTAACATGTGAATCGCCTACCGGAATTTTTTAAAAAAATTTTCAATTGAAAAATAAGTCATTAGTATTTTAAAGAGAATATGACCAGTGACTGATAATCCCTGTTTTTATAGGTTTTCTCGTTTTCATACATTGTTTTATCATTCGGATTAGATTCTGTGCATAAATTCTTACATTGTACGTCTTTTACCTTTTGATTTAACGGAAATTGCATTGTACAAATATATGATGACCGGGCAAAAATATAGTATAAATGATATGGTATATAATTTAGCCGCATGTTCAGTGGGTGCATTAAAATGAATTTGTATGGTTAATGTCACTCGCCTATATTTTATGTTTACTCTTACATATAGTTTCCACTTTGATAGATGAGAATGTGATAGTCTAACGGTTTTTTTTTGTGATATCAAATTACTTTTTCAGATGACACTAAAACCCTTATTGAGGAAGATTTAAGAGAGGATACATTTGTTATTACAAAAGCAATAACAGATGGCCTATTACTGCTTGAACAAAATGGAGTCTTGTTAATAACTGGAAATGCAGGTACAGGAAAAAGTCGGATTGGTCGCCATGTTCTACATATGTATTGTACTGACGACATATCATACAGATGTATAAAACTTAATACATTGGATGAGTGGGAAGATATGGTCAGTAGAGAAGATAATGTGGTGGTTTTACTTGATGACATTTTTGGTGAAACGAATTGTATTTATGATAGAGAGACAGACACACCAATTTTAGACAAGGTTCACGCATATGTACGTAAAGGTAATATTCAAATCATTATAACAATCAGAGATACAGTAAAACGTCGGTGTCAGGAGGTATTTGATTGTCATAGATTATTTAAGTTTGGCTGTATTGATTTAAGTTCAGAAAAATATAAACTTAGCCGGAAGAGAAAGTCACTGTTCTCGAAAATACATGAACAATGTTCGTCTATCTGATTTTGTAGGGAATGCAGGATTTGTCGACGGTAATGGTGTTACAATTTTAAAGAAAATGAAATCTGGAAAATAATTAATGAAAGTCCCGTCAAAGGGTTTCCATTAGCAATTTATCAGTTTGTAAATAACGCCAAATATTTTAAGCTTGGAAGCAATTTTTTGACAGACCAACAGATGCTATGCTAGAAGAATTGAATGAAATAAGACGCAAAGGGAAGAACATAGGAAATATAAGATGCAGTATGCAGTTATGGTCTATACAGCAATAAATGAAAACTGTATTAACCCTCAAGATAGTTCAATAGTGACGGAAGTTACAAAACTAATTGACGCAATATATGGAGAATCTTTAAAATAAACAAATGTCACATATTAGATGCAGTTAATGATCTAAAAGGAAGTTATTTAGTGACCACGCCCTCTGAAAGGTCATACAGATTCCACCATCAAACCCTACTGGAGAGTGTCATCTTATCTTTTGCCCAGATTGATGAAGAACATATAAAAATATCATACCTTTACTTAGCTGGTCATTCATTCAGAAAATGGTAAAACCAGATACCTACATCGAAAAAGAGGAGAAGTTGTATTGAAAATTCCAACTATCAGTTATGAAACATTGGCATTTAAATTAGTGGATATATACAAAGCAGTTTTCAGTGATCAAATAGATCTTTCACAAGAAACTTTTCTAGATGGAGTAATAAACACAGAAATATTTCAACAAGAATTTGATCTCATATTTCGTTATTTATTAAAAGCTGTTGAAGAGGAAGACATATATATGAAGATAACAATTATCTTTATAAATGTATATCCAGTGAAATCTGTACTATTGATAGTGTTGAACATGTGAAGAGCACAACATATTTTCTCTGTAACTTACTTATGTCAGTAGCAAAAACGGAAAGACAGTTTGAGAAATATGACTTTATATTGAAAATGTTAAACCAAATATTTAAAAGAGCAATGACTTTGTCACTATTGACTACATTAAAGGAACATTTGTTACATCTTTATATGAAATCTGTTCAACTAAAGATGTCAGATGTGTTAAAGCCACTTTAAATGTAGTGAAAGAAAACAAAATACCTGTGTTTCTGGATCAAGCTATCAGTCTTAAAGTTATAAATTACCAATCGCATTTTCTTTGTTCAAATTATACTAATTGTACTTTTCTGACGTTTTGCATATGGAAGGCATACGAAGTACTTAATGCACCTGTGTTGGAGTACCTACTTTCTTTGCACAATGAGACTCGATTCGATATTAATTTATTTTTAAGCTCATTTATAGAGCGGATTTAATGGAAACATGTTCATCTCTGTCTCATAAGCCACTGAAATGGATGATAGAAAGATTTGAGGACCAGGAATTAATGGAAACTGACTTTATTTTAAGAATCGCTTGCCAGTGCCATTTGTTTGAAACAGTTGAGTATCTTGCATCCAGATGTGAAACATTTGATGCTGTTTCATGCCTAAAGATATTTCTGCATGATTCTGATGACGATGATGCCCTAGAACAAAACTATTATTTTGATTTTAATTCAGACTTGTATGACTTTCTTTTTCAAAATTAACATTACCCATCCAGAAATGAATTCCATTGCTATTTCAATTTTACAGAAACCTGATGTCCCGGATTATGTCTGTGAAACACTACTTCCATTTTGTATAGATAATGGAAAGCTGTTAAATATCGCTTGCAAAGAAGGGCTTTTTATATCACAAAACGTATATTGGAAAACAGTCACAATGTTAGCATTCAGTCAGCTGTTATTTCAGCATGTATGAAAAAATAACTTTGATGATAATTTCAGAAATGATATTGAAAAGTTGGAAATAGTGAAATATATTGTTGGCAAATATGGATGTGAACAGTTTGATTTAAAAGCTGTATGTGAACAGGCATATCATTGCAATAAGTTCAAAATTATAGAATGGTTTGTTCAGAATATTGATATAAATCTTTTGAATGCGAATTGTATTTTAAATTTAGCTTTAATAAGCAAAAATTCAGATTTATTAAAATACATTATGCATGAGATTGAAATAGCAAGTTTAGACAAAAACAAATTTTTAAAATCTGTAATTAAACATTTTACTGCCAGCTATTCTTCTAAAATACTGGAAATAATAAGTAGTGTCTGGGATAATACAGAAAATAAGGAAGAAATTGATATGGATGAAATAGTAGATACCGCATATCAAGGAAAATGTGTTGAGTTATTGATCTGGATTCATAAAACTGTAATCCACATATAGCTATAGATGCTGGAAGATTATTAATTGCAGCATGTGCAAATGAGAGGATTGACATCGCTAAGTGGGTACTTAAGACTTTTGAACAAACACCATTGGACATCAATGCAGAGGAATTATTGATGTTACCAGATTTTACCAGTTGTCCAATATACCATAATTTTATTAAAATTGAAACGATAGGTAGGATAAACTGGGTGCTTGAAACATTCGAAATACAACCTTTACAGCTGAAAGAATTTGTGATAAAATTGATAAGTATTAACAAGTTTGTTAAGTGGAATACTACAGATGCGTTTTTGATTTAATTGTTTCATTAATTGAAAAATACGGTTCTCTTTTAGTTCAGAACATATGGAAGAAATAATGAATAAAGCTCTTGAAAAAATATTTTAATATTGTGAATTGGTTTCTTGAATATAAGACTTCTTGCACATTTGATAAACAAAATATTCTGAACAAAGCCTGTGGTGCTAATGATGCGTTTGCAACAATTATGATACTAACTAAAAGTTGCCATTTTTAGACATCAATCAAGCTTTTATTCAAGCGTGCATTCATAATCAATCATATAATTGTCAGAGTCTATTGGAACAAACTGGTCGCGATTCATTGGACACAGGTACAATTGTGAGTTTAGTACGTGATGAGAACGTTACTGATACTATCATGACATTGATTTTGAATAATCTTGCGCATGATCCATTTATAGTTAATGAAGTTTTCATTTCTTGTTGTCAAAAGGAAAATTTCATTTTGTGAAATATATTTTTCAAACATATGCAAACGAACAGCTTGACATTGAGTCAGCTTTCATTGATGCGTGTTTGAATCCATACAAATTTGAACGGGATCACACAGAAAGCCTCTGTGTTATAGATTTTCTATTTAGAAAATTACACGATCAATTATCTAGTATATCAATTGTTCTAAATGAATTATTGGAGAAGAAGAACCTTGATGTTATACTTTACTTTCTAAAGAAAGGATATTGCAGGAACATCATGAACAAAGACATGAAATTCTTTTTCAATGAAGTTTGTAGATATGGACATTTTAAACTAGTACAGTGGATTTTAGAAAATGTTGACCATACAGAACTGGATATTAAATCTGCATTTCATAACGCATGTACTACTAAGGATGTTTATAGGTTTACTGAATTGAAATTGCACTGTGTAGTTTTATTGAAGCACTATATACAAGATATACACGTTTTTGAGGTGGACACAGTATTAACAATCATAAAAGAAACACTACCAGACTTCCTCATCAATATGATGACTTAATTAACTGGCTACTATACATAAAACGATTGAGAGGGAACGATATTTGAATCTGGAATGCTGTCTTGAATTCATATGAAGATACTATCGAAAAAAGTCAGAATATTGTCTTTGTAAAAGTTTTCTTGTTAGTGGATCCATTGGACATTGTGTGATGTAAATGTATAGTAGCATTACAAGATTACGTTGCTGAAAAAACAGTAGCAGTAGTAAACATCTCTTTTTAAAGGAAACTAGATATGTCGATGCGATTTAAATTCTTTGTCTGTAGCCTTATCGGGAAAATCCGTCGGGTACGAGGTGAAATCAATCTGCAAATCATCATTTGTAATTAAAGCACCAAAGAAAACCCCTAGATTTGCAAACATTACATAAAACTCAGACCCGTATAATTGCATGAATTAAAGATTCGTTATCTACAAATAGCCGGTCAACCAGAACGAACTACAAACTTGATTTTGAAGTCATTATTATACATTGATATACCAAAATTCAACGCAAAATCAATAGGCATTCCAAACAAGTCGACGTCAACAAAATAAAGTTTTATGTAATTTCTGAAGTCCAAGAGAAGAATTCCTTTCACTGGAATAAAACGATAAACGCATTTGAAAAGTCCAGACAATAGACCGAATGACAAAAGGACAGACATAGTTACAACTATATGACCCGACATCATAGTACAAACATTATCTTTTAAAGAATAATACATTGATCAGTTTAAACATTGTGTTGTGAATGCACAGATTCAAACTAGCTTGGATGAGAAATAAACATGTAAAAAAATTGTCAAAACATACACTACTTTTAAAATTGCATGGTTGTAATTCGATTTTATTTTGATTTGTTGAAACACAATTTATTGTTGATGTATTGCAATATTATATATTCGATAAACACATTACATGTATGTTATTGAATGGGAACAAGTAAGTTAGGATTATAATGATCAAGGCATTTGTCAGTTCTTATCACTTAATAGTGTTAAGTTAGTCAACAAACATATTTCTGTAATAATCAGTCCGTTTTAAATCTCATATGTTTACAGTTAACTAATGTTTAAATGCACGTTTCTATAGGTATTACATAATGTATTTGTATCTACAGAGCATGTTCAAAACCTTAGTGTGCAGCTTATTCAGAAAAGAAAACTCCTTTACTGATATCAAAACACCTGGTTACGAATACGGGAAGTAGTTATATCGATCCCTGGTTGTGCCAACTAAAGAATTAAAATTGTCATTTTCTGCTTCTCAGCTAAGCTCATGGCATTCATAAGAACGAGCCGATACTAGTCGGCTCTGAGTCAGAATAATGTGTCCGAGTAGGGTTACATGTCTTCATGGGAATAGTAACTCTGTTAACTAGCACTTTAAAATCTGGCGCAGTCTGTCCACTACAATGCACGACATTTATAGGTTTTCATCCTGAATATGCATTTAATTTGCCATTAGGCGTTAACATGTATCTATTCATTCATCCTGCTGTCTTAGTTGGTTATTTCTTAGGTCAAGTAAATAAAGGATGTTTGGGTTTGATTATTCTCATGTCGAAGACAAAACCTTAAGGGTACATGTCTGTCTAGCAGTGTTTATTTTACCTTGCTTTTGTTGTCATGGCTAATTGATATTTTTAAGCTTATGTGAAATTTTATGTTAAACCCTTTTCTTTAAAACTTTCAACATTAAATTAAAAAACTAATGGTAAGTAAAGTAGGCGAGACATTTCAGCGTGTGCACTCTTGTCTATAACAAACAGTTTGATATCTGGATTAATCGTGTCATATTCATACGCACTGCTACTTTAAATAGAAAAAGGTATTTGCAGCAATAGTGTTTCTTTCATGTATCGTGGTGTTACACATACATTTTAAGTGTTATTATTAAAATTTTCTGAAACAAGCAGTATGTTGTATAGAGTTATTGTGTCTTATTTTGTTTTTAATGAACTGGATCTTGATAAATTGGCCAATTCGGAGTTTTTGTTTTGTTTACCAGTCTTTTGAATTAGAAATGTCTGCTTCCAATGCTGCATATATTGAGGTTTCTTTAATACAGAATTGTATATTTAAATTTTGAGCTGTATATACCTTTATAGAATAATGCAATTTAGTTAGTTGATTACATGAGTTTGTGTACATGCAGAAAATGTTAATTTAAACTCAAAGTATGATTTTGGTTAAAACATATTTTTGTTTTATATGAGATGTGCTGTAGATGCCAATCCAATTTCTAATGTGTTTTGTGTCATTTTATTTTTCCAGTGACTCCAATTTTACATTGGCACTACCTGATACATTGAAATGGTGCTTCGGCAGAAGAGGATGATGGACATATAGTTTATATCTTGTCTGAAAAGCTTGACATATGACCGATACAAAACATATATATATATATATATATATATATATATATATATATATATATCCGTTCATCCTATTTTGACTCCTCAAAATTCAAGAGTCTATCCTAAATTGAGGTAAATTATGTGGCCTTCCAATAACCGTTTCGATTCCTAACATCACTGAAGAGACATTAATTGTCGAAATCCGGTTATGGTGTACAAAACATCTTTGCATCTTTGTTTGCGATATACCATCTTCGCCGCAAGTTTATTGTTTTCTGTTTGGTATTAAATCTATAGTTAAGATCCATTTATTACACCTTGTGATCCATTTATTTGGCAATCGCCAATGGCAGTCAGCAGGATTTAAGAACATTTGTTGTTCGACCTGTTAGTCAAATGCGTTTTGTTAAAATATACTTTTCACTTTTTGGTCTTTTGGAAAATGTTGTTTGTGCTGTATTTAGACCCTCTAACAAGAAATTTGTTTTGCACGCACACGTATAAAATTGCGGTTTTATCCAACGCAATCATAGGTTTGAACATTGTTTTCAATTTAGACTTGTTTATATATATATATATATATATATATATATATATATATATATTTGTTGTTTTCAATTTAGACTTGTTTATATGTTTTCGTTTGGGCTTGTATTATATTTGCCTTCGGGTTTATATGATCCGTTCATCCTATTTTGACTCCTCAAAATTCAAGAGTCTATCCTAAATTGAGGTAAATTGTATGGCTTTCCAAATACCGTTTCGATTCCTAACATCACTGAAGAGACATTAATTGTCGAAATCCGGATATGGTGTACAAAAAACCTTTGCACCTTTTGTTTGCGGTATATCATCTTTTCCGCAAGTTTATTGTTTTCTGTTTAGTATTAAATTTTTAATTAATATCCATTTATTACATCGGTGATCCGTTTATTTGGCAATCGCCAATGGCAGTCAGCAGGGTTTAAGAACATTTGTTGTTCGACCTGTTAGTCAAATGCGTTTTGTTAAAATATACTTTTCACTTTTTGGTCTTTTGAAAATGTTGTTTGTGCTGTATTTAGACCCTCTAACAAGAAATTTGTTTTATCCAACGCAATCATAGGTTTGAACGTTGTTTTCAATTTAGACTTGTTTATATATATATATATATATATATATATATATACAACTCGTCTAAACATCAACCCAACAATGTTAGATCTGTAAATTTGCTTTCGCAAATTTTTGTTCTTCCTCCCGGGATTCGAACCCATGCTACTGAGATATCGTGACACCAAATCGCCTGCACTGTAGCCGTCCTGCTAGACCACACGACCACCTGGGCCTCATAAAATGAAGCTTTCGGTGGCCGGGTGTTACCTTTCCACGTCAGTTTTAATCTAGCGTCGTACTACAGTACATGATATATAAGGCATGGAGATGTTTTTTACAGATCAGCTAAATTATCTATAGTAAAGGATCCTACAAATTAATGTATTATACAGTCACAGAAAATAAATATATTTATAAGTACGTCTGAGCCAGTGACAACTCTACAACAGATTTATCCATCGGATCACCAGCAGTGATGGTGATACATGGCTGTGTACATTATGTATATACAACTCGTCTAAACATCAACCCAACAATGTTAGATCTGTAAATTTGCTTTCGCAAATTTTTGTTCTTCCTCCCGGATTCGAACCCATGCTACTGAGATATCGTGACACCAATCGCCTGCGCTGTAGCCGTCCTGCTAGACCACACGACCACCTGGGCCTCATAAAATGAAGCTTTCGGTGGCCGGGTGTTACCTTTCCACGTCAGTTTTAATCTAGCGTCGTACTACAGTACATGATATATAAGGCATGGAGATGTTATTTTACAGATCAGCTAAATTGTCTATAGTAAAGGATCCTACAAATTAATGTATTATACAGTCACAGAAAATAATTATATTTATAAGTACGTCTGAGCCAGTGACAACTCTACAACAGATTTATCCATCGGATCACCAGGAGTGATGGTGATACATGGCTGTGTACATTATGTATATACAACTCGTCTAAACATCAACCCAACAATGTTAGATCTGTAAATTTGCTTTCGCAAATTTTTGTTCTTCCTCGCCGGGATTCGAACCCATGCTACTGAGATATCGAGTATATATATATATAAGTCTAGAGATTTGCACAACGATACTAATATAAGATGGTATTATACGAAGATGTTGTTATTAAATCGTGTTGACAAATATTTCGGCTTAACAAATAGCCTTCTTCAGTATCAATAATTTTAACAATACTGATTGTATTGTATAAAATAGCTCAGTAATACAGGTAAGTTTTGGTCTATTGATTTAATCCAAAATCCTGAACATCATAATATAAAACAAAACTCGATACTCAAATATACGTGACTGTGTATATTTACATCCCAAAATGAGTGAAAAATAAAACTTAGTATTTTTTATTGATGCCGTTTGGATGATGTACATTTAGTTCCTTTATCCAAAAGCTTTCCCGAACCTGTCGCTGGGCATCACTCAAGTGAGTGTTCTGTTCAATCACTAGGATTTTCATGCGGTTAAAGTCATCAAGTTTGTGACCAGACTGTCTGAAATGCTGAGAAACTGGGAGAAGTGGCTTCTTAGAGATATCACTCCTATGGCCATTGAGGCGTTTGTGGAAAGGCTGCTTTACTCACCAACATATTGGAGGCCACAAACCGAACATTCTAGAATGTAAATAACATTCATACTTTTGCAGGTCACATTGCAAAATATCCTATAGTTATTTTCGGTTGCCTTACTGTGAAAAGTTGATGAGTTATGCATCTGTAGGCAGCATTTGCAGCGTTTTTCATCACACGAACGACATTCTACAGAAGTACTTCTATGATCGGACACTTCAGCCCGCACCAGCAGGTTCCGCAACTATTGGGTTGCCTTAAAGCTATCACGGGAGGCTTGGGAAAAATCTTGAATAGTTTGGAATTCTTTTTAACTGTTTTTTTAATGCTCACGAATGACACCAAAGCTGTTTTTGAGAGATGGGTGGTAAGTAAGAACACATGGAGTCCTTTTTTTTCTTTTTATATTTGTATTCTATCCTTGGAATAGTTTCCGCTTTCTGAAAACCTTTTGGATAGTTCTGTGTTTGTAGCCCTTCTCTTCAAGCGGGTTTCGAGTTGACGTAGTTGTTTTTTAGTTGTTTCTGTGTTGGAACATATTCGCTTGACTCTGAGTGCCTGACTGTACGGGATGCTCTTAGTACAATGAGCAGGATGGTAACTTTTAGGGGACAGATATTGGTTTCTACCAAACTATATATATTTAAATATGTCGTAACAATTAGGAAAAATAGAGATGGCGGTCATTAAATAATGCAAAATATGCATAGAAGCCCTATTCTTGGATCTCTTCACAAAAAGGCACACCAAAAATATATCGCATTTCTGTTGTTGGTTCGTAGTGCAGTCTAAGTATTAGTAATTTTATCTATTTATGCAATTGTTTGTGACCTTTAGTTTGCATTGTTTTTGTTTGAATAGTATTTGATTATTTGTTGTTTCGTGTATTTAGAACTTAATAATATTTTGTATGTTAAAATGTGTTGAATAATTGATTTGTTTGTTGTACAGTAGACATTGTACAAAAGGTTAAAAATCGAGATTGAAATCAACATGTCTTGTGACAAACCAAAAACAGTCCTTCAAACAATGAATGATTATAACTGTGTATTCAGTTAGTCATTATTCTTTAAAATTCAAAGACAATTTTTCTCTCAATTATATGTATGATTCAAGTTTTGTATGCAGTGAAATAAATAGGATCTGAACATTTCGTTTTTATAATCATTTCGATCTCACCTTGCCCGGAGGAACGATGAGCTTTGCCATCACCTTGCGTCCGTCGTCCGTGAAACTGCTCAATTGATTGACACCAAATTTTGTCTGCTTTATCGATATATGTTTTTGATTTGTGTCCAGGTTAATCAATTCCGACCACTTTCCTCCGAATGTGTCCTGCCGAATTAGACTTATTCCCAGATTTGTTCTTACATATTAAGTAATACGACGGTGGCACTTGTGGAGCAGAACCAGAGCACATGAGATCACCCGCGGTTTTTGTGTGGTTCGTGTAGCTCATGCTTTAGTTTTCTATGTAGTGTTTTTCATACTGTTGTTTGTCTTAATTATATTCTTTTTTGCAATGGCGTTGTTAGTTTTTTTTTTTTTTTTGGCTTATGCGTTTAAATGTCTTTTTGATATCTTTCGCCTCTCTTGATCAACCGACATGGCCACCGTGTCTAAAAACAGAACATAATAACTGCAGTTTATGCTACTATTTTGTGAACTATAGCTATTCGATAAAAATGACAGGGTTAAAATGTGTAGCACATTTGTCAACAAGTTCTATCTAAAATGCAAATTTTGGTTATTTTCTATTTTGCAATTGCGTTGTCAGTTTATTTTTTACTTGTGCGTTTAAATGTTCCTTTGATATCTTTTGCTTCTCTTAATCAACCAACATGGCCGCCGTTTCTAAAAATAGAACATAATAACTGCAGTTTTGCTATTATTTCGTAAAACTATAGCTTTTCGAGAAAAAAACTGACAAGGTAAAATGTGCAACACAATTAGTTCTATCTACCATGCAAATTTTGTAAAAATCAGCTAACCTATTTTGGAGTTATTGTCCCTGAAATTTTTAACAATTTTTTCGGCATTTCCGTAACATTGTTTCAAAACAATGATCTAGCTTGAAAGTGTAAAATTTAAAATTTAAAATGAGCAGCATAACATGTTGTATTCCCACTGAAAATTGAGAAGAATCGTTTTGGGTTATTACCCTGAAATATCGATTATTTTTTCAAATGTTTAGAAGTTATTAGCTTTCATCGTGAAAATAAATGGGGTTTTGTTAAAAGTGTAAATTGTATAACGATCTATTCGACACAATGCAAGTTACTCATTGTAAGGCTTCATAATTGAGCAATTGAAAAAAAAAACGTCTATTCCTTACATTAAAAATATTGCCTTAGATTGCGTCTCGCTACAGTTAGTCATTGTGAGGGGTGCACAGTTGACCATCTGTATTTCAGAAAAAATTCTATCCTTAACAGTAGGATGTATTTGCCTTTGATGGCGTCTCGCCTAAGTTACTTATTGTGAGGGTAAATGGTTGATCATTTTAATTTTAGAAAACCACTGTACCTTATAGTAGGATAAATTGCCGTTGACTGCGTATCGCTACAGTAAGTCATTGCGAGGGGTTCATGATTGACTATTTTATAGAGAAAACGTCTATACCTAACAGTGAGAGATATTGCCTTTATAGCGTTGCGTTACAGTTACCCGTTGTGAAGGGTTCATAATTGAACAATTTTATTTTTAAAATGTCTATCTCTCACAGTGAGATATGTTGCTTTTGATTGCGTCTCTACAGTGACTCATTGTAAGAGGTCCATGATTTACCATTTAAAATTTTAGAAAACATCTGTACCGTACAGTGAAAGTTTTGCCGGGAATTGCGTCTCACTACAGATGCTCATTTGAGAGGTCCATTGTTCACCAATTTTATTTAAAAAAAAAAAAAAACATCTATAACTCACATTGGGATATATATTACGTCTCGCTACAGTAACTCGTCTTGGGAGGTTCGTGGTTGAGTATTTTTGTTTTGGAAAACGTTTATACCTTATAGGAGGAGAAATTGTCTTTGATAGCGTCAAACTACATTAAATCTTCTTTAGTGGACCATGCTTGACTATTCCTATTTTAGAAAACGTGTATACTTTACAGGATGGTCAGGAGGAGGTTTACAGAATGGGGAATAATGGGCAAATTTTAAGGAATAAATGGGAAGAAAAACAGAATAGAGAATAGTGGATTGCTTAAATCTAAAAGAATAGAGAATAATTGGGTGCTCAAATATAAAAAAAATAGAGAATAATGGGCAAAATAAATAAAGAATAGAGAAAACTGATCTAAAAAAAAAAATAAAGAAAAACGGTCCATCCAACAAGACCCTCTTATACATGTAGTAGGAGATGTTCCTTTAATTGCATCTAGCTACAGTTACTCATTGTGAAAGGTCCATTATTGTCCAGTTTGGTCTAAGAAAACTTCTACACCTTACAGTAGGATATATTGCTTTTGATTGCTTCTCGCTACAGTTACTCATTGTGAGGGGACCATGATTGACTATTTTATGTTAGAAATATCTATACCTTACAGTGGGAACAAATTAAATTTGATTACGTCTCGACGAACTTTATCATTGCATGGGATCCATGTTGTCTAATTTAATTTAGAAAACGTTTATATTTTCCAGTAAGAGATATTGCCTTTGGTTTTGTCTCGATTCAGTTACTCATTGTCAGGGGTTAACCGTTAACCATTTTCATTTTAGGAAATATCTAAAACTTTAAGTAAAAGATATTGCCTTTGATAAGTCTTGCTACAGTTACTCATTGTGAGGGCCACTGCATGAAACTATATATTTAATTTGTAATTATACCCTTGATAAACTACAGATAAATTCTCATTTTAAATGTATACTTTAAGTTTATTTATCATTTAAATTTCACATTTAATTGTGGTTTAATTTGAATTTAAGCTATCAATTAAATTCCTACATTTAATTGTGGTTTAAATCAACCTTTATGGTAGCTTAAATTTAATGTATAAGTAAGTTTAAATGAATTTATATTTGCATAAATTCTTAATTTAAGCAAGAATAGTTCAATTTAATCTTCATTTTACTTAAAATTTATGTGCATTTAAGCAAATATAAATACCTATTTTCAAAGTTTATTTTAATTTAATCTTCACTATACTAGACATTTAAGAAAATTTAATCAAACATTATATAGATATTTTGAAAGTTTAATTTTAAATAATCTTCATTTTACTAGACATTTAAGAAAATTTAATCAAACATTATATAGATATTTTAAAAGTTTAATTTTGAATAATCTTCATTTTACTAGACATTTAAGTCTGAATTCAAGCAAGTTTATTTTAATTCATATTTACAAAATAAATGAATTTAAGCAAATATTAAATTGCTATATTACAAGTTTAGCTGCATTTAATCTTCACTTTATCCAACATTTAAGTCTTTCTTTAGGAATAAATGTTTAGTTTAACAACAATTTGGGCTTTGCTCATTTTTGAAGGCCGTACGGTGACCTAAAGTAGTTAAATTCTGTGTCATTTGGTCTCTTGTGGAGAGTTGTCTCATTGGCAATCATACCACATCTTCTTTTTTTTTATATTATCTGAAATTAAATTTGAATGAAAGTAGGATTCAAGAAAAAATACTGAATTTAAATACTAAAGCAGCTTTTCTTTTAAATCAGGATTAAACTTTTTGATCTATTTGTGTTTGATTTGCTTAAGATTCTATGTATAATGTATACAATATAGATACTATGGGTTTGAATTTATAAAATGTATATACTTTTTCAATGAAGCAGGCGAGTTACTTTGCCTGCTTAATCGTCTGTTGAAATCCACATTATGTTTTGTACTTGCAAACATATTGTTATTCAAGGGTACAAAAGTAGTTTACCGCCACTTGTCTTGAAACTTAACCATATAAACAGACTCTTAAGAACATGAAATGATAAAATTAAAGCAGTACTATATTAAAATACATGTACTTGTTTAGTTTTCTTCCCATATATACCCTGTAATTTATATGTTTTTCTTGCATTTTTTGGAATGATTGTTGTTGTCTTGCTGAAATTTACCCCACATCTGCCCTGTTCTTTATACAAATATGCCATCAACATCAACTAGTGTCTTTTTTTCTTTGTCAGAAATAATAAGAATAAAACAACAAAGTAAAGTTCTAATTTAATTACTAGCCACAACAGTTATAACTTCATTTTGGAATATATACCAGCTAGATCTGACTGCATTGTAAGCCATTCATCCGAAACAACATAAAACATCTTTTCATTTGAACTTCATTAAATTAATTCTATCAACAAATCAGAATATAGAACATGAGTTTTGGAGTTGTCTCTTTAATAATTAAATAAATTCGGTTGACATGGCACAGTTGAATATTCTGATAAATTTGTGTGTACTCATCAATAAAATAATTAAAAGAAAAAATCAGAAATAACCTCGTCAGTATAGTCAGTTTAATTTTCATTAAATAAAAAGTCCTGTAATCAGTGGGACATTTTTTTAAAGAAAGACCTGTGAAATAGCTTATTTTATGGAATTACCAATACTGTAAATCAGATATTAACTTTACATGACCTTTCAGCCAATAGAAAAAACAAGCAAATACAAATATTCACATGCTTATTATACTTAGATCTTCTTTTCATTTGAAATATCAAGAATGTTTGGAAATTGTGAGAAAAAAGTCAGCTAAAAGCAATGAATGTGAAGATAAATAAAGATAAGACTGTTTCAGTGAGTAGAATGAAATCTTATTTTTACTTTTGGGAAAACAATTTGATATATATGAACAAAATTCATATTAAAACAATGACATAAATATTCAGACAATCTCACCATACCAAAAGGTTATAACAAACAATTATAAAAAAAAAGGAGTTACTTCCCCTAGATCAGAGAAGTACAGATTGTCCTTGATATCAAAGCTATGTTTACATGGATTATTTTGAGTTAGGCTACTTGTATTTATCATAAATGAGGTTCTTAATTTGATATTTTATGTAGACAAGACAGATAAAATATGTTACAAAGTAATCACTTACAATCAAACTTAAAGCAGATAAAAGTACATAGCAAATAAATTTTACTGTCATTGATATATATTTTGTTATAACTAGCATATGACACATACAGTCACCCATCAGATTATACCATGAGTATGCACTACTTTAAAAACCTTGCAAATTAAATACATTTGTAATTTACATTGAATTAAAATGTTTGAGTTACTTCCCTAGATCAAAAGAGTCAAGTATGTCCTTTATCAATTCTACTCTGTTGTTAAAGTATGTTAACATGTTTTATTTCTAGATGGGATACTTTTATTCATCATAAAGGAGGTTTTGAATTTGAAATCTTATGTAGATAATGGTTAATAAAATGTGTAATAGCGTAATGAATTACAATACCATCAAGCTAAATTAAGATAAACTTTTCAAAGAAGATTTATTTGCAAATGCCTTTACTTCATTGAAATATGTTTTTAGAACTAACAAATGATACAAAGTCACCAATGAGGTAAATGCACGACACGCATATTCTCACACCCCAGCATTATAAATCAGTAACAACTACTTAATTGTACTGTAATTATAACTTTAAAACTTGTTGACAGGGATATTCAAGCAACAAATCCAAAATGTTTGCACTTAAAAATGTTTGAGTTACTTCCCCTAGATCAGAAAAGAACAGAATGTCTTTTCTGCATTCTACCCTATTGTTAAATCTCCATTTACAAATTACATGTAGCATAAATTAGGTATTGACTTTTATATTTTATGTAGATCAACTAGGATAAAAATATGTTACATTTATAAAAATTACACTACCATCCAATTAATTGCAAATTAAAAGTACACACAAAATTAGTTATACTGTCCATCAAAATAAATATTGTCATAACTTAAAAATAACATAAAATACTATCTTGTTGAATACAAACAATACATGTATATAAGATTTCTGACCTCAAAAATATTTATAATCAGAATAATTTGAAATTAAGAATCACCAGTTAATATTATAATTTCAATTTGAACTATGCCTGTAATTGTCATTGAAAATAAAGTAGATAAATGTAATACTTATAATTTCATTTAAATATATATATGTGTATAGCAAGTCATTAAAATCATTTATTAACATACACATTTTGACTTATTGATTGAAAGCTGTTGAACTACAGGCAATTTCTCTTCTATCTTGAAAGCTATTTAATTTCACATTTATAATATCAACTTTACATGTACTCATTCAAACTAGTTAACTCAAAGAAAAATATAAATATCTCCTATCTTTTATACAAAAATTGTTTATAATTCATCTTATGTATCATGTATGTGTGTATCAAATAAAACTATTTTGTTAAAGTGGAGTTACCTCCCTATATGACAATAATTGATACTTGTGTAAGAAAAATAATTATTGATAGTAGAAACCTAATTGAATGAATAAATCACCATGTATGTCAGGTACTTTTTAAATCTTCAAAATTTCCAATTTCCAACCACTTTAGTTGAAGTTTTTTCCTAATGAGCCATTGATATAATCTGGAAGCAATATCTTCTTAGCTTCAAAGTGTTTTCTTGGTACCTTAAATTAATAA
The DNA here is from genome assembly GCA_017311375.1 of Mytilus coruscus. Lineage (NCBI taxonomy): Eukaryota > Metazoa > Mollusca > Bivalvia > Mytilida > Mytilidae > Mytilus > Mytilus coruscus. The sequence continues at coordinate 80,880,155 of CM029598.1, read as the reverse complement.
ATGCATAAATTTAAATATTGAATATAATGCAGGTTATACATGTGAACAAATATATAGCCAAACATGTATGTTTGTTTTTTCATGAATGATAATTTTGGTAATACAGATTTGCAGGTAATCTTATATATTAATGCTACTTAATCATATTAAGATTAAGTACAATTTGTAAAATACAATTTGGAAAAATACCAGTAAGTCATGAAGGTATAAAATTAAGACAGTTACCTTATGCATGCCTCTGTTTTTCTATTTTATTTGAAAATATGTCTGTTATTTTTATTATGCCAGGGTTTTTGGTTTTGGTTTTTATTTGAAATCATAAAATGTCTTTAAGTTTAAACATAAGATATCTATTTGAAATCAAGAATAAAGCACACAAAACATACAGTTAATATTGGAAAAATAATTTGAAAGATAAATTAAAATGGCAATATTGCAACAACATGCTTACATGTGTGGAAGGTATTATGTTTGTTTGCAGTTTGCACTGGAGACGAAATAGAGTTAAACTACTTCAAACACATTTGTTACATATAATATTCCTTGTATCTAATAAACTAGGCTCTTACATAAGTCAGAATAAAGGAATAACATGTATTTCATGTTTCAGTAATATCAAATATTATCTCATTTCATCACATACACCATAATGGGTCAGTCTTCACACATTTCAATGGATACTGTATTTTTGCACATGTAACTGTCATATAAACTTTACAACAGCTTGCTCATAACTTCACCATACCTGAATTAAAAAAAAATAACATGCAAATGATACATTATATAAGAAAAAAAACACATGCTTTTACTCTGCTACATGAACTTTACACGACAAATATGACACTATTCAAACAAGAAAACTATTAACATGATTAATGGCCAAAAAATATAAATTTTCAACTCTTTGGTTTTAACTAGCCAAAGCTTGAAATCCATGACCTTCACACTCCAGATCATTGTTCATACTACATTCAGATTCTGAAGAGAACGGTTGGTCAGCCAAATGACACAAATTTGTCTAACATGTGTACTTGCACTAAAACTAGTAGAATACTAGCTACTACCATCTATATTATATGTAAATGTCATCATTTTGAAATGGAATACGCATATCATCATGATCATTGATAAGATTTAATTATCTAAACAATTAAGAAAATACAAACTACATGTATGCAGATAGTCATTATTTAACTATGATTTGCAATGGTTCTCTGAACCACAATGGTCATGCGGAAGTCCAGTGGTTTACTGCTAAAGTATTACTCTATCTTGTTGAGAGTTACACAGAAGTTTTGGTAGTAACGCTGAAGTGTGATTGACTACATAAACTTTATATTTTATATATTTTTTCATTTTGATATGTTGATATAGAAGTCAAATTGTTTGTTCCATGTATATCTTGATATTGTATGGTGACATGTCAGACTATCATTTTTTCCACTCTGTATCCATAAATGTCACGCGTGTAAAATCAGAAAAGCATCTCTAATGTTTTAAAGTATATCATCACCCTTCTAATGTAAAACATTCATGTCATTGATAAATAGTCATTGAATTTCCATTAAGGCTGTAAACAGGTAAATCATGTAAATAGGCTTAGACAAACAAAAGCCAAGGTTCATAAATTCACTATAAAAGCTTAGTTCTAAGATCAGCTTTTCTAAGATCATTTTCCTTTAAATGAAACAAGTACTATACTAAATTCAATTACAAAAGTTGTTTGATATACACTTCATGCATTGTCATGCAAATACTACTTTGAAAGACAAATCTTTTTGGATGCCTGCATGTGATCAAGGAACAAAATGGATTACTGTACACAGTATTTACTACAATGTTGGGAGTAAATTGTTAAATATATGAGACTACTATAACATTAACACTGGGTTATAACTTATAGTTGTCTCAGTAAATAATAAATGTTTGATAATGATAAGCCTGGGACTCTATCTTTTCTTTCAAAGCCAAAATACTGAAAAAAGTACATTTCAAGAATTGTTTCTAGGTTACAAAATGTCCTTTATCAAATTGTGAGGTCATTTTTTAAAGATAACTGGGTTAAACCCTTTCATTACCTAGGAAATTGTATGGATGCATATATTTGAATTTGACGCTCTACATGATGAGTTATGGAAAAGTCCGAGGAATTGACCCACTTTTCCACTTTTATCAATTAATTTTAAAATTAAAAATTATTTAAATTGGCTTTAGTGGAATTTTAGAGTAACTTAAGAATCACAAACGGATCAGCAATGAATATGTTCCGAAATCGGGTATAATCCTAATATGCACGATTAATAGTGTTGTTAAATATAATACATAAAATAAAGATGTATGACAAAACATCGAATTTCACAAGTAGCAAAAGTTTTAAGACTAGAAATTATAATTTTAATAAAAATGATAAGTCATATTTATGTTACTGACTATCCCTTTGGTCATAACTGTGTCGACAGCACTTGCCAAATCATACCCTGTTCTAACCAGAAAATATTAAGAAAAAACATACCCTGTTCTATACAGAAATATTGAAAAACATACCCTGTTCTCAGACACACTCAGAAAATGTTTACCCTGTTCTAGGCCTAAATCATGCATGTATGTTCTAGACTAGTTCCGAAATATATACCCTGTCACCAAACAAATTAATGTAAGAAAAAACATGCTTGTGACAGTTTCCCGTATCCAAACTGTTGTTTTTAACTCGATGTCAGGCTGTTAAATAAGCAATCCTGTTCTAGACAAATACTTTGTTTAAAAAGTGACCCTGTTCTAACCAGCAGGACATGAAAAAAGGACCCTGTTTTAACCAGTAGGGTGTGAAAAAGCGACCCTGTTTTGCGGAACACTCGTACCACCTGAAATATAGGAAGTAACGCCCCGGGAACTACACTAGCATTTTATAAAATTGGAATGGATGCCTCTTTTATTTTCTATTTCATATTAAAAGTGCATGTTTTGTGTTTTATGGAGATTTTGTTCGAAACACGTTTAAATTTCATGGCGTTTTTTTTTTTTTTTTGCAAAATGGGGATGGGGTTGCGTTTGTGTGTATGTGTGTGGGGTCTCGATAGATTTTTTAATTAAGTTTTCACCAAACATTGAACTTTTGATGGGGTTCAGTAGCTGAAACTTGACCTCTCTAATATTTGCAAGCATCAACTGGTTCTTATGTTCTGTGTGTACCTGTATAGATATGTTGATGACTCAATAAAGCTTGTTCATTACGACCTACAGCATGCAGAAAGTCCCGTAACATATGATATAAGTGTCCACGGAAGAGAATTGGTGTGATCACTAGATCAGACCATGATTCTTATATATGTATGAATAAATCATCAGATATTGAATGTATAATTATACGATGATGGTGTGGTAGTTACTAACGCTCAACTTATAAAAAGAAAGGTACTATTTTAACTCGCCGACATTTTACAAGGGGTAAATAAGCTTATAGTCCTATAGGGATAACACTGACCCTATCCTGCCCCCCATGCAATCACATTAGTTAGAATGCGGAGACATGCCATTCTCCTGGGGACTGGACCCTTGAAAAATCATATGGGGTAAAATTGAGTGGCTTTCGTTTGGTTGTGCGAGATGTACAAATTCGCAGCCACGTCAGGTCCAAATCGGGACATTAAATCCGATGCCTTGAGAAAAGGATTGGCATACATTTCTGCACGTTAAGAACCCAATAAGGTGCATGAGCAAGGCTAAATGTCTCCCTATCACATTTACCATCATTTTCCAGTGGTAATCCAAATTTCCAGCCCTTCATTCGAGTCATCCCCTACTATACAGGACGTACTTATTATGTGCATTGTTAAAATTGAGAATGGGGAATATGTCAAAGAGACCACAACCCGACCAAAGAGCAGACATCAACCGAAGGCTACCAATGGGCCTTCAACGCAGCGAAAAAATCCCACAACCGGAGATGGTCCTCAACTGGCCCCTAAATAAAATTGTGTACTAGATCAGTGAAAATGGACGTCACACTAAACTCCAAAACTTATAAATGAACTAAAATTAAAAACCATACAAAACTAACAAAGGCCAGAGGCTCCTGATTTGGGAAAGGCGCAAAATGCGGCGGGGTTAAACATGTTTTGTGAGATCTCAACACCTCCTTATACTTCTAGCCATGCAGAATAAAGAAACGCATAGCAATACACACAGTAAAACTCAATTTAAAAGAAGTTCGAGTCCGATGTTAGAATTGGTAACAAAAGAAGAAAAAATGACAATGATACATAAATCAACAAAGGACTACTTGCACTTACTGACATACCATCTCCAGACCTCAATTAAATTTATTGATTGTTAATTTAATTAATTAATCTATAATTTGTTCTCGTCATTAATTCAAATGATCAAAATATTACTTAAAACTATAGTAGGAACGATTCTGGGGTGTATAGTGGACTATCAAATACGTATATATATATATTGTTTGCGGTATATCATCTTTTCCGCAAGTTTATTGTTGTCTGTTTAGTATTAAATTTATAATTAAGATCCATTTATTACATCGGTTATCCGTTTATTTGGCAATCGCCATTGGCAGTCAGCAGGGTTTAAGAACATTTGTTGTTCGACCTGTTAGTCAAATGCGTTTTGTTTAAATATACTTTTCACTTTTTGGTCTTTTGGAAAATGTTGTTTGTGCTGTATTTAGACCCTCTACCAAGAAATTTGTTTTGCATGCACACGTATAAAATTGCGGTTTTATCCAACGCAATCATAGGTTTGAACGTTGTTTTCAATTTAGACTTGTTTATATTTTTCGTTTGGGCTTGTATTATATTTGCCTTCAGGTTTATATGATCCGTTCATCCTATTTTGACTCCTCAAAATTCAAGAGTCTATCCTAAATTGAAGTAAATTGTATGGCTTTCCAAATACCGTTAAATTTCGATTCCTAACATCACTGAAGAGACATTAATTGTCGAAATCCGGATATGGTGTACAAAACCTTTGCATCTTTTGTTTGCGGTATATCATCTTTTCCGCAAGTTTATTGTTTTCTGTTTAGTATTAAATTTATAATTAAGATCCATTTATTACATCGGTGATCCGTTTATTTGGCAATCGCCAATGGCAGTCAGCAGGGTTTAAGAACATTTGTTGTTCGACCTGTTAGTCAAATGCGTTTTGTTAAAATATACTTTTCACTTTTTGGTCTTTTGGAAAATGTTGTTTGTGCTGTATTTAGACCCTCTAACAAGAAATTTGTTTTGCATGCACACGTATTAAAATTGCGGTTTTATCCAACGCAATCATAGGTTTGAACGTTGTTTTCAATTTAGACTTGTATATATATTTCTCTAATTCATCGTCAATTTATCCTTTCTGCACCCATTGTATAAACAAATTTATTGCAATGTGTGGTCCGTTGGATCTCAGTTCTTCATTGGTTAAAATCCGATTATGACGTCGAATTTTCTTGCTTTCCTCTGAATTTCTTATTGTGACGGCATGAAAAAGGCGACCATGCCTGATGACGTCACATAGAAAGAACACATCATTTTGCAGATCAGTCGAAAAGAAGGAATAAGTTTGCCTGCATAATGTTTGAAAATCATTAGAGAAACAGATTCCACCACCAAATCTCGTGTAATACGATATTTATCCACTCTCGACAGTTAAATTTTCAATATTTAAAACTCTCGGCGAGCCTCGCGATTTAAATTTGAAAATTTAACTGTCTCGAGTGGATAAATATCGTATTACACTCGATGCAGTGGTAGAATCTATATATATGTAACCCTCCCAAATGTGTCCATCCCCAAACGTGTCCGATACCCCAAACGTGTCTATTCCGCCCAAACGTGTCCTTCAAATCATAAATCGCCCAAACGTGTCCGATTTCACATCCCCAAACGTGTCCGATAATTGTTATTCGCCAAAACGTGTCCAGATAAAAACGCCAGAACGTCTCAAAACTCTTAGCGCCAATATAACTCCGTGAAGTCAAAAACGTTTACGGCAATTCAATGGCGTGGGATACGATAAAATACTTCGGGATCAGTTAGATTCTTAAAAAATCAAAGTACATGTAGCTACCCAATAAATTCTGGAGGAAAGTTTAGTTATCCGTATCCACAAATGTCCAAGACAAGCTACACTGTACACAGTCATTTCTGCTTTCATATAAATAGATTTTTTGATTTTTGATTTTTGGTGTTTTAACGCCACGTTTAAGCACCGCTTTTGGGCTATTTCGTGGCGGCCAGTTTTTATTGGTGGAGGAAGCCGGAGTGCCCGGAGAAAACCACCGACCTTCGATAGGAAAACTGACAATCCTAGTCATTTAAGATTGGAGTCGACTGCACCCGCACGAGCGGGGTTCGAACTCACAACCTCAGTGTTGACTGGCTAGTGATTACAGTAGTAACTACTTAGACCACTCGGCCACCGAGGCCCCTCATATAAATAGAAGACATTAGGTTAAAAAAGAATCCCACAATAAAAGTTATTTTTACTTGCAGCGGTTTTAATAATTTTTTATATAAAGTTCAGATAATTTTAATTTCACAATTAAAAATTTATTACATTTTATCTTGTAAATTTTGTTGATGGGAGTTTTGAACGACCTTGTCTGGCTATACAGCCATCGCACGGTCCGTAAATTTTCACGGTGCTTCACTGTAAATAAAGTTGTAATTTATTAGCATTAATTTGTTCAACGCCAGTTATGTTTTATTAAGCATAATTGCAAGCTAAATTTGCAACACATAATTAGCTATTGAATGTTGTTTGCTTAATGTCCAGTGGCAAATATGTAATGCGTAATTAGAAAAAAACATAAGCATTGCAATTTATTAGTTTTGTACAGTTTAAATCACTGTTTACTAAGTGGATTATTTTGTACTAATATTCTCCGATTATACCTAAATGTCTATATAATGTATGAGGGTATTGCACGACCTGCTTCATGCAGAAGTGGTTTCTGTGCTTTTAAAAAGGAGACTTTACGGTTTCATATAAACCGGACACGTTTTGGCCTTTTTAAAATTAAATGGACACAATTGGGCGCTTATAAACAGAACACGTTTTGGCGCCCTTTAGCAACAAGACATGTTTTGCAGTGCAGCGACGTCATATGGACACGTTTGGGGGAATCGGACACGTTTGGGGGGATGGACACGTTTCTGAGTGTTACATATATGTAGGACTCGGGACCGCGATGGTACTCAGAACCGCGATGGTCACGCTGAAGTGCGATGGTTCACGCTGAAGTGCGTTGGTTAACACGCTGAAGTGCGATGGTGACATTGTGACGCCAACTTGTTGTTAGATACGCTGAAGTGCGTTGGTGGGTACGCTGAAGTCCGATGGTCACACCGAGACGTCTACAGTACTAACTAAGCAGGACACATTTAATTTTGTCAAATGTACTAGTAACTTGTTTTTGTCATGTCATAGCATAGAAATTGCTCACAACTCTCATTTATCTATTTAACTGATATCATAAAAGGTTTTTAAGAAATGAAAACAACCAAGTACATTTATGCTTGATTCATAAATAGTGAAACGTGACGCTTTTTTATGCAAAAAAAAGCTTGAAAATTAGCTGCTTTTCTACTAAGTATCAGAAATTGAAAAGTACACCAAGTTTGGACCATTCCAGTTTATTTTGGCCTAACCAATTGCAGAAGATAAATACAGTATATAAACACAGTTTACTGCAAGTACTTTAGATCTGTACCTAGTGTCTTTTTGTTGTTGGGATGTACAAGTACCCGTCCGTGTCCACTTGTATTTTTGTCCATCTGATGAGTTAAGCCTTTTTCAACTGATTTTTATAGTTCGTTCTTATGTTGTACTGTTATACCACTGTCCAAGGTTAGGGGGAGGATTGGGATCTCGCTAACATGTTTAACCCCGCCACATTCTGTATGTATGTGCCTGTCCCAAGTCTGGAGCCTGTAATTCAGTGGTTGTCGTTTGTGTATGTGTTACATATTTGTTTTCGTTCATTTTTTGTACATAAATAAGGCCGTTAATTTCACGTTTGATTTGTTTTACATTGTCATTTCGGAGCCCTTTATAGCAGACTATGCGATATGGGCTTTGCTCGCTGTTGAAGGCCGTACGGTGACCTATAGTTGTTAATTTCTGTGTCATTTTGGTCTCTTGTGGAGAGTCGGTCTCATTGAAAATCATACCACATCTTCTTTTTTATACAATAGAATTATTAAAATTGCGTGTTTTCTTACAAAGCAGGTTTCATCTCAAGAATAAAACAAAATTAATGCTACCTGATATCACGAAAACATTGATAATAATTAATTTTATTTTATTATTAAGTTGTCCACACAAAATTATCATATGTGATGTATAATTGAAGACAAGTAAAAAATAATAATAAGATCAAAACATTTTATTTGTCTTACAAAACGTTTTTGGTATGCATTATACATGTACATGCTTCCGCAAACACTGGTTAGCTCATCTGCAGACCAAGATCATCTTGTAGTCGCCTTTTCCCCTATGGTTTGTTGGCTTACTTAGTTTGACATATCTTTGTAACCCCACCTCTAATGCTCAAAACTGTTCGGGATTCGAATCGTTCGTTTCATTCTGTTTCCTTTCCTTTGTACGTATGAAACCTTTATTTACAAACTCTTATTCTCCTTCCTATGTAGGTATGAGATGTGGTATGAGTGTCAATGAGACAACTCACCATCAAAGTCACAATTTGTAAAAGTAAAGCATTTTAGGTCAAAGTATGGTCTTCAACACGGAACCATTTAATTTAATAACGTTGTATTTGAAAACGTTACATTGTCCAAACGTAATTGCAAAACCATCGCACTTCAGCGAAAGGACCATCGCACTTCGGCGTAGACCATCGCACTTCAGCGTGACCATCGCACTTCAGCGTCCCAATCGCACCTCCGAGTCCTACATATATATAAACGCGCATTACTATCAATAGTTTATAACAAACATAATTGGTAAAATGCATGAATGTATTTCTTTAAATGGCGGTTTATTTATAATTACAATTGCTTACATGCTGTTTAAAACATACACGTATTGTTAATTATAGTTTTTCCTGTTTGGTGACAGACAGAAACCCGAATTGACACTCATTAACAGAATCTCGTTTTTTCTTAAATACCCTAAAGTTTGGAATATATGAGAGCGATTAGAGAGGTCTTAAAATAGTGTTGTATCAAATGTAAGTGCATATCAATATGACGATTTTCGTTAAAATTACTGCGTGTTAATTACGAGGATATTCGATTTTATAGAGATACAAAAACGTGTTAAACAATTATTAAAACTGGTAGTTTCTCGTCTGTTTGGAAGTTGATAATGTAATTGTTGACCTAAAATGTTTGGGAAAGAAAAGTAAAGGACGATTAAGCTAATTGTGAGAATTTAATGTGTTCAAGGCGGATGTGCGGGTGATTATATTGGCCATTTTATATACGGTTCATTTATTTTCTCCAGTGGCTTTAGAATATTTGAACGTTTATTAAACAAATTCAACATCTATTGATATAGTTTGCATCTACATGTGTTCGTGTTTTCAACAATGACCTGTACTAACTATAACCTTGAATGTAAACTTCAAAATTAAGCCCAAATCTCGACTTGCCATTGTCACAAACCTCATATATGATAACACTTGCAACAACAAAAAAATGTATAGGGACATTGTGAACGAAATGGTTCAGCCATACAAAGGTCACTTTTCCAAAATATTGAAAATACAGAAGAGTCGTCCTCGAGTACCATTCTGATTAGATGGACCATGCATCCAAGATACATAGAAATCACTAGTTTGGTGGTGCAAATTGACAAAGTAGCTATAATCTTGGACTAAATATATATCACGATATCTCAGTAGTATGAGTTCGAATCGCGGCGAGGGAAGAACAAAAAAAGTTGCGAAAGCAAATTTACAGATCTAACATTGTTGGGCTGATGTTTAGACGACTTATATTATATTATTATAATTACTCTAAATATCAGCACAACAAAGCCAAATATGCAAAATTGCGGAAGCAAATTTTTATTCTTCCCTCACCGGGACTCGAATTGAAGCTATTATGATATCGAGATCACACTGCATGCACTGTGTCAAGCGCTCGAGACAACTCGGCTGCCTAGAGTGAACTAAAGAATAGGTGTTCGGTGGCCTACTGTTACCTTTCCTCGTTAGTAGAATCTAGAGATATAACAAATTCACCATGATATATTATAGGCTCGTTTTTAATATAGATATATAAGACCGTTGGTTTTCCCGTTTGAATGCTTTTATACTAGTATTTTGGGGCCCTTTATAGCTTGCTGTTCGGTGTGAGCTAAGGCTCCGTGTTGAAGACTGTACCTTGACCTATAATGGTTTACTTTTATATATTGTGACTTGGATGGAGAGTTGTCTCATTGGCACTCATACCACATCTTCCTATATATATTCAAGATGGAAAATATTCTATATTTGCTAAATATATATCGTAAAGGATCGTAAGATGCAATCACAGAAATAATTATTTTGATAAATACGTTTAAACAAGTCACAGCTCTGAGACCGATCCATCCAGAGAATCACAAATGAAGGTGATACTTGGCTGAAAACACATGGTATATTCATAAATACTCTAAATATCAGCACAGCAATGTTCTTCCCTCGCCGAAATTCAAACCCATGCCTTTTGGATATCGAGAAAACACCGCCTGCTCTGTGTCCATCGCTCTAGATCACACGGCATATATATATATATGGTGTCAATATTCTGCTAGGTTTCTTTGAATAAATATTAATCAACTACTGAAAACCCTTTCATCCCTTCTAATATTTAAATATGAAATAAAGAGATTTAATAGTCTTGTCAATAACACCGACCCCCGCAAATAAAAAGACCAAAGAAAAAATAGGAAATCAATTAAAGTTGCCGAGTATCACCGGAATGCCATGCGATAACGTTATGGAAAGGCATGTGATAAAAGTCGAAGCATGTGATAAACTTTTCATATCAGCCCGTAAAGCACCAATTCGAAAATTATGGAATTTACGTAAATTTAATGCTATTATCATTCGGTAAAAATTATATGTTATTTAGTCTAAGTATATGATAATAATATATATAAGATAAATATAAGATAAGAAGATGAGAATTTTATTAATCTAAGCAAGAACCCATAAAGGGCATCATTTTACAACAATATTATGCACAATATGATTGGAAAAAGCAAAACAGACACCTAATACCATACTATAACGTTATGGACAGGATCAGAGCCTAACACAACATGTGTCTTACATAACTATTACATCAAATCTCATATTTATAAAATATTATTTCATATATTTTGTTTATATTTACATCTGGATCTTATTTCTAAACCTTTAATAATGTAATTTCCTACGCACATGAGAGTTGGTAAATGCTCATATGTGAACAGCCAGAAATATTTTTATCCTTGGGTAGTTCTTTAAAATTAGTACAAGAAGTGTTTACTTTATCAAATAATAATTTCCTCTGTTCATTATATAAAGGACAATTTACTGTAAAATGGGTCTCATCTTCAATAGAATTTGATCCATGTGATAAGCAGTGATGACATAGACGCCGAGTTCTCTCTATGTATTTTTTACTATATCTATCTTTCTCAATTCTAAGATCATGAGCACTTACTCTTACTTTACATATAGCTCTTCTTATATTAAAATCTTTAATTGACAAATAAGCCTCCTTTACGAAGTCAGTCTTGAGGTTGAAATAATTTTCTAATTTACTATTACCTTGTGATAAGGTATCAGATCTTTGACTACCCAAAATGTTTTAAAACTGTTACAAAGTTTACATTTTACAAATTTAATTAATTTATTGAGCTTTGTATTCAAATTTTGTATATCAAGTGATTGAAGTACATATCTGATAGATGAATACCAACAATTAATGTTTCCTGCATCTAAAATTTTATTACAAACATAAGCATCATAAAGTAACCCTTCTTCCAATTTGTTAAGCCTGTGTGCATAATTTACCATTGATAAAATGTCTGAAAAATAAAGAGGAAATCTTGCAACCTCTGACAACACTGCCAAATTTGAGGCTTTTTATTTACACCAAGAATATACTTTAGATATCTGAAATGTGATTTTCCAAATAATCATTTATGTAGATTAAGGTAGATTCATGGTATACCGCCATCTTGGATTGTACAATCGCAGTACAAAATCGGTATAGTTATTTGCCCAAATCTGCAAATTTGGAGACAGATTTGCAATTTAATGGTTAGACTGTTGATTTATATAAAGAAAACTTAGTGATTTATTGTTTTTCAAAATATTTAAACACATATCAAATTTTGTGTTTTTAGAATATTTTTTTTTCAAATAAGCAATTTAAGGGGATAACTCTTTTATTAGAAAATATATACTGGACTGATAGGGAAATTTTTTATTTTTACTTGTAGCAAGAAAACAAGTTCGGTGACAGTATTTTTTCTTTTTATTTTCTTAAAACATATTCTTAAACCTATCTTCTCACAATTTATTTCAAAATTCTATCTCATAGAATTTTTTATCACACAAATCTGTTTTTCATGAACAATCTAACCAAATTTAGGCAATTTTCAACGACTCATAGCTTGGAAAATAGCACGGTGACCCATACTTTTTATTATATTTTGAAAAAGCATAGTAAAATCTTCATTTTAGCAAAATATAAGAAAATTCTATCTTAAGAAATATATACATATGATCTACCTTAATTCAAATAGATAATCACTTTTTTACTTGCAAGCAGCAGAGTTAATCTTAAATGAACCCCAAATTTCACTACAATATAATAAAATTGGTTTTATTGTGTGATCATATAAATGAATTGCAGTATCAATACTTGGATTACAAGCTGACATGGATTTTGCAATTTAAATTTTGCCTTTAAGGATTTTTGAATAGCTCTTCTTTCCCTGTTGAAAAAGACCACTAGAAGTAAAGACTATCCCTAAATATTTATATCTATTAACACATTATATAGCCTCTTTATCTAAATAAAGTGATTCCTTCAAAAATTTTCCAGGCTTGTTAAAATTAAAACTTTTGTTTTGGACAAGTTTACATCTAGACACCAATCAATACAATAAGTATCCAGTATATCAAGTCGGTTTTGAAGACCCTTTTTAGTGTTTGATAATACAATAATATATATATATACATCTTACAAAAATCATGTTTTATATAGATATACAAAAATAAATATATCAGTAAACAAAAATACAACAAAATAAGAGAGGCATGTGGCAAATCCGAAATTATTGTCACAATAATCATCATGAACTCAAATTAATTATATTTTATGCAATTGCAGACATAAAGGACACACAAAACAGCAACAACACAATCATATATCTTACTGCACACATTATTAAAAAATCAGAAAGCACATTTAAAACGAATACGCCTTGGATGATGTGATAAAATTGAGAATGGAAATGATCCCTATTTTGCAATGAATTCTCTCTTGACACTCATACTATTGAAAACGTTTAAGAGTTCCAACTTTCTTGTATTCAATAAGGACAATTTTCATCAAAATTACATAATGTATATATACAACTGCAATATCGTAAACTATAGTGTGTGTTCCTTGGAATACTTTTTATATCGTCTTATTTCTATAGATGTGTAATTGTTGTCACTGACACGAAATTTTGTAAAATAAATATAGTCGATTTGGTCGTAGCTTTATTTAAATTTTCCAGCGGATATACAATTGGTTTCGAATTATTGTATAAACTAGACGTTTAATATATATTTACTCTTTTGTGTTATTTTTCAAAAAAATCTTTAAAATTAGATTTGTATTACAAATTCTTTAAAATTACATAAGCAGTTTTATTTTAAGATTCATATGATATTAAAATGAGTACTTTTTGCACAAGTAATTTTAACTTTTTCAAGTATTTATGGCTTTTAAATTAAAGCAGTACATAACATAGTTTGATCAACAATCTTTAAATTCCTAACATAAGTGCTACTTCATAGTTCTATATATTTAGATATATATATATATTTCCTTATTGTTTTATACGTGTACGTTACTCTTCAGTTTTTTTTTTGTTGTTTTTTTTTGTTTTGTTTTTGTTTTTTTTTGTGTGAAAACAGTCGCGGGGATTTCGTTTCTTTCTTTTTATTTGTTTTTACGCAGCAAAACTCGTAAAAACTGACATATTTGTCATTTAGTGACATGGTCGGTAAATGTCATTTCCCCTTGACAATTAAGTATACATCCGGTTATTTCGGTATGTTCCGTAATTACGATCAATCACGAGGTTCAAAAAATTTTATCGGAACCCATGCATCCATATGACATGTCGAGTTAATTAACAGATACTTAACGATTTTGCGGCATCGCACTATAAACGTTAGAAGTCCGCTTGTTGGAGTTCCTGTCAATATAATACTTCCATGGTCTGATATATTCTTTTACCTTGCAATTAAAAATAAAATGAAATTCATCTCCGATGACTTTGCAGGTTTTACACAGTCTTTGTTCTCGAGGATTTTAATGTAACGACCATTTTCTATTTCAAGACCATGGTCACTTATACAAGGTTTAGTAAATACATTCCTGATAAAAAAATCATTGAACAATGAGTAAAAATTTGCTTCAAGTGAAGGTTTTAATTTTTTATACAGAAAACGTTTGCTACATTCGTCATTTGTTTCTATTTTACTTTTATATAAATCTTTATAAAAGTCATTTATTTCATTTTTAATTTCTGATTTTAAATGGCTTACATCTATGTATCTTACAATTGGCCGCTTATTAGTCACAACGTAAGAAACATCTCCTGGATTTTAACTGTTTGCAATAACTGCACTAGTGTAAATAAAACAACACACTTTAGTTAGGGCATCCTTATTATGATTATGTATGACTGTGACACAACTATAATTTCAGACTGGAAGAAACAAGTTAGCTTTGTAACAATTGCCATGGAATAAAATAATTGATACAACATGACTTAACCTTTTAACTATATGTAGGACGTTATTTCATTCGGGAAATACACACAACAAAACATGTATTTCAAAATTTGCAAACCCAAGATCTTACATGTAAATGCAGAAAACAGACCTTTAAAACTAAGTATCTATTCGTTAAAATAAACATGAGCTCATGTACGTAGTTGTAAAAGATTCCTCTGACGATCTATGTTTACTTTGTACACAACACACAAACAAAATTGTTTTGGAATAAACATTCATACCCCGATTCAAAGGACACACAAAAGCCACAGGTTTGCCTGAAATATTCCCATTTGCCCGTACGTATCTACAGAAAATTCTCTGGACAGGCATGTAAGCAGATGGCCCATTTGTTTCATGCATGTTGGAACTCCAAACCCCGACAGGTTCTCCACAGTAGTGCCTAAGACGGTTTGCATCAGGTATCATCCATCGTATTTTGGCGAGCAAATGAATATTATTCTCGTCGCCGACTATCAAATTGTGAACAATGAACTTCTCAATGATTCCTGGCGTTAGCTCTCCCTCTCCGACTTCATTTAGAATGTTTCCACCTGGTTTATTCCAGTAAGCCATAACATATGATGAACGCTTATGTCTTGATTTTTCTGACCCAAATACCTCACCACTCAAGGATACAACAGAACAACGCCTGCATGACGATGGAACTGAAGCGTTTTGTAGCTCTGGGTAAATTGTTCTGTACATGTCTTTCAAAACATTCTGTTCCTCATCTGACAGTACATCAACCACAGCTTTGGTGTAATGGTAGGCTGATATATTAGTCCAATCTTGATTTTCAATCGGAGCACTTCTTTTACTCAAGTATAGTATACGTAAAATGTCATTACTCGAACAGCTTCTTTCAGTACTGTATTGACTACGAATTACAAAATGTTTACTTAATGTATCTTTATATAATAAAGGCAATTCAGTTGAATTGACGAATGCATCTCTGTTGAACCTCCGCATTGTAATTCTATAGACCTGTTGTTGTTCGGAAGAGAACCTAGATGGCCATTATACCTCTCGAAACTGAACAGCCAAAATGAATAGACAGGACAATAATCACGAATACAGTCAGCTACATGACAATGAAGGTGCATATTAGGTGTCACTCTTTCTTCTCCATATTCTTTTCGAACTCAGTACAAATTTTTTAATTAAAGATTGAAATTTTCTAATATCAGCTTCATTGATGATCTTTGTTGAAATCAATTTACTTGCCAGTACGAAATGTCTCCAAATATCAATATGCCGGGTAGGAATTACGTTGACAAGAGCAAATATAGAAAATATATTCGTCCAACTGTTCCACTGGTCTGCGGTAAAACCACCAAATGACGAGGCAATTTTTTTGGAATGGCTCCAATGTTGCTGGCTGCGTCAACAGAATCAACTTTCTCCTGTATTTCCTGAGCTTCTCAGCATTTATTATATCCAATTCTAACCATACTTTGATCATCATTTTAGCTGTACCTTGATAAAAATTGTGCATGGGATCTATGGTTGACATTCGTATTGGATCAAAATAATCGAGATCGCACAATGGAGAGTAACGTATTCCATATATACTTTCAAGTCTCTCCCTCTCGGTCTTGGTTCTTGCCGCCTGAATTTGTAACATATTCCTTCTATGTTCTTGTACGTCCCTTGCTATCCAGTTTTCTGTATCAAATCCAGAGTAGTTTCTTGCTCCAAAATCCCCCGAAAAAATCTTTGTGCATTTAGAGCAGCCTAGTTTTGCAGTATGTCCGAGGAATCCGCAAAGTTTTCGTGTTGCTGGAATGTCGCAACCTACACACATGAGTGCAAATTTGTATGTGAGTTTGATTTCTGGACTTTCATATGAACATAGTTCGAAACCTCTCTCCCATGCAACTTTTAATTCGTCCACCAGAGGAGCTACAAAAGACTGGACTGATGGTTCACCGCCAATATCCGGAATGATTCCCAACAAAATAACGTTTTTAGTTTAAATCGTTCTTCTCTTGGCAAATTTAAAACAACAGCATACATTACACCAACAGAGTACCTGACATGTTCATAGGGCTGAAACCAGTCAAGGTTTAACATTATACCGTAGTTTTTTTCGCTTTTAAGAAAATTCTTTTGTCAGATAAATGAAATTCTTTCCAAATTTTCCCATCAAAGACATCTGTCATTATACCTGTCTCCTGTCTTCGTTCTCTCCATTTTCACATTTACGTTGAAAATCAGGTACTCTCAATAGTTGTTCCAAGGATTGCTCAATCGATTTGTAACAGTAAGTTTTAAACGGATACAAACATTTTGATCCGTCCGATAATTTCACAACCTTAAGAAGAAGTTCTCCACATGGTCTTCGTCTTGCTATTTGAGTATGATTTGGAAATAATATGTTAGTACATGTCGCCGATTGCTTTTCGCCTTCAATGATTTTTACGCAGTCATCATATTTGTAGAGAGCGAAACATTTTCTACAAATGACGTACTTCGAAAAGTTATCTTTTTAGTCCTAGGTTTTGTAGAGTTTGTAAATAGTAGGTGGGAATATTGTAGTAGTGCTTACCAGGAAGACGTTTTCTGCCGTTAAAAGACAGAAAAATCGTACAGAAATGATCGCAGGTTCGCTAAAACGGAGTCTGGTAAAACATTTATCGATTGCCAAGAACATAGAAACAGACACAACCATTGAAAAAGTAACGTAGATTTCGTCATCAAATCATCAGTGGGTGAGTCGTCTTCTGCTGGTTGATCACCTCCTTCTGCAAGAGTGAAATCGCCGTCGATGTCTGATAAACTGATACCGGACCACAATTCCTCATCCTCGTCCTCGTCGTCATCAGATTCCGTTTGGTTGTGTTCAATCCGATGCCTTTTAATTCTGTACGTAAGTGGCGTTTTATTTCCAGTCCTAGCGGTTCATTGCTGTCTGGTGATTCTAAGTCATCTAAGACTTGTGCAGATGCAGTATCTCTAGAATCATTTTGCTTGATTTTCCACATAACCACTTGTTTTCCTAAAATTTTTCAATTTATGAGTTTCAAAATATCTCGGCACAAATGATTCTCCACAACCTGGGCATAGTTTCCTTTTTTGTTTATTTTTGTAGCTTTGATGAGGAACAGACAGTTGTCGTTTTGTTGATGACATCGTCCTGTAATGAAAAAAGAAGAAGAAGATAGAATTTGTAATTTAAATTAGATTTTTATTTAATGTATTCTGCAAGTCAGTCTAGAAGGGTTGAATTAAATAGGCGTTTGAAAAATATATACTTGCACTAAATTGCATGCATATCATTATAATAGAGAGTAAGAAACGTGTAAAAAACTTTGTATATGATTTTCCTTAAATTTGTCTGTGTTAGAAAACTAAAATAAAAATATAATCTTATAGAACTTTCAGTGGAAAATTAACCGATAAGGATGTGGTGTAAAACTAGCTGAATCCATGCGCTTTTTGGGGAAGCAGAGATGTGGTTCCCCTTTATTTTTATTGTCCATCTTTAAAGCTTATAGATTTCACTTATTCACAAAAACATTTTGCAAGATTTCCAACACTACCAGTTACACGACAGGAACCAAAACTTTTTTTCGTTTAATACCGTATTAGAAACTCAGACTAATGTTTCATGTCCCTCAATGTATACACACTGGTTAAACTTGTGAAACAAAACTATTTTGATACAAGATTATTTAAAATATCAACCAATGCTTAAATGTTTAAAAGATCTAGTTTCTCTTTGAAATATACCCTTTTTTCCAAGAAATGGTCACTTTACTCGCATTCTTTATGATGTCTTTCTATCTTATTGATATGTTTATTTAATATTTTTATCAATTTTTGCTGTACAAAAGGATTTTACTGTATTCTTCTCTTTACTTTTATTTGTCAAAGAATAATGTTTGCATATCTTTTCTTATAGTTCTTTATTAAAAGATCACAATACATTTTTGGCTTGTTTAAAGGAGCAACCATTTAACTTCAAGAGGAGAGGTTAGATTTTTTCTTAGTCAGATTTTTTTGCGGAAAGCGCGAACAAATTTCTTTTAGTTTTCGACGCTATCATTCAAATTATTATTATCAATATTAAACACTAGGCATGCCAGGAATTCACGTCACCACACTTATTTTTTGTTGGTTTTATCTTTAAATTTCAAGTTCTAATATGGTCCAAGGACACAGTTATCGTTTTTGGTTTTCGTTGATAGTCCCTAGTGTGAATAGTGTATAACTTGTATTTTTATACACTTTCCCAATTTATTTCTTGATATGTAATGCATGAAATATTAAGAAGGGGTGAAATTACATGTTAAAAATTTGGGTGCTGAATCTTTATGTTAAGTAGTGATTTGGTCCAGTTAAAAAGGTAAAAATAGTACGCTGTCAAACTGAATTTTAGACCCCTTTACACAGAATTGTTAATTTTTTCAGTTAGAGCTGGTAGAAGTTTCTATAATTTTGATATTATTTGTCCAAATAATAGTACACTACACTGCAAAAAAAATTTTGAGATAGAGCAGGTGCGATTTTTTTTAATTTGAATTTATTGTCTAAAAGAAATGCACTACGAAATAACTGTGTTTTCGGGCCATATATCTGCACATATAAAAAAGAAGATGTGGTATGATTGCCAATGAGACAACTGTCCACAAGAGACTAAAATGACACAGAAATTAACAACTATAGGTCACCGTACGGCCTTCAACAATGAGCAAAGCCCATACCGCATAGTCAGCTATATATACATGTATGTATGTTGAATGATACTTGGTAAAATATCTTTAAACCAAAAAGTATTTACAATGGGTTGTTTTCTTTTTTTGGGTGGATAAGTATGTCATTGAAAATCATAGCACATCTTATTTCATAATGTATATATGTACGAAAATTGTAATTGGCGAGGAAATCACGGATTATGTATACAGGTTATTCAAAAACGTGAGACGAAGGAAAGAACAAACCAAATACTAGTATACACACACAAAGAAAACTAGTATCCGGGGCGGTACTTGCAGAATATAATTGTATATATGTCCTTTCAATTCTGATTGCAGTCGGTTGGTATTACAATATTCATAGATATTTAAACTTGTACCGGATACAAAATCGTTTGATACATATTGACACGAAAATTAAAAGCAGCATACAAAGACAACTATTTCACAAGCATTTATCTCGGCGATGTTATTACGTTTATAATTATAAACTGACAAACAACAAAACAATAAATTACTGGAATTGACAGACAAAATGCTAACCCTAACAAAAATCCCGTTTTAGCAGGTTAAATTGCGATCGACTAATGAACTTATGTATAATATGCTACTTGAATATTAATGAACTACTTGTCACTGGATAAAAGAAATCCAACAATAGCTGAATCATTGATCAGACTGTTAAGATAACAATACTTAATTGTTTTATATAGTTGATGTATGTTTTATAAATATTCTAACACACACAGATGATTGTAAATATGAATAGTGTTTCTCCGCTTGTTTTCCTTCCTTATGTGAAGAACGATGGTTACGCGTTTTCAACTCATCTTGAACAGTTTTATTTTAATTTTGTAACATTTCGATAAAAAAAAATTGAAAAGATGTTTGAACCCTTCATTACACAATATTTTTACTGACAGGGTCAAAATCTGAAAGTTTTAAAACCTACTTTAATTTGAGTATTTAAGAGTCTAAGTTATACACGATTAATATTAAACACTAACTTTATGCATATATTCATGAGTTCAAACTAAGCTAAACATTGTTGTCATAGAAATTTTGATTTAAAATATATCCATAACTAATATAAAAGAATAATTTGTATATAAAAAGCTTTACTTTCAAAAAGTTTTGGTTGTTGTAGGGACATACATTCTTATTCTTTTTGCAATTAATACTGGTACTACAAACGTCAGATTTTGAGTTTCGTCGGCAAAATAGCCAGAACATTAACCAATTAATAGCTTATTGATAAATCATTCATCCAAACACTTGTTTATTTGTCATCACAGCAGGAAATCTTCTGTTTAAATGTACCACAATATCTTAGATGTCTGACCAGAAATGACCAGAAATGACCACATGTGTTCTATGTATTGTAAAAGTACTGTTCCACATAAATAGATTGTTATCAAAATCAGCTAGTTGCAAAATCTTCTGACTTTTGAATTTTATACAAGACACCCTTTTTTTTTAAGTTTTGCACCGCAAAATTTAAAAACAGAATATTTGTGTTTAGTATTTAATCTTTACATTTATATAATAAAATCTTCAATATAAATATGAATAAGAAATGACTGATTTTCTGAAAAAATAATTGTATACTGGAATGAAACTTGAGAAGTTATCAGGTATCAAATTTAATGTTCTCGTACCACATGCACATTTTGAAAATGATTTCTCAAAAAATGGTGTCAAAATCCAACACAAGTTTTAAAAAAATATAAAGTAGTTCACAATTTATTACAAATGAGTCTTTAACCAAAACAATTTTTAAAATTTTTCCTGTACATGCAGTTTTACAATTTGCTATCTGTCGCCTGCAACTAAAGTCGCCAAATCTAGACATAACAATCCTTCTATGGGGAACGTATTTATATGAGTTCTTATTGTTTCCAAATACCTGTATTTCTTTTGTGTAATTGTAATTTGTGCACTTTTGAAAAGTAAAATATTTTTGAAACTAAACTAATCCTTCTCTAGTCATGTCATCAACATTTAGATTCATTTTTTGGGGTTATTTTCTTTTTTCAACGTCAGCATTTCTGTTAAACCTTCACAGAATTTATTTAACTGACAGACATATCTCGTATCCAATGACAGCATCCAGAGAATTTTTTTATCTTTGTTCAATATTTTACTGTTAGTGATATTTTTTTTTTGCACTTATGTTATTATAAATTTACTATTTACAAAACTTTGAATTTTTCTAAATACTTAGGATTTTCAATTTCATGAAAAGATTATTTACCTTAGCTGTATTTTGCAAAACTTTTCGGAATTTGGGTCCCCAATACACCTCTGCTTCTTACTGTATTTTGGCCTTACAACTTTTGTTTTTAATTCGAGCGTCACTGATGAGTCTTTGTAGACCAAAAGTGCGTCAAACCTTCAAAATTTGATCCCTTGTATCTATGATGAGTTCATTAAGATACATTCTGAGGTTTTAGATTTTCTTAGACATCGATAACTTTTTCAAAGCATCATTGAATGAAACACTGAATTAATATAAAAAAGAAGATGTGGTATGATTGCCAATGAGACAACTCTCCACAAGAGACCAAATGACACAGAAATTAACAGCTAAAGGTCACCGTACGGCCTTCAACAATGAGCAAAGCCCATACCGCATAGTCAGCTATAAAAGACCCCGAAATGACGATGTAAAACAATTCAAACGAGAAAACTAACGGCCTAATTTATGAACAAAAATAAACGAAAACAAATATGTAACACATAAACAAACGATAACCACTGAATTACAGGCTCCTGACTTGGGACAGACACATACATACAGAATGTGGCGGGTTAAACATGTTAGCGGGACCCCCTCCCCGTAACCTGGGACAGTGGTATAACAGTACAATATAAGAACGAACTATAAAAATCAGTTGAAAAGGCTTAACTCATCAGATGGATAAAATACAAATACTACAAATACAAGTGGACGTGGCCGGGTACTTGTACATCCCAACAACAAAAGACACAAAGTACAGATCTGAGAGTACTCGCAGTTACTGACAGCTAGTTCAAAGCCACTAACAACTAATAAAAAATCATGCATCTAAGACTAAGTTCTTCAAGAAGACAAGTTAATTTAAAAATTTTGTATCAATTTTCCTTACCTTACTGATAAAAGGCTTTTTGAAGTTGAAAAATATTCAAATATCAATAACTTTAGGGAATTTTATGGACAGGGACAGATTTTATCATGACAAAAAATGGCAACTTAAGAAAAAGTTTTGTTTAATGCCCCGCAACTGAAAGATGAAAAGGGACATATTGTTTTACCCTGTCTGTCAGTATGCAGGGCGGATCTAGCCAATTTTAAAAGGGGTTACCAACCCAGGATAAAGGGGCATCCAACTTTAGGTCCCAATTCAAATAGATTGATCGTCCAAACCCCAGAACCCCACCCCACCCCAACCCCACCACCTTGGGTCCTTCACTGGAATGTCCTTCTGTCTTTCTGTCCATCAGACCCATTATGGGTTTAAAGCTATTCCAGATAATTCCAGATAAATTCTCCTACAGTTTTAATGCTAGGAAGTTATCACTTTGCTGGCTGTTAGTATACATATATTGGAGATGTCTATGCGGTTAGGACTTCGAATTTGATTATGTTTCCTTTTTGGAACATAGTTGAACTTTGTCATTTTGGTGTACTAGTATTTACTTGCATAAGATTGATTGATTGTTGGTTGGCTAACATCCAGTCGCAAATATTTCATGCATGTTCAGGACGAGAACAAGTTAACAATAAATATAATAGGTAGGTCTTGTAATAATAGAGGCCATCCGGGATGATGGTCGGAGAAATTTGAACTGCTACTGGTTAATGAGGGTATATTGGATAGGGACAGAAATTTTGCCTTGCAACAGGACACCTATGGACCCCTCAAAGAGTTGTTGCGTGGCATTCTCTTTACAAAAGGCATCAGATTTAACATTCCTATTCTACTTGCATAAGAGGAACATAGTAATTCCAAATAACTCCTCTTACAGTTTGAATGCTAGCAAATTTTCATTGATATTTCCACTTTTGGGATATGGTTTAACTTTGTAACTTATTGGAGATTTACTTGGATAAGAGGTGCACGCCGTTTCTGGATAACTCCTCCTACAGTTTGAATGCTATGCAGTTTTCACTTTGCTGGCTGTTTGTACATTTTGTACATATATTGAAGGTGTGCAATGGGCAATTGACATGCTTTTGTCACTATTAATTTAGTAATTCATTTCTGTAACTCACTATTTCTAATATATACAATGTATATATGAAGACCCCTTTTATATATAAGTTCCTTTAAGATAGAGTTCTTCTGCAGATTCTGAAATATACACTAATATATTGTTTCCAATTTAATCTATTTGCCTCTATGGTCAGTGGTCTGATTACCATGGTCACACATAAATGTTTCATACTCATTCATCTTACTTTCTTATCTCTACCAGCAGGGAGTCTGATAAGAGGTTGTATTTATGTTGAATGGATTAATTAACATCAATAAATTGTGCAATTTGATATCTCCTAAATTTTAGGATGAAATTTGGCGTTTGTCCAATGTGGTTACATGTGAAATAATACGTCATTGTAAAACATGAAATACTATGCCTTTTAGTTATATTCTATTCATAAAGATTGAAAAAGCGTTTTAAAGATGGCCTTGGTGCGAAATATATTTAGATAAATTCGTCCCTACCTTTTTTTTATATATAGATGTCATATTATAAATTTACTTGCATTGTATATGCCAGTGAAAGAGCGGATTCATTCTCTCCTTTGTCTGACGCACTAACTACTGATATTACTATACATAAATGGAAAAAGTATACCGAAACTGTTAAAATCCATTAACCATAATTATAAGTCCATATTTTTAACTTAAAGCATAAAAGGGGCTGAACATATTATGTTAATTATAACTCAGCTATGTACTTCGAGACAATTACATGCATATTTCCTAACCATGTTATATAAATGAAAGAAGATGTATATCACAGTGACGGCAGCGTACAAATACACGCAAATCAAATTAAAAGAAATATCGCATTTCTCAGAAGGTACATTGTATCATCATGATAAGTGTGCATGATTTATTATTTTCGCCCTATTTGAAGATGGAATTCAGCCACGACAGCAGAGTGAAATATTGATTTTAAAGCTTAACTTTTGTCACAACTGACGTTTTATAACTTTTATCGTTATAAAGCGCCTACACCTAATGAATTTCGTCATTATTATATTGCAGTTCAGTCTTCTTTCAATGTATTTAAACAAAGTACCGGTAAATCTCATCAATTCTGTTTTGATGATGATTGAAAAAAATGACAAAAGGAATATCGGCAGAAGAAATGTATATTTTCCTGAAAATCAGACTGATGCTTGGTGTCAATAATCAAACATGAAAATTAAATTTATTGGCTCACTATATTTCTACATTAAATAGTATATATGCTGTATGTAAATATTTCTTTGTTTTGTGGATTTCAAACAACAAATATTAAGACACGATTTGAAGTGTTTCTTTCCTCCAAATGCTGTTTGTAATCTAAGATTTGGTAAGGAAATGACCATTTGATATTTGTGGGGAAAAGAGGGGTGTAATAAGTTTTTTTGCTGATTGAAAATATATCTTCCACTTTTATACACTTTCAAAACTATTACCAAGTTTCAAAATCATTCTATCCTCCCCAGCGGCCATAAAGCTAATGGTCGTTTTCGAAAAGGTTTTAGAAATCAACCGTAAATTGAGATGTTTTGTTTATGGTCATTAGTTGGTTTATTGATGCTTAAAACCTAACATTGTGAGCCAAAGTGAAACGTGTCAAAATAAACATTCTATAGTTAAAAAATTTCTGTATCATTTAGTCTCTTGTATAGAACTGTCTCATTGGCAATCATACGACATCTCCTTTTTATATTTAATAAGTTTGATTATCATAAGTAAACTATAATGAAAAATCATTATATCACGGAATAACATTGAACCCAATATAATTTCATATACTTTGTCAGATAAACGGATGTTCATAGAGTTACATATTTCAACTTTTTAGGACAATGTTTTATGATAAATGAAAGAATAGACTGAAAGAAGAGAAGTTTTAAAACCTGATACGAAGGGACTTTATTTACACTTTAGTTTATTATATGTAAACTCTGTTAATTTTATTTGTAAACAGATGGGTCATGTATTCGACGACTTCTACTGTTAAAGTTTTGATTTATCGATCCCTATGTTATTTGTTATTTGCAGATTTGGTTGGAAATAAATTTGATAACTCCTGCGGTTGACCTAATAACCCATGCAACATACACATCAAAGAATCAAACCAAGTGTGTTATAACCCAGTTGGTTACAATTTCCCTTGATAAAATTGATATCCCGGGGATAGGTTAAACTCCCTATGTATGATTATCTTCTTGGTTAAACAGAGAAGTACTTTAAAGATATACCTCCATGCTGGGTAGAACTTTTGGTAGTTAAATCCACAAACCCCAGTTATAAAGACATTTTTTTAGAAGCATTGAAAATGACTTTAAATAATTAATTTGAAAAGCCATATGCACGTAAAATAAACTTTTTATTTGTGTATTGTGCAGCAATTGGTTTGTGCATTTGAAAGTATTTTTTTTTGTCCCTTGTGTTTTGACTTTTAAATAGCGATTGTAATAATACAGATTGAAAAATATTATCAATTCATTTCATTTCAATTCAATACAATTTTTTATTGCCAAATTACACCATATATTTATGCATATGACACAACATAACAAAATAAAAAAACCCACATCAATAATATGCATAACGAAGGTAAATATTTCAAGAGTCCTCAATTATATAGACTAATTTTAAAAGGTTTCGAGCTTATTTACCTGAATGTGGGATCTTGGGTTGAGTATATATATTATTCAAATCTGTAAAGTGCATATTCTTATTCATAAAAAGAAAAATCAATATAAACTTTTATTATATTACTGTTACTACACAGTGTAAAAAGAAATGAATTTCATCTTCACTTTTTTCAGATTTTGCATGGTCTTTCTTCTTTTGGTATTTTAAGATATTGTCCTTTTCTATAATAAATTGCGGTCACTTATTCTAAAACTATTATAAGTTTTCTAAATTCAAATTTTGAGCAGGTTTAACATTTTTCTTCTGTATTATTTTATAGTTTTACATGCTTAATAAATGTGAGTTTGCTGTTATCCTTTATATCTGATATTTTATCATTTACTAGCTTTTCATTAAAATGCTTCAATTTTAATTTTATTAGTTATCTTATATTTTTATATAAAGTTATATGTGAGGAATATTTCTTCAACGTGTCCAAATCCATGCCAAACCGGTTTCTTCTATTACAATGTAAATGTCATCATTATATTATTGTTATTACATGTAATTGGTATGCCTTTGACCCTCTTATGGGTGTAATTTGTGCTTAATAAAGTTATTATCTAATACATGTTTTACATATGAAAACCAAGAATACGTTTCCTGGTTTTGGATATGTTTCATTATACATTCTTCTTCCTGATATATCTTAGGAATTACTTTTCCATCATCTTTTGATTTTAATTATTTTAATGATTCTATTTTCCAATATTTTTGGGGTCTTTATCTATGTTATTTGTTAATAAGTCAAATATCTTTTGTTCATAATCACTCTTCATTATTAGAGTAAAAGCGACATCAACTCTACAATGACTGCATTTTAATTGATCAATTGAATTATAATCATCTGTTTGTAATATTACAGAGATGTTTTAGCGTTGACCAAAGCACATTTTGTAAGAAGTGCGAGATCGGTTTATTCATACAAAAAATGTGCTCCCGGTCAACGTGTTTACAGCCCTATAAAACTTCAAATTAATGAAGCATTCAAATCTTATAATATTAACATATTTATGCTGCAAAAATGAAATTACGAATTATATTGCATTGATGTGACATTGTCATTATAAGCAAGTTGCGTTTATGAATGTTGCATTGTCTTTGACAAAAAAAAACAAATTTGATTTTGGAATGCCTCACATTGTTGTCCGGCAATAAAAGTGCGTACACAAAAGTATAATAAAATACACATTTTATGTAATTATTTGATAAAAATAGGAGACAGTTCCAGAGAATAAGAATGTGTATCAATAATCATAAATTATGAGATACACCAGTTGTTTTAGCACTGGAAGTACTTCAAAATGTCATTGTCAATGTAGTACTTAATTGTAACACTTTCAAGGTTAACTTACCAACATGTATGCGTTGATTGTAGTTGGTGTTATCGAGAAGAATTTTAGCTCACAGACTCGGCAATATAGACACTTTTCTCTTTCAATGACTGCTATTCTGGAATTTTAGTATTATGATTAAAAAGTGCGTACTGAAACTCGGGTATATATATATATATATACTAACTTATCTACATGTGTTTAATATTAGTCTTATCTTCTTAAACTCTCTAATCATGCTAATAGGTTACATGTTTTAAACATGCCAGTATAAATCGAATGTCTAGGGGTCTAACATGTCATTAACATGGCATGCATAACATATAATGTTGTGTAATACCATGGAAGTAATATTGAATTTATAGATCTGTATTTGATACTGACATGCAGATAAGAACATGTTCTATAATATTCCGAAGTCAAGTCATGTCTTTTAACCAATCTTACAACTATGATAAAAGATAGACACCATCGTCAACAAATATACCTGTATATGAAGAAAATAAAACACAACAGAAAATTGTTTAACACGCCAACAAAGATTGATTGATTGTTGGTTGCTTAACGTCCAGTGGCAAATATTTCATGCATATTCAAAGAATAATGTTATCTAAAAAGACCAAATACATATTTTGTGGGATCTAATGTAGATTTGTCACATTGCAATCACGCCTGATCTTGATTTAAATAGAAGCAAATAACTTTACATGTTCCGTGGTAAAAGGGCTTTAGCATTTCTTTAACATTTTGTTCTTTAGTGAGAGAAATAAAATGGTTGAAAGGTAAACAAATTTCAAAATATATTTTCCTATGGTTTTTGTTTGATTTTACATTCAAGGTCGAAGCAGGATTTTTTTCATCCTCCTGCAAGTGGTACAGTTTATATAGTCTATCACTTCTAGGACTTTTATAATGGCGACCCTTCTATATTTCTAGATTTTGGTCACTTATTCTATGTTTATTCAAGGATTTGCAAATCCTTGGTTTATTGAAGTATTTTCTTATAGAGAGGTCACGAGAAGGTAAATAAAATTCTCTATTCTAGCAATGTTTTCGTTGTTTTTGCAAAGAGTACCAATTTAGTATCTTTATCATAACGATTCATTTTGTCTTCAATTATATTCTCAGTTTTAACAATATAGATGGTTCTTCAAGTAGATGATCATAATATCAGACATCAGTCTGACGGGTGCGTCTAAACACTGCTTAAGACTCCTTAGTGCACTAAGGACTTATAATATGCCGCTAAACACTAGAAGGAGAGCTTCGACCTTGAATGTAAAACCAAACAAAAAACTAAAGGAAAATACATTTGGAAATTTTTTACCTTTCAACAATTTTATTTCTCTCAGTATAGTCGGTTAAAGAGCTCACCAGGGCTCATGTTTTGTCTGTTATTATGTATATATATGCCGACTCTAAATAAAATTTACTTACTTACTTACTACTGCATATAAAAAAAAATCATAGCATGGTAGCTAGAGATTGATATTTAATGCATAAATTCCAAATTTTATCGAAAAGAATCACAAATAAATGAATATTGAACAAAGTTTAAGCACGTCCCGGTTTTTCTTTGATTTTGCCGAAAATCGATGAACCGCAATTATCTTAAAAAAATGAAAAAAATATTAATTGCATCAAAGACACACACACACATATATATATATATATAATATTAGTTTAAAATCTAAAGTATACTACATCGTTTAATGAAATAATATAGAACATTGTTTAGTGAACCCTTTAGTGTAACTTTGAATAAAGTTTTTTTTTAATAAAGAAAAATTGTTTGTCCCGAGAGACAAAAGCACCCCCTTTTATGATTGGTCATTACCTTAATGGGGTTAACACTTTGGGACCGAGGCCTAACCACTGTGTATCATCGCCACCGGAAATTGGGTACTAACGAAGCGGAGAGAAATGGAAAAAAAGTAAACAAGGTAAGAATTCATTCAATTTAAAGCATTTCTACTGATTTGACGAGAGTACCGCTTAAGAAATGATTTTCAGATATATAATTCTTTAAATTATTAGGCCGATAAGTACAAAATTAGGACAATATTTTGTGTTATACTCCAAAGCTTGCCACTTAGTACCTGAAAATTTCGAGGTCGATTGTCCTCTGTCGCCCCATTGGCAAGATATTCAACTGTTTTCATTATTTTTCCAGACACGTTTTTAGATTATGATAGTGTGACATCATATTGACTGAAATTTGTTGTCATAAAGATGTTTTTAAAGAATATGGATCAAAACATTGTGTTTATTGTACGGCGAATTGCAGGACGTTGTACGGCGAATTGCAAAATAACAACTTTTGTCTGTACGGCGTCTTGCAATATATTGTAATTTGAAGATGAAATTAATTCACTGTTTAGATAATATCAAGTGACGATATTTTGGCTGTATCAAAGCTTTACCGGCTTACAAATATACGAAATAAACTACTAGTACTTGTTAAATACTATAAAATATATGCCGTTAATTTCGTTCAGAAGTCTTCGTTGCGTACC
>CM029598.1:80713104-80849596 GCA_017311375.1 Mytilus coruscus | reverse complement strand
TTTATATATCTACAGGTACTGAATTTCAAGGAATGTTATATTAAAATGGGTACATTTTAAGGTAAATTAGAATCTAGTACTACTCTATGTTTAAGGCTGTTTTCCTATTGCCATTTTTTACATGAATTATTTTGAACCATTTCGAATTGAGTTTAATAAATAAAGGAAATTGAATCAAAGGTTATGAAAGAATCTTTTTTTCAGTTTACGCTGGCAATATAATCATGCATGTCGTTACGATATATATCAAAGTGTTACGTTATCATAGTTATGTTATTGTAGGACTGGTTTTTATTGATAAATTTTGCATAACATGTCAATGTGCGTATAAGCGATATTCTCAAATTGTTTGCATCTTGTTGAAAGGAGCCTATCCAATTTAGACGACGTGTAAATTATTAACCGAGGAAAGGAGCCCACTCGAGTCGAAAACAAATTAAGTGTATGTGTAGTTACTCGCCCTTGTTTAGCTAGGATTTAACTAAGGATGTACAATTCTACAGTTGAAGTTTCACAAAACACACACAAAAATATATTGTGATCTAATTTATGGATTAGCTTAAACATGTTAAAAGGCAGTTCTAGTATTTTAAGATAATAAGTTGAAGTTTGAATATATTAAACCGGACGAAAATCGTTGACAGGTTTAATAACATATCAATTAATTGTGTTATGTAAAGCAACATAGTAAATTAATAAATCAAGATAGAATATATTATTTCCTTTCCTTTCAATTTTATTTTATTTAATTCAAGAGTTAAATTTTGTCACAGTTTAAAATTTACTATATTTGTAAAACAAATGTTTTTAATCTATTTTCAATGGGTTAATTTGAAAAAAATACATTGGTTAAATGCGAGATATTAAGTATCACACTTTTGATAAATTTACTTTATAGATAGGTTGAATTGAAAAGTTATGGTTTGTTAATTTTTTATTTTTGTTTGTTAACAATTAGAGCTCTAGTTAACAATGACATTAAATCTATTAATAAGATGGGTTTAATTGAACAGTTATATTTGTTTACATTATAGATTTATAAGTGTATTAAACATACAATAAATCTACCTTTATGAAAGATTTAATTGAAAAAATATTATTGTATAAATTGTTTATTTATTTTTGTATTAAATAGGCAATAAATTTTCTTTTACGATTGGTTTAATTAAACATATATATTTGGTTAAATTTTAGATTTATTTGTTATTAAACATGTAATAAATCTAGTTTTACCAGTGGTTTAATCATACATTTATATTTGTTTAAATTTTTATTTATTTTGTATTATACATATGATAAATCTACTTTTATGAGCGGTTTAATTGAACAATTATATTTTCTTAAATTTTAGATTTATTTTTATTAAACATATCATAAATCTACTTTTACGAGAAGTTTAATTAAACAATTATACTTTCTTAAATTTTAGATTTATTTTGTATTAAACGTATACTAAATCTACTTTTACGAAACGTTTAACTGAAAACTTAAAATTGATTAAATCATTCATAAAATATCGATTAAATTTAACTTAAACTTAAGACTGTAAATTTAATCAAATTTAATCAATTATTAGACTTGGTTAAATGCATTATTTCATGCAGTGGGCCCAAAGTTGACCAATTTTGTCGAAATGTATCATAGATCTATAAGTTATATATAATTATGATCATGAACTACTTTTCTATTTACAAATGATTTAATCATATTTTATGTGAAATAAAATCTGAATATACATGTTAGAAATATAATGATAATAATAATAATAATAAAAAAAAAAATAATAATAATATTATTATTATTATTATTATTATTATTATTATTATTATTATTATTATTATCATCATCTAAAACCGACCGCCATGATTTTGAAAGTGGTGTTAAACACCAAATATCAATCAATCAATTAAATAATGAGGCAATGGTTATGTCATGCTTTGCATTGCTTATTTAGTATGTGATAGCTTTTTGCTCTATAAATGTACTGTATTTTTCTTTTTCTTTTAATTTTTTCTTTTAATTTAAGAATATTGTACTTTTACATCTGTGAAAAGTATCATGAATATTACCTCCTTCGATATTTTATCCAAACATATTACGCTAAATATAGTTATGCTTTTATTGTCTTGTACAGATATTTGATAATGGCTTTGTCAAACATTGTTGGGCTTCGAATTTTTCATATTTGTTTGTCTTTGTGTGTCTTGGTGACAACCAAATATTTTGATTTTAAACCTATATGATTTCAGTGTATGTAATGTGCGAATCCTAAAATGTCATTTTACTGTATCCATGATGAATTTCTGATGTAGAATGATAAAAAACAGAAGACAAATTCAAGATTTTTGAATAAAATAAAAAATAATATATAATGTGTACTGTTTTTATAAATTCATGATATAGGTATGAGATGCGGACGGGTTCTCATCGCGCCCACAACCATCCAGGTGCAAAATTGATACACAAATAGATAAATATTAAGAATAGTTCACGAACAGAGCGTGCAAGAGACTTTAAAGTAGCAGTTAAGTTTCATTTTCAGAAAAATGTACCTTTTAACATAATTATTAATGTTGTTTAACTTAAAACAGGTTTTGTTATTCAGCTTGTTGATATTGAATCAAATTCCACTATGCTGTTTTCGTAATGCGATTCATGTTTACTGTCGAATAATGATACTAGACTTTCATTTTCACTGTAGGGCGATTCATTTCTATTGTATATGCGATGCATTTTCACAGAAGAAAATTAATTAATTTTCATTATATTAAGTCTTAATTCAGCCGACTCTCTAACAAAATTTATGAAGTCAGAAGGATTGATTATATATGCATACTTAGTGAGTGAAAGTCTGAGGTAATATATCAATAAATTCCTTAAACATGGTATTTATTGTTATTTAGTCAATTCTATTTTCTCAAATAATTTGTCCTGATCTGTATGTAGGATAAAATTTATTCTTTTCTTTGACACGTCATCATTAAATACATATATCTTGGACAGTTAAGCCAATCCACGTCACCGGGAAAGCAAAGTTTCTGTTTCGGTCTAAATCTACATCGCATACTAATAAATTAAACGTCATTAGAGCTAATTTCCTAATGCTTGTAGTTAAAAGGTGTGGTTGGCCTTGATTGTGTAAATGTTGCCTAAGCATTGTAATTAAGATTGAACAAACGTTTATACAAACAAAGCAAGCAAGCCAACCAAACCTTTAAACTACAAGCGTTAGGAAAATAGCTCTAATGGATGCATTTGAGATAACAAAGAGCATACACAAAACGATCTTCATTTCACAATTGAATGAGTGGAAACGTTTTCATCTGGCACAAACAATTGACGCTTGGATGACTGGATAATTGATATATATCATGCCATTGCGTATAAATTTTATACAGTAAAGAAAGTTCGAGCAACAGTCGAGTCACCTTAAATATGCTTGAATTTCTTATAAGTCGGTGTTACAAATAAACCAATACGCAATTGTGAGTATACAAAGAAATATTAAAAACAGTTTATTGTTACATGTTTAAATGGTTCTATACCACGGGGTATAACCGCCGTACAGTTGATTCCGGACGTTAATCGCTACATCGCAAAGCAATGTTGGTAGATATACCGTTCTTATATTTACACCAAAGACTAATTGACTAACTGTTCAGTTAAGTATTCAATGTTTATGAAAACAAAGTTTACTGCTCCTGGCAGCATTGTATATCATTTATATTACATGAACACCATGTGACTATTTTAAATAGACAGGTCTGTTAATTACTTGTAAACATCGCGAAACAAACACTATGTGTAACTCAAACTTTATTAAACTACAAATAGAGCATAGTTGGTTTGCTCTTTCACTAAATGCGACCGTGTATTGTGTGCTTTGTTGTACGAATGAGAAACCCGTTGTTTTAATTTTATTTGAAGACATTTACTTGAAAAACTGACCTTAGAATTTTGACACTGTACGATTCATTCTCTTTGTAGTTTGTTTTCTTTCTTTAGTACCGTTCGTTGTACATTCTTGTACATTCTTGTACTGTTCGTTGTGCAAAAGCCTATCAATACGGTAGAAATATGTATGACGCGGCGTGACAAATGTTCAAAGCTTTTTTAAGCGAGTTATAAAACTTTTCAAAGAAAATTCGTCGTAGAAAAACGTTATATTCATGGATGTTCTGCTCCAGTAAATTTTCAGATCCATGACAAGCTAATAGCAAACTCACCAACAATATTTGAATATTCATGATATGAACGTGGTTATACCCGTGTATATTCAAGTAAGCATCTACGACTAGCTTGCATTTCAAATTGTAAATATCATCAATATTAAAGTCATTTAAAACTATTTTCAGTTGTTGTATGTCGAATAATCATATAAAACGACAATGAAAATTCATTGCACTTCAAAATTCCACATCAGAAATGATTGCACTTACAGTGATAATTCATCGCATCTATAGTTAAAATGAATCGCATTCAGTAATCAATATTATGGATTCTGCTGCTTAAATAACACTTTTTGGACTTTAATCCTGTTATTATACATTAAAAAGTTATATTCTAATGAAATTCTGTTAAAACATACATTCAAATCTATTATTTTGTATTTTCAAAAAGTAAACAAACGTAGTTTTTCCCCGTCATCCTTTATTCTACAATAGACATACTCGCATACAACAGTGAAAATGAACTAACTGGATTCGCACTTTATATACACTGTGATTTGATCTGAATTGATCTGTATTGTATTTTATGATATAACTATTTAAACGCTCAACAGAGCGTATAACTTCTTCTAAGCTGATATCTTCAATTTAAACGTTTGATTTATAAATCAGGGTCTAGGTGGGGTTTACAGAATAGAGAAGAAATGGCCTTTACTGCAAAAAAATAGGCTAAAAATAAAGAATAGAGAAAAATAGGTTAAAAGAAAATAATGGAGTGTTAAAATATAAAGAATAGAGAAGAATGGAAAATAAAAGAGTAAAAAAGTAAAAATACAGAAATGAAGGACCTCCTAAGACCCTCATAAATAGCGTATTCAAAATTGGAGTGCTCCCATAATAACGGAGGTACAAACCTTTACAGAACAGATGTAAAATCGAAAGTACATGAAGTAGGAATTTCCAAGGCAACTAGACTGATCCTCAAAAATCATGAACATTGGAAAAGTCATAACAAAGTAGAAGAGGAGAGGAAAACAATATGCTTTGAAAAAAGAGTTGTTTTAATAGTTTTAAAGGTAATTTACGTCTTCCATTTGAACACCAGTTATCATGACACAAACTAGTGAAAACTTTATTGTATTACAAACAAAGTCCCTCCTTTTAAAAAAAATGTATACGTGTAATTCTGTTTCCTGCCTTCCTGTGCATTCTATATTTTCAACCTTCCGTAAAATATTTATTAGTTTCGAAGTTTATTATTAAAAGTCTGTTTTCTATTTCAGATCTATAGTCATGAATAAAGCCTGGGCAAATGTATTTGTATTATGATATATATGAGGATCCAGATGGGGAAGTTGAGTGGGATTATTTTTCTTGTATTCTTTAATTGTTAGGTCATTTTCTGTTTTGACCATTATTCTCTATTCTTTATATTTTGGCATCTCAATATTCTCTATTATTTTTTAGCCTATTTTCTCTATTCTTTATTTGTTTGACTTTCATTCTGTACTTTTGTCTATTTTCTCTATTCTGTAAACCCCATCTAGACCCTCATATATAAACCAGCCCCCACCCCAACCCACTATTAAAAAATCTGTTTTAAAACTACTGGGTCAAATGCTACCAAAATTTACTTGAATGTTGCTTAGGACTTCTTGTTTGGGAATATGATCCATCAACAAACATTGCAGCTGTTTTTACAAATCGAACAAAGGGATAATTTTTGTATTTTTGTCTTTTATCTCAAAATCAGTAAGAGAAATCCTATGTAACTTTTAGAAAAAAGCACTACAAGGGTTATTGCCCTGAGATGTCAATTATTTTAAACATTTAGAAGTTTTTGGTTATATTTAAAAACTAGAATAATAGGAGAACATTTTAAACACAAAATAACGACCAGAACAATAAATTTTACAACCAAGTCAATTGTAGCCTTATCGGAGTATTTGTCCTTAAAGATGATTGTTCCCATATTTGCTAAAACCATAATAGGTAGAGAGAAACTGAATATAGCAAAACTTTTCAGCAAAATGATATCTACAGGTAATTCAAATGTCACAAATCATCAATTAACCCCTAATAGGAATCTTTGCCCATGAAACATGATTTTTGCCCATTTTGCTGAAACCCTAGCAGTCAGAAAAAGTTCTGTAAAGACAAAGATTGACATTAACAGCTGTCCCATTGCCTAGGAAAAGTTAAAGTCATCATTGAGCAAGTAAAACTGCAGTTTACATTTTTTTGTACTTGTGTGATTAAAAATTAAAAGTTGAAAACAGTAAAAATACTCAATCTAGTCTTACAATTATATAAAACGAGTTCCTTGAAATTATAATGTTAAAAAATCATTGAACCAAAACATTTATATGTAGTAAACTAAGTTCTTTATGCACGATTTTTACATTTATTATGAGTACATAACATACATATAATCGACAAAAATGTTGCATTCAGTGAAAACTTTCACTGTTAATTAACTTCCGTGTTTTATTGTCTTTCAAACATGACCGTTATAAACAACCAACACAGAATCATAAAGCATGTAGACAATAAGTGAGATAGTAGACATGCAAAAGAGCGATGTTTTGTCTTGCCTTTGTCAAGAATCGCGGAAGGCGAGACATAGGTGTTGCTTTACCGGCGACGTCGTCGTCGGCGTCAACAACTGTTACGTTTTTGCTTACGTTAGTTTGTGAAGAACTACTTGTGATAGATCAATGATGTTTTGTATGAAGTTGATTACTGTCAGTACATGTCAGTACATGTCAGTTTGACGACTATTTTGAGGCCTTGCTCCATAGGTCATGATTCAGGAACTTTGTCTTAACTAGCAATTTTCAAGTTAAGTTTTCTGCTTAAGTTAGTTTGATAGGAACTATCTTGTACAATATACAACGACATTCTCTAAAGTTACCAGGTTACATTACTGTCTGTTTGTCGACCATTTCGAAACCCTGCCCACTAGTTCATGGTCCAACGACTTTGAATTAATGAGCAATGTCGCTGTCCATCAGATTGTCTTCTTCTGAATTGTATGCCGACAGGCGATACATATCTTTGTGTCCACAGTTATATTTCCCATGCGTTTACTGGTTAATTAAACTTGGTCATAACAGTTGTTTAATGAAATTGTGTATGAATTTTTTACAAATTTTATGTATTTTGTAGAAAATATGCAACAATATACAGCAATATAGACTGTACAAATAAGTCAACATTTCCTATATAATCAATTAATCCCTTAAGGAGTGTTTGCATAAAAGATAGTTTCACACATGTTTCGCGTTTTTGCAGGAAATATGATAGCTAGAGAAACAGTAAATAACAAAATATTTAGCAAAAAGTCAACATGATAGAAATTTTCTACCGACTCATAGAATAAAAATATCAGTCCGCCATACAATTGTGGATGCAGTGACTTTAAAATGATTGAACTATGAGAACTGTTTTATAGAGCTGATGTGATGAGATAAGAAATATGTAGATTTGACCTTATATAATTGATTTGAGGGACAACATTTTATTAAATTTTATGATCAGAATTTTGGAATTATTTCATGAGGAGAGTGACATTTTCACCATTTTTCGGGATCAGGCAATTTGTAGAAAATTAATCTCACTTGCCATTCCGAACCTTTAGGGACTGCTCGACAGAAGATAATGTTAAATTTACATCCTATGGAAATGCTTTTCAATGTATGCATCTTGACCCAAATATGCAAGATTGATTATTATTTTTTTCAAATGTTGCACATCAATAAAGCTATCAAAGTTTATAATGCAAGTTTTTATGCTTTCTTTCAAATTGACCTGTTATTTAAACCAATCACAAAAAACACTGCATACAGTACTGAATTAACTGTAGTTGATAATTGTTTGACATACTGTGCTTCTTCATCATTTTGTTGTCTCGCCTGCGACAAAAGTCGCAGTATGCGAGAAAAAAGGTATTACTATCCGGCGGCGGCGGCGGCGAAACTATTTGTTTAAAGCTTTATATTCTAGAAGCCAGAAGACCTGCATGTATGCTTCATATTTTGTATGCATATACCTTATTTTACGAAGTTTCCGTCTTTCATATTTCCATTGTCCTTAACCTCATTTCCATAGTTCAGCGACTGCTTGAAAAAACTGAGTTTTTTGTCAAGTGAATTTCTCACGTATTATGAGTAATAGGATAACCATATTTGGTATATGGGTTCCTTGCAACGTCTTCATGTCCGTCAGACAAGGTTCACCTGACCTCGACCTCATTTCATGGATCAGTGATCAAGGTTAAAGTTACGTGATTAGGTCCGTTTCTCAAATACTATAAGCAGTAGGTCAACTATATGTGGTGTATGGAATGACTGTAATGGTACATGTCAGTCTGGCAGGTTTCATCTGACCTTGGCCTTATTTTCATGGTTCAATGGTCAATGTCAAGTTATTATGTTTTGGTCTGTTTTCAAGTACTATAAGCAACAGGTAAACTATATTTGGTGTATGGAATGACTGTAATGGGTACATGTCAGTCTGGCAGGTTTCATCTGACCTTGACCTCATTATCATGGTTTATTAGTCAATGTTAAGTTTTGTGGTTAGGTCTGTTTTCAAGTACTCTAAGCAATAGGTCAACTATATTTGGTGTATGGAATGGTTGTAAGGTGAATACGTCTGTCTGGTAGGTATCATCTGACCTTGACCTCATTTTCATGGATCATTGGTCAATGTTAAGATTTTTGGGGTCCGTTTTCAATTATCATAAGCAATAGGTCAATTATATTTTGTGTATATGTCTGTCTGACAGCATTTATCTGACCTGAGTTTCTGTGATGTTTTAGTTAAACCTTTATCGTTAAGACTTTCAACATAACATCAATGGTCAGTAAAGCAGGCGAGACATTTCAGAGTGTGCACTCTTGTTAATTATTCTATTTCATCGAAAAGTTAAAACACATAATTCATAAGAGTGAGAGGTAATTAATTGCAAACGAATCTTTAAGCAAAAACACTGTATGGAAATAATGATTTAGTTATTTTAATTGTTTTATTTCAAGACAATTTGATCTCTTTGTGAATTTTAAAAGGCATCCCTAGCAGGATTATGCTAACATCTCTAGCATGATAAGTAACTTATTAATCCATGAAATCATTTAAAAATTTCCTGTTTGATATACGGAGATACATTTTGTTCGGTGGGACTTTGACTGATCTTGAAAAGCTCCCTAGAACATTTCGTTGTAGATCCAACCAATCATTAAGTAGTAGTTCCTATAAGAATAATGTAAAATCCAAATTTTGTGGTACACGTGATAAAAGACTACAGCATTTATTTTTGTCGAGTCCGTTACAATATGGGAGTAATATATTTACAATTTATTGCCTTACCAGGACCGATGATCATCATTCATTTTACAATTGATTCTAGGGATATAATTTGAGTTATCTCTCTCAATATGAGTTTCATAATGCATTCTATAGAATTAACATATCACCTGATAAGGGCTAAAATTATATAGGAAGTACATCATCGCTTTTATCATAAAAAAAGATATAACAAAAACATTTGTAGGCTTTCCACCAATGAATCAGCATTTTGCATGATCCTATATGGACTGGTACATGTGGTACTAAATATATTACCTAACATCAATCGTAGTCATTTGTATTGCAGATCCATTTATGATAGACAAAATGTAGCTTGGCATTTGACATCAGTGTGGCTACAGTGCTGTAAGAGGACAGCTCTGTAGCCAGTAATAGAGACAAGTATAAAGAGAACAAAGATAAACAGTTAAGAAAATATTTATACTAGAGGAGCCAACATGAGTCTATCAGAAGAAGAGTCAAACTTCCTAAGATTGTATTTCCTTAATTTGAAGGTTGCATCAAAGGCTGCCAGGGTTTATTTTGATTCGGTCCATCCACATGCTGGACTTGCCAATGAACTTGCTAATAGTTCTGCAACTTTGAAAGGACTTCGGTTTATAACAAAACTACAACTGCAGATATTATACCCAAGTCCTGGTAAGTTGGAACTTTGTTTATTTTCCGGTGGTAACCCAACAACAAAATAAAAAAAACACATTTAGAGGGCAACCTACAGTCTTCTACACTATATTTGTATATGGTAAAGTTCTTGAGACCAAGGCAAAGAAAGAAGAAGTGCTACATGGACTCCCGGATATGCATGAAATATTTGCCACTAGATGTAAGGCAAACAAAGATAAATACATCAGTCAAAGGTAGAATTATAGAAATGATGGCTTGACCTATAGTAATTTCTGTGTAAAGTATATGACAAACTATTAGGCATTTGTAAACCTTGCTTATATAACTGTATAATTCTGAAATGTGCATAGAAAAATAAAGGACCTGTAAATATTGACAAAATTGCACATTAACAATACAAGAACATTTAGATTTCCACAGTTACTGTATATCAACATTAAACATTTATAATTATATGTTACAGCAAGTAATGTAAGATCAGAATACTTTGATACAACGATGATAGTTTGTCTTTACGGAACATGACACCACGTGTGCCCCAGCAACGGGCTGGGATAACTTACCACAACCCGGTGATACCAGTATAGGTGCAGATCTCGCCAGAGTTAAATGGTACAGAAACAAGTTAGCTCATCATGAAGACGGGAAATTGTCTCCGACAGATTTCAGTGAGTATTGGAGAACTAGAATGTGTAGGTATATAAGTAATGCTAAATTATAGCTACATAGCCAGAAAACAAGGTTATTTTGGGAAGAGGTATACGAATCAACCTGTTGTGGCTGTCTGTCTACCTTTCCGTATGTCCATTTATTTATAAGACTTGTAAGCGCAACCTGTCCATAACTTACAAGGCAATAATTGACGGATATGTATATACATGTAGAAGTGTACATAAATTCTGTGAATTTTGAATTTATTGCAGGCATTTTTATTGCGATTGTTGAACAATTGACAAAATACGAGATTAATTTCAGGAAAAGCTTAACTTGAAGAATGATACGTAAATTCATGGTTTTGACATATTCTGCTTTCAAACCTTTAGTAATTGTAATGCAGTGTAACAATTTTCTCTTATTGTCTATCCACAAAATTAATATGACACATTCTTTAAATATAAGAAACATGTGAAGAATCAACAGTATTCCAATTAATTTTTATGGAATTTACTACAACATGTACAATTCAGGATTAGATTTAAACATTTAGAAAATAAGAGTTGTATGTCGGTTCGTCAACTTACTTTAGATATTTGATATCAATTTATAATGCTTATACATATAGGCAATTGGACGTCTAGGTGGACCATCACTGTTGAGGGAAGCACAGTCTGTACAACACATAGTCTTGGACAAATCACTTATAGATATATTGAACTTGGTTCACAACCATCAGATGTCACAA
This sequence comes from Mytilus coruscus, assembly GCA_017311375.1. Lineage (NCBI taxonomy): Eukaryota > Metazoa > Mollusca > Bivalvia > Mytilida > Mytilidae > Mytilus > Mytilus coruscus. Next base: position 80,838,031 of record CM029598.1, on the reverse strand, counting down.
GAGGAACACACTAGTATGATCAATAATCTGCAATCAGCAATTAACAACCAAAAACTATTAAAGAAGAGCATGGCACTAAAATTCAGCAGCAACGATTCTCTTCAGAGAGGGAAGTTGATGCACAAAGAAAAATACAGATATGTAGAGCGAAGATTGAAACCTGTGGAAAAGAAATAGAAAAATGGAATGTAGAATTCAAGTAATTCAAGAAAAGCGATGGACAAAGGGAACGGCTGGATTTTTAACACAGCAGTTATTAAGAATAGAATGCAAATATGACATCAAGTTTGCAGAAATTGATAAACGGTTAACAAAACAGGATAGGCAGTTGGCAAAACAAGGTGAACAGATGGAAAAGCAATATGAACACATGGCAAAGCAAAGTGAACATATGGCAACACAATGTGAACATATGGCAAAGCAAGATGAACAGATGGCAAAGCAAGGTGAACATATGGCAAAACAAGATGAAAATATGGCGAAACATGATGAACGGATGGCGAAACATGATGAACAGATGGTTACATATGTAAAAGACATTGATGATATGAAGAAGAAACAATATGATACTGATGATTCATCAGGTGAGACTGGTTATGCGATTCAGTTGCTTTTAGCTCACCTGGCCCAAAGGTCCCAAGTGAGATTTTCTCATCACTTGGCGTCCGTCGTTCGTTAACTTTACAAAATCTTCTCCTCTGAAACTACTTGGCCAAATTTAACTAAACTTAACCACAATCATTATTAGGGTATTTAGTTTAAAAATGTGTCCGATGACCCCGCCTGCAAACCAACGTGTCCGACATGGCTAAAAATATAACATAGAGATATAATGCAGTTTTTGACTTATATCTCTGAAACTAAAGCATTAAGAGCAAATCTGACATAGGTTAAAATGTTCATCAGGTAATGATCTATCTGTCCTGAAATTTTCAGACGAATCAGAAAACCCTTGTTGGGTTGCTGCCCTGAATTGATAATTTTAAGGAAATTTTGCAGTTTTGGTTATCTTGAATATCATTATAGATAGAGATAAACTGTAAACAGCAATGATGTTCAGCAAAATAAGATCTACAAATAAGTCAGTATAACCAAAATTGTCAATTGACCCTTAAGGAGTTATTGCCCTTTAAAGTAAATTTTAGCAATTTTTCATAAATTTTGTAATCTTTTCCAAAACTCTTTTCCTCTGAAACTACTGTGACAAATTTAATCAAATTTGGCCACAATCATAATAAGGTATCTACTTTAAAAATTTGTCCGATGACTCCGCCTGCCAACTAACATGGCCGACATGGCTAAAATAGAACATAGAGGTAAAATGCAGTTTTTGGCTTATATCTCTGAAACTAAAGCATTTAGAGCAAATCTGACATAGGTTAAAATGTTCATCAGGTAATGATCTATCTGTCTTGAAAATTTTCAGACGAATCAGACAACCCTTGTTTGGTTGCACCTCCTACATTGGTGATTTTAAGGAAATTTTGCAGATTTTGGTTATTATCTTGAATATCATTATAGACAGAGATAAACTGTAAACAGCAATGATGTTCAGCAAAGTAAGATATACAAATAAGTTAAAATGACCAAAATTGTCAAATGACCCCGTATGGAGTTATTGCCCTTTATAGTCAATTTGTAACAATTTTCGTAAATTTTGTAATCTTCTCCACTTATTCTACTGGGCCAAATAGAATTAAACTTATCCACAATTTTCAATAGGGTATCTTGATTGAAAATGTATCCGATGACCATGTCATCTAACCAATATGGCCGCCATGGCTAAAAATAGAACACAGCGGTTTACTATAGAAGGCTATAGGAAAATTGTAAAAACAATTTCAAATGGTCACAACTTGAAAACTTATTTAAATAATGATAAGGGGTCTTCGGTAACTATTTTAAGATTACAATGGGTAACGACTTTTTCCATGGGAGGGTGCAATTTTTCAAAAGGGGTGGTACTTATAACGTCTGCTTGATATTTTCCTTTTCAGAATTATTCAGTTACTATAAACCATCATTATATCGTCTCTTTCAGCTTACTTATATGGGTGAATGACCCCCAACACACTGCCATTTTTAAGGGTGTTCCAAAGAGGCATTTCGAGCTTTATACAGGCGTTGGGTGAAATAAATTTTGAGAGGATGGGTATTAAATTGGTGTTCGTTTGGGAAACTTTCATGACAGCATCCCGTTGTAAATTTTGTTAATTATCTTGAATATCATTATAGATTGAGATATACTGTAAACAGCAAAATATCAAGCAAAGAAAGATCTACAAATAAGTCAACATGACCAAATTCGTCAATTGACATCTTATTAGAGTTATTGTCCTTTAATAGTTATCAAAGGTTTTAAGTCATTTTCTGCAATTTATTGGTAATTTTGTACACATTTTTAAAAATCTTCTGCTTTTAATTTAACTGCTGGACCAAAATAAACCAAACTTGGCCTCAATCATTATTATGGTATCTAACACTATTTATTATGATTTTAATCTTACTTTACATAATTTTCAAAACCACAGTAGATACAGGTGAGCGACACAGGCTCTTGAGAGCCTCTAGTTGTTTATGTTTTTATAAGCTTTATTGTAAAAGAAAAAATTTGAGGATGTTAGATTTTAATTAACCATATATAATCTATAATAATAAGTAGAAAAGACATGCAATACCCAAAAAGAAATTAACCTTACTCTAATAATGTTATATAACCTATAGGAATTGAGGCGATTCCAGATATCAAAATCTCTTTAATATTTATCTTGAAAACTTGCATATTTCATTTAGATTGTAAATTTCAATCATATATTTTGTTCTTCTGCCTTATCTTAAGTGAACTGAACTGTCAAAGTAATACTCAAATATATGTAAAGGTTATACTCAAGTAAATGTCAAGGTTTTACTCATGACAAGTAAATGTCAAGATAAATCTTAAGTAAATGTCAAGGTATTACTCAAGTAAATGTAAAAGTGATACTCAAGTAAATGTCAAGGTATCATTCAAGTAAATGTCAAGGTATTACTCAACTAAATGTCAAGGTATTACTCAAGTAAATGTCAAGTTGATTCTCAAGTAAATGTCAAGATGATATCCAAGTAAATGTCAAGGTATTACTCAAGTTAATGTAAATGTGATACTCAAGTAAATGTCAAGGTGATACTTAAGTACATGTCAAAGTACTACTCAAGTAAATGTCAAGATGATACTCAAGTAAATGTCAAGATGGTACTCTAGTAAATGTCAAGGTATCACTCAAGTAAATGTCAAGGTATCACTCAAGTAAATGTCGAGGTATTACTCAAGTAAATGTCAAGGTGATACTCAAGTAAATGTCAAGGTATTACTAAAGTGAATGTCAAGGAATTACTCAAATACATGTAAATGTAATACTCAAGTAAATTTCAAGGTGAAACTCAAGTAAATGTCAAGATGGTACTCAAGTAAATTTCAAGGTGATACTCAAGTAAATGTCAAGGTATTACTCAAGTAAATGTCAAGGTAATACTCAAGTACATATCAAGGTATTACTCAAGTAAATGTCATTCCGGGTGACTCAGGCATGTTACTACAAAAGAGAAGAATATTGTGTAAATCTTATTTCAATTGTCTTTATTATAAAGCCATACCTGCACCTAAGTCCTGAATCCATGTTATGTTCTATTTGTAGAATGTCTTTCTTTGAAATGGACATTATCATTTGATTAATCTATTTAATTAACACATTAGTAATCTGAAAACTTTTGAATATTTCAGAAGGACGAAAACGTAAAAGACTTGAGGTAACTATCTATTTTAAAAGACATCAACTATAATTGTTATTCAAATCTCACAGTTGTTTGTTAGTTAATAATTTTAACAACACCTGTTACAGTCCTAAAAGCTGTCAGTCTTGTGTCAATACCAAAACGAGACGAGCCCCAAATTCTGTTACGGCCAGAAATCACCTTTAAATTGTAGCCAACAAAATGCACAAATCAGTAATAAAATTTAACAAGATTTATTATACACAAGTTTACAAGAAGTATTACACAATTTGTCAAATAGAAGTGTCAACTTAACTGTCAAAATATATGTCCGATCCTTTTGTCTTTTCTATATCCGGAATTCTTCTCTTCACTGTTGTGGGAATCAAACAAAATATTACGTCCAATAAGTCACAATCTAGTATGATGTAGTTAACGTGAATAAAAGTGTCAATCCAACATCTGAGAACACAAGAATGTCAATGTCTGAAAGTTTAACTTTAGTGTCTGTATATATATAGTTGTCATAGAAATCTCTAGAACACTACAGATGATAAACTCTTAGAAAACTATAGAACGGAAACTTCTAGAATACGATAGAAGTTTGAATTACACATCGTAGATTATGATCTTTCCAGAATTATTATATAAGTCAAGAAGAAAGTTATAATAATCCCATCAGTCTCTATGATTGTTTCAGTGATTTCTAAAATACATAGTTACAATATCATTTTGTAAACAACTATAAATATTATGTTAACATATTATCATGATTATAGGGCCACACAAAACAAATTAGGCCATTTAAATAAACACAATAGTTACAATATCATGACAGTAATTTTTTCATCTGATGAACATAAAACCATTATTTTCGCAAAAAATATCCTAATGAAATAAAATATTACGACCATAGATATCACAAACAAATTCAAATAAAAATATTTGATGTATCATGCTTATTGCATATATGTTCCAGTTTGATTTCTGCCAACCAAATAACAACCATTAGACATTCAAATTTCTGTTCTCTAAATTTCTGCAGCATTTAAAATACAGCTTTGACTTTAATCGTTTGTTCTATCAATTACGCGAGTATTATTACTTTTGATCAAGTTCTAGTTTCTGCTTATCTTGCAGATAAAGAATATTTTATGGCCACATTTTGAAAAAGGGTTCACTTGCAAAATAAATGATACAGTAGTTTATCGTTATTCAAATCTCGAAAATCTATACGGAATAGAAAAATCAAGGCAACTTACAAAGCCCGAAAGAATCGAATGAAATCCAAGAGCAGAGATATCGTGTTCGTTAATAGGATAAGGGTCTCCTGCTATGAATTCGTCACCTTTCATGCAAATTCCCACTCAGTCAAAATTTCATAATTTGGAATAGGACACACTCTAATTACAGATCAGACGACTATACTGGTATACAAGCCACAAATCGGTGTCTTTTCACGAGATCTTTGTCCCGTGACGTCATGAATTTCAAATGGGTGGAATTTTGTTATTCAATTCAATGCTTTTTCATAAAAATCTGTGTTATAACGTTACTTTGGACATGCATATTGAGAATACGGCGATGTTTAAGTATTCAATATTCCGGCACCTAGTACTGTTGTGTAACATCACAACATAAGAATAAACTATGAAAATCAGTTGGAAAGGACATGTACCAAGAAAGGAAATTAAAGAAATAAAAAGACACAAAGCAACGATCTTTGAGTAACTGTTTGTCCTTTCCAGATTTATATTTTGGCTGATTTTATTGCTATTTCTTTGATTTAAATTTTGTAATAAAATATGAAAAAGATGCTTATAACTAACAATCCAAAAAGAAAGTTTTTGTTTTGCTAGAACTGTAAGCTCTAATACACAGTTCAACACACGTTATTTTCCAATGTAATTTGAATATGAATTGATGTCTTTGACCACACAACTCTTTCCTCGATGATTATTGATGTTAAGACATAGGATGAACTGCTCATGGTATGGTTTCCTCTCGAGTGCTGGAGATCCAGCCGGTCGAACCAAAGACTAAAATTTGGACTTTCTGCTCCACCGCTAAGTACGGGGCATTAAGCAGTAAGAGCAAAGACTGGTCGGATCGGAGTCAGAATAATGGGTCCGGGTAGGATAACATGTCTTCCTGCGACTATTCCCTTGTGAACTAGCACGTTAAATATCCGACTCAGCGGGTCGGTCTTGTACAAAGCAGGGTTAATATTCATATACATGCATAACACTTACATGTTCTCGTCCTGAATAAACATTCAATTTTCCACTGGACGATAAACAACCATTCATCATCATCATCATCATCATCATCATCATCATCATCATCATCATCATCATCATCATCATCATAAGAACGTCTATATGTCCGTCAGACAGAGTTCACCTGACCTCGAACTCATGGCATGGATCAGATGTTAAAGTTACATGATAAGGTCCGTTTTCAAATACTAAAAGCAGTTGGTCAACTATATGTGCTGTGTAGAATAATTGTAAGGAGTACATGGCAGTCTGGCAGGTTTCATCTGACCTTGACTTCATTTTCATGGTTCATTGGTCAATGTGACGTTTTGTGTTTTGGTCAGTTTTTCAAGTATTATAAGCAACAGGTCAAATATATTTGATTTATGTATAATTGTAAGGGGCACATGTTTGTCTAGCAGGTAACATCTCAGCTTGACCTCATTTTCATTGTGCATTGGTCAATGTTTAGCTTCTGTGGGTTGGTCTGTCTTTTAATTACCATGATCAATAGGTCAACTGGATTTGGTGTATGGAATAATTGTAAGGTGTACACGTCTGTCTGACAGGATTTTTCTGACCTTGACCTCATTGTCATGTATCTTTAAAATGTTAAGTTAATGTGAAACTTTCAGTAAAATCTTTGTCTCTAAGACTTTCAATAAGACTTTCATAAAACCAATGGTCACTAATGCAGGTAAGACTTTTCAGTGTGTGTACTCTTGTTATTTAGTATGTTATCTAAATTGATAGCATTGGTACCTTTGATGCCAAAGGAACGGTGTAGAAAGGATCGTTTCTCTCTTGCATCTTTCAATCCGTCTCAAGTTTGTGAAGATCAATATCCGTGGTAAAAGGTCTACGCTTATATCAAAACTTTCAATTAAGGAATAGGAAATTTTATTCAAAACTCATCTTTTAATACCACATTTTAAAATGAGTATTTGTGAGTCCTGGTCAATTTTTTTTTTTTTCAATTTTGAATTTTGATATTTCATGATACTCTTGATAGTGTCTGCTAAGCAACAGTCTAGAAAAGAGATGATTTATACCGTGTTATATGGTACTTGTGTGTTGTGGACCTCTACAGTAGAAACATATATTTTGTTTAACTTGTGTTTTAAAATCCAAAATTGAGATGTTTACTCAAAATATCATATCCATATTCATTTAATTATAGGATTAAACGCCTTTTAAAGGAATTTATTGGTGCATAAACTCGACCAATTCACTCACAAACAAATAAAAGTTCGAAGGACTTTTATGACATGTTTGTGAGTGACTTGGTCCAGTTTATACACCAATAATCCTCATAATTCTTTAAAATTGGAGATAAGGAATTTATTTTTCTGAACTCGTAATTTCTTTCATACATAAATTGTATACAGTCCGCCAAAAGTTAAGCACCACCGAAATATAACTGGCAATATTTTTTTAACTATTGCGAAAATATTATTAATGTTTGGTGTTATGAATTGCCTTTTACATGCACTAAGAAAATGCATTACGACCAAAAACATTGAACTCTGATAAACCCGACAAGGAACTTTTTATTAAAGGTCTTCTGCACTTTTACAAATACACTGTTTCGATACCTTTAAATCATCTTCCTACTGTCCCGCGTACAGGGGAAATTTGACCTTCATCAAGTCATTGTGTAATATGGCAAGGCGTTAGTTGTCTGTGGCTGAACGTTGGCATGTCAAATGCCGGTAGGAGCACTAGGAGCATAGGTAACAATTTTAATGTTAATCACACAGTCATTGTCATACTTTTACAACGTCATGTTGACACAGGAACTGTAAATGATAGACCAAGGTCCGGAAGACCGTTTAACTACCCGTTGTGACAGACTGCTTATTCGTCGTGCTAAAGCCAACCAATTTACTCCTGACCCGCAGCTTAGACACCATTGGCTTCAAGGTGGTCGTGTTAGTGTTCGAACATTGGTCCGTCGACTTTTTAGAGACAACCTAAGAGGACGTCATGTTGTCAAGAGACCTGTCCTAACAGCCAGGAACCGTATAATTAGGTTTCAATAGGCTAATGACCATCGACGCTGGAACATGAGAAGCTTGCAAAAAATTCATTGGTCAGATGAGAGTCGGTTTCTGTTACGACAAGTAGACGCCAGAATACGAGTTTGGCGGGAAAATAAAACTACCTATGACAAAAACAACATTGCCCAACGACTGCATTCGGTGCTGGTGGTGTTACAGAATGGGGTTGCTTCTCATACCGTTGTAAGCTGGGTATGCATATTCTGCAGGGAAACATGAACGGACAGACATACAGGGATGTGGTGCTTAGAAACATTGTAATCCCTCATTTTGCGTCAAGACCCTTGTACATGAACGACAACGCTAGACCACACAGGGCAAGGATTGTAACCGAGTACAAAGAGCAAGAAGCCATTGACACTATCTTTTGGCCTTCCATGTCTCCAGACATGAACCCTATCGATCATGTCTGGGATGCCATCGGTAGAAATCTCAATCGCAGAGATCCACCTTTGCAAAATCTTGACAATTTAAGAGATGCAATTATTGATGAATGGAATAGATTTCCTCAACTAAAGTTCAGAAGGCTTGTACAGAGTATGTGACGCCGTGTTATGGAACTGTACCGGAAGAGAGGTGGTTACACATCCTATTGACTCAAATATTGACATTAAATTTGCCGAACACACCAAAGATTATTTGTAGAGAATTTTAATGATATTGGGTGATTAATTGTAAAAAAATAGAATCACAGTGAAACTTAAATCCCGTTTCTAATTGTGTAATTTGCACTATTTCTATGAACGCAAAATTTAAATGCATAGAACCTGCATAAGTGAACAGTCTTAAGTTTATGGTTTGTTTATGGTATATGTTAGCAAAATTGCTACATGAATATTTTCTCCTTTTCGAGGAATAACTGATTTTTTTAAATGTAAAAATTTTCGATACAATAAAAGTAGATGGTGCTTAACTTTTGGCGGACTGTATATATTTATGTCATTCATTTAGCCTCGCGCACGAATATATTTGTTGGTTAACGCAAAATATGTATTCCATGAAATTCGCTATCTGATAAAATATAAACTCAATATTCAAATGAATGTTTTGTGTTTACTATTAAATTTAACGATTAACGCAAACTGAAAATAAATGTGGTCAACGTCAAGCTAGATTGTATTATCATACAGTATCGCCGCCATCTTGTTTACATTGGTTACGAAAAGAAGTTCGGTCAACGTCGTCTATCGAAAATTAACAACGTCAAGAACAACTTCCGGAAGTTCCTCGACCAGTCATACCAACGTATTCCTAAAATGCAAATCATATAAGAATTATAGTTGATTATGTACCTGTATTTTTGTTATACGTAACTTTTTAGATGACACTAAAGCTCTTATTGAGGAAGATTTAAGAGAGGATACATTTGTTATCACTAAGGCTGTGGCAGATGGCTTATTACTTCTTAAACAAAATGGAGTCTTGTTGATAACTGGATATGCAGGTACAGGAAAAGTCGGATCGGTCGCCATGTTCTACATATGTATTGTACTGACGACATATCATACAAATGTATCAAACTAAATACATTGGATGAGTGGGAAGATATGGTCAGTAGAGAACATAATGTGGTTGTATTACTTGACGATATTTTGGTGAAACAAATTGTATCTATAACAGAGAGAAAGATACACCAATTCTAGACAAGGTTTATGCACGTGTGTGTAAAGGTAACATTAAAGTCATTATTACAATCAGAGATACAGTTAAATGTCAATGTCGGGAGGTGTTTGATAATCATAGGTTATTTAAATTTGATTTTATTGATTTAGGTTCAGACAAGTACGATCTAAGCCTGAGAGAGAAACACACTATTCTCACAAAATACATGAAAGCAGTCAAACAATCGGAATATGCAGACGATATAGGATTTATTAACTATAATGGTGTTACAATTCTTAGAAGAGATGAAGCCTGTAAAATAGTTTCTGAGAATCCAGTCAAAGGGTTTCCATTAGCAATTTATCAGTTTGTCCATAATGCAAAATATTTTCAACTTGGAAGCAAATTTTTGACAGACCAACAGAGGCTCTGCTAGAAGAAATGAATAAAATTAGACGCAAAGGTGAAGATCATTCGAAGTTTATGATTCAGTATGCAGTTATGGTGTACACAGCTATAAATGGAAACTGTATCAACCCCGATGATGTATGGGATAGGGAAGAAGTTGAACAAATAATTGGTGCAATCTATGAAAAAACATCAGGTTAAAACAATGCAACATATCAGATGCTATTACTGAACTAAAAGGAAGTTATTTAGTGAATAAGCCAAGAGAGAAGTCATACAGATTTCACCACCCAACACTACAGGAGAGTGTTATCTTATCGTTTGCTCAGATTGATGAAGAAAATATTAGAAATATCATACCTTTACTTAGCTGGCCATTTATCCTGAAAATGCTTAAATCAGATGCATACCTAGAAAAGATGGTGAAGTTGTATTGAAAATTCCACGGAACAGTTATAACCTATTGGCCTATCGATTAGTGGATATATATTTGACAAAATTAGGAATCAAGAACTGAGATATATTGGTTTCTAGCTGAAATTATTGATACAGAAATATTTCAACAAAAGCATATATCCTACTGACGTATTTACTACAGGCTTTTGAAGACAAAAAACATGAACATTTAAAATGTTGTTTAAAATCTATTAAGTATCTACTCAAATCTATGTTCTATGAAGTTGATAGTTGTGATGAACATATGACAAGCACAACCGTTTTCCTTGCTAATTTGCTTGTGTCGATTGCCAAAACAGAGAGCCAGTTTAAGGTGTACAACTTTATAGTACAGAATTGTAAAGAAATAGTTGAAACAAGCAATAACTAGGTCACAATTATTTACATGAAAGCTGCATTGATCACATCGTTATACGAAATATGTTTAACTAAAGATGTTAGTTGTGTAAAAGCAACGTTTCATTTAATAGCAGAAAAAAAGATAACTGTTTTACTTGATCAAGTTGTTAGTCTAACCACTCTAGGATTAATACCTTTATATAGCATTACATCTGGTTATAGTTACTATGGTAACCATTGTGTTTTTCTTATGTTTTGCATATGGAAAGCATATGAAGCATTTAACGAACCTGTGTTGGAGTACTTACTTTCAATGTACAATAAAATTCCATTTGATGTTAACTTGTTTTTAAAGACATTTTATAGTACAGATAGGCTGGAAGGATTAACATATTTATCTTATAAGCCACTAAAATGGATGATGGAAAGGTTTGAAGTAGATGCTGATTTCATTTTAAAAGCTGCTTGCCAATGTCATTTGTTTGATACAGTTGAGAACCTTTTATCTAGATGTGAAACGTTTGATGCTATTTCATGTCTAGAAATATTTCTCTATGAAGATATTGGGAACTTTGATTTTGATAAAGACTTGTTTAATTTACTTTTTTTCTAAAGTTGACATCACCTCTCCTGAAATGAATTCTATTGTTGTTGCAGTCTTACAGAAACAGTATGTTCCTGATTATGTCTGTGAAGCATTTCTTCCAGTTTGCATAAATAATGAAGCGATATTGTATTTAGCTTGTAAAGAAGCGCATATTTATATCACAAAACTAATTTTGGAACATAGTCACAATGTTAACATTCAGTCAGCTCTTATTTCGGTTTGTATGGAAAAACGAACAACCGATTACGTGTCTTGTCGCTCACAAGATGAGGTTGAAAAGTTGAAAATAGTCAAATTTATAGTTGGAAAATATGGATATGAACAATTTGATTTGAAAGTTGTATGTCAACAGGCATACCAGAATAGAAAGTTCAAAATTATAGAATGGTTGTTCATTGCTGGATGTGCATTGCATTATGAATTCAGCTCTAGTGCGTGAAAGAACAGAAATATTAGAATGGATAATGAATAAGACTGATTTAACAAGTTTAGATAAAATTAAAGTGTTAAAATCTGTTACTGAACACCATACTGTTAGATGTTCTACTCAAATATTGCAAATAGTAAGCATTATCTGGGATAGCACAGAAGATAAGAAAGCATTGAAAATAGAGGAAATACTAAATATGGCATACGAAAAAAAAATGCTTCGAGTTTTGAAGTGGATTCATGAAAACTGCAATTCACATGTTTCTATTGATACAAGGAAAGTTTTGATATCGGCGTGTGAAGATGGCAGGACTGATGTAGCAAAGTGGATACATCATTCTTTTGTAAAAACATCATTGGATATTAATGAAGAGAAACTATTCGAGCAAGCATGTGATGCCATGTCAAATTATAAATATGGAACTGAAAAGATAAGCATGGTAAAGTGGGTTATTGAAACTTTTCAAATTAAACCTTTTAACATAAAATTAGGTGTATTGAAATTATTAAATCATAATGAATATCAAATATGGAAAATTGGAGATGTTTTTTTTAAATTAGTTGTTTCTATGGTGAAAAAATGCGTAAATGTTCTTACTACAGAAGATAAAGAAGAAATGATAAGCAAATGCATTAAACAAAAACATTATGATATTGTGAATTGGCTTCTGGAAAATCACAAATGCTGTTTAGTTAATAAACAAAACATTTTGAATGAAGCATGTAAAGATGCTCAGATTGGAACTATTTACCTGCTAAATGAATATTTTCATTCATTGGACATGAATGAAGCAATTATTTATGCTTTGAGTGAGGAGGATCATAAGACATCTGTTTGTGAGTATCTATTGGGAAAAATTGATCATGATTCATTAGATGCAAGTAGAATAGTGAGTACCGTATGTAAGGAGCATGTTGGTGACAATGTTATGAAATGGTTTCTTCTGAAATTTTCAGAAGATCAAAACGCTATAAATAAAGTGTTCATTTTTTGTTGTCGACAAGGCAAATTTAATCTTTTGAAGTATATCTTTCTTATAGTACCCAATGAACAGCTTGACATTTTGACAGCGTTCTATGAGGCATGTCTACAGCCATATGAATGGACACAGAATTCTAGAGAAGGCCTCTGTGTTGTAAATTTTCTTTTTCAAAAGTTACAAGATAAATCATATCATTCATCTGACGTTCTAAATGAATTATTGGCCACGAAGAGATATGATGTAATACTATACATTCTTGAGCAAGGATATTGCAGGATCGTTGACAAGAGCAATCTTTTTATTAAAGTATGTAGACATGGACATGTGAAACTAGTACAGTGGATATTACAAAATGTTGACCATAAAGAACTGGATATCAAAGCAGCATTTCATGAAGCATGTACTAATTTTGAGTATTTTGAGCAATTACAGTGTTTACATGTAATGTGGCATTATAAACAGGATATTAACTTGTTCGAGATAGACACTGTATTAAAATCCATGACCGAGGCACCACCAGGCAAGTCGCATGTACATGCATATGTGCAGGATGACCTGAGGAAATGGTTACTATATATTAAGAACATAAATCAGACAAACGATGTGTGATTTCGGAATGCAGTTTTAAATCATGAGAAAGATTAAATCGAAAAAAGATATCAATGCTATCTGGTCATGATATTATAAATCGTTGTTGGTGGATTCAATAAGTATAGTTTTTCAGCAACACTGCCAAACTTACGTTAAGAAGACAAAATTAGGAGTAAATATCTTTCAGTTATTGAATGGAACAAGAAATGTCGGTACATAAATACCTCCACTGCAGCCTTATCTTGAAAAGTCGTTAACAAGTACGAAATGCAAATGATATCTGTAAATCACCAATTTTTGATGCACAAACAAATCCGTTCCAGATTTAAAAACATTACTTATAGGTCCAGACAAATATAATTTCATAAATGTACAGAACCGTAATTTAACAAAAAGCCTGTCGACCAGAAAGGATCGCAAACTTGAATTGAAAGTCATTACTTTACATTTATAAATCAACAACCATAAATCATCTCACATCTGTAGGCACTCAAATTTAGTCTTTGTAAAGTTCTCATTTATTTTTGAAGTCTAAGAGAAGAAATGTCAAAAAAGTAAGTTAACTGGAATGAAACGTAAACTAGATCTGCACGCAATTATTTTACACTAATGAAAACAATACAATTAATATCTGATCGAATTTGAAAAAAGTCTAGACAAATAACCGAATAACAGACAGAAGGACACGGGTAGCACTATATGACCCGACCATAGTGCCGGGCATGTCTATTTTTTATGTATGTCATGTTGAAAGTAATTGAAGTTAGACATGAACACCAAATTGAAAAAAAAATTGTCTAAACTTACATTCCTATTCATTTTCGATATGTTTGAAGTTTGATTTCATTTTGATTTATTGTTAAAAGATGCTGCAACACGTTTTAATGTTGACACATTGTAATAATTTATTTCTATGAGCAAATGTCTGTTGATGAATAAAAACAATTTATTTTAGTTTATTTCAAAGACATGGGTCAATTATAACCATTGTATGTTGCAAAGTTAATCTTCAAACACACGGTTGGTAAGGTTTTCCTGCGAGAGAACGTTCTGTGCTGGTGATTCGGTCCTGATCGGTGCTGGTGATCGTTCCAAAATGTAAACAAAGACGAAAATGATGATTTTTGACGATTTATTGAATAACAGATGAAAATAAATAGGCAAGATGTTTCAAATTTATTTCTTATTGGTTCAAAAGAAAGCAACCAAAAAATTAGCCGTCTACACTGCTGTAGTATGATAAACACAAAAGTGCTCATTTTCAGAACATCTGGAACAGAAAAAACAAACAAAAGTGATACCTTGAGTCCGTTTACTATTCCCAGAACTGCTTGGCATAATATTTTTGTAAAAAACTGTAGCGCTCTCTTAAAATTGCACATTTTTATAGATTATTCATGTCCTGATTCTGTGCTGGTGCGTCCTGACATTGTGCTGGTGTGTCCTGATACCGTGCTGGTGTGTCCTGATACCGTGCTGGTGTGTCCTGATACCGTGCTGGTGTGTCCTGATACCGTGCTGGTGGGTCCTGACATTGTGCTGGTGTGTCCTGATACCGTGCTGGTGTGTCCTGATACCGTGCTGGTGGGTCCTTACATTGTGCTGGTGTGTCCTGATACCGTGCTGGTGGGTCCTTACATTGTGCTGGTGTGTCCTGATACCGTGCTGGTGTGTCCTGATACCGTGCTGGTGGGTCCTGATACCGTGCTGGTGGGTCCTGATACCGTGCTGGTGGGTCCTGATACCGTGCTGGTGTGTCCTGATACCGTGCTGGTGTGTCCTGATACCGTGCTGGTGGGTCCTGATACCGTGCTGGTGTGTCCTGATACCGTGCTGGTGTGTCCTGATACCGTGCTGGTGGGTCCTGATACCGTGCTGGTGTGTCCTGATACCGTGCTGGTGTGTCCTGATACCGTGCTGGTGGGTCCTGATACCGTGCTGGTGTGTCCTGATACCGTGCTGGTGTGTCCTGATACCGTGCTGGTGTGTCCTGATACCGTGCTGGTGTGTCCTGATACCGTGCTGGTGTGTCCTGATACCGTGCTGGTGGGTCCTGATACCGTGCTGGTGTGTCCTGATACCGTGCTGGTGTGTCCTGATACCGTGCTGGTGGGTCCTGATACCGTGCTGGTGGGTCCTGATACCGTGCTGGTGGGTCCTGATACCGTGCTGGTGTGTCCTGATACCGTGCTGGTGTGTCCTGATACCGTGCTGGTGGGTCCTGATACCGTGCTGGTGGGTCCTGATACCGTGCTGGTGTGTCCTGATACCGTGCTGGTGTGTCCTGATACCGTGCTGGTGATTTTTCACAAGATGTTAGTATTATTATGATTCAAACGTTGCTAAATCAACTGTCTTTTGTACAGACTTGTGTTAAAAATATTTATAACACCTATTTTAACCTTGGACATGTCTTTTGATTGTAATATTAGGGTTTTAAAGTAATCGCAACTACATATTACTTTTAAGGACAAAATCTTAAGTTCAATATCAGATAAAAGCATTTTTAATTCTAGTATTATATTAAAGCTATTAAATACCATTAACATGTTTATCTCAATTAACATTGGATGCTTCCTACAAACTGTTTAAAAGGTATCCAAATACATGTAAAGCAACACTTTGAACGACATTGATTTTTGGGTCTTCTTTTATATAATTTTTTCAATAAATTTGATCAACTTGTGAGACAGATATCATTATTGCAGGCATGGCAAATAAAGCCTTTGAATGATATTACTGTGATGTCGAGATCCAGTATGCTTTTGAAGCCATTTGCCATTCAATTGGATGCCATGGAGATAAATGTTTCTCAATTAAAGAAAAGGTCAAATGAGTTTATGGGAAATGTGGATCAGTAGCTAAACATTACTTTTTCGTACCAAATGCCGTAAAAGCAGAGGGTTAACATAATATATTGATATCGGCTGAAACGTCTAACATAAAGATTTTAAAACATATCAATTCTGTGAATGGCAAAAATGAGAACGAGGATAGGTATAGCTTCAATAACGATACTGGACAAGACAGAATGGGACCACATGCTTTCAACTTATTTGATATTTTGGCCAATATACCAAATGTCCAAAATCAAAGAGAAAACTTTGAGATTTGTCTCCAGCAAGTTTTATCCGAAAACATTTTATTGGATAATATCGCCTTCCTTCTTTTTCTTGATGTTGCTAAATGGTTTTCTGAACAAAACGCTGCATCCGTTGTACTGGAACAACATGACAAACAAATATGGAAAACTGATTACTTGCATGTATTTTCTAAGTCCAAAGACCATAACTTTGCAAAAAAAATCATCTGAATGGAATAAAATTCAAACTTGATCTATAACTTGTCATGGTTAAACTATATAACAAATTTCAAATCAATATCTTCAAGCATGACAAAAAAAAGTGTGGAAAACTGATTACTTGCATGCATTTTCTAAGTTCGAGGACCATACATGTAACTCTGCACAAAATCATCAGACCGAAACAAAATTCAAACTTGATCTGTAACTGGTCATGATAAAACTATATACCTAATATCAAATCAATATCTTTAAGCACGAAGGAAAAAAGTGTGAAAAACTGATGTGCCGGACTGACGGACATACATACATACAGACAGACAGACAGACAGACAGACAGACAGACAGACAGACAGACAGACAGACAGCAAAGCTAAAGTCCCCTTCGACTTTGTCGGTAGGGGAATTAAAAACATGCATTAAGATGGGGGATATACTATCTATGTTTATCGATTATGTATAATTTTATCATTAGTAATAGATATAGCATCCTAAGCCTCTAACTATAATGATAACACGGTATACACCCTTTCAACTGAGTTTTGCAGTTGTTCTTATGTTGTGCTTTTACACCACTGTCCCACGTTAGCGAGAGGGTTGAGCGTTCCCAAACTTGTATAAACCCACTGTCTGTCCCAAGTCAGGAGTCTGTAATACACTGGTGGTCTTTGGATGCCGTCTATCATATTTGATCTTTGTTTATTGCTATGTACATAAATCAGGCCGTTAGTTTTTTCGTTTGAATTATATGTCGGGGCCTTTTATAGCTTACTATAGGGTATGGGTTTGGCTCATTGTTGAAGGTCGTAAGATGATCTGTAGTTGTTACATCTACGACATTTGATCTCTAGTTGATAGGTGTCTAATTGGCAATCATACCACATCTTCCTTTTTATGCAAGATACAGGATATATTGCACTATATTTTGATTGTGAAAAATGATCGTAATCTTCCCCATTATATGAATATTTTCTTATTTCAGAAATAAAAATGAACAAAACAGACTTAACTTTGTTCATCTCAAACTTCTACCTCCCCCACCCCCAAAATAAATGTCTTTTCTATCACTTACACAAATTTTCTACCTCAATGATCTTAAATAATTGCCACTTTTTCTTCCAACATAAGAGCACAGAACCAGGACATTGGTGCACAGAACCAGGATATTTTTTTCTAATCACCAGCACGTCATCAGGACAATTTCGTTTTGCCAATGTGCACGACTTTTACATACAAAAAATCTATGTATTATACCTCGCGAGGTACGTTTAACATGTTAGTGAAAAATTAAACAATAGCATGTTGTTTTATTGTCGTTTTGATGCAATGTTAACAAACTCACCAGCACAAAATCAGAACCAAATAATCAGCACAGAACGTTCTCTCGCAGGACAACCTTACTCACCCGAGAAACATATTTCAGTAAATACTCAATGCAATTTAGATCTCATTGTTTTAAATATTGTTAAATGATGTTTAGGTTTATGTTGTTGTTGATATTTCATAGTATTATCATTAGGGTATATTCAAAACTTTAATTTAAAATTACATAGAAAATTACAGCTCTCTCCTGGTATAAAAATAGAAGCCTCTGTGGTCTCTTGTTAGCTTAATTGCCTTATGTACGAGAGGTCGTTGGTTCAATCCAAGGCCTGATCAAACTTAAGACTTGAAAGTTGGTTGCTGCTGCTTCTTTGCTAAGCAAGCATTTAGAAGTAAAAACAAAGACTTGTTTGTTCGGAGTCAGGAATCTGGTTTGGGTGAAATAAACAGTATGTTCTGTATACTAGTTGTGTAAAATTTGAAAGAAGCGGGTTTTTTGGGATATTGGTTACTCGGAGTAACTAATCAAATTAAAATCAAATTTTGGTTTAACAGTCTTTTGAATTAGAAAATGTCTGCTTTTATTGCTGTATAAATTGAGGTTTGTTCAGTACAAAATGTTTTAATGAAGATGATCGGGCTCTGAACTTGTATACTTTCATTGAATAAGACATTTTAAGTAAGTGAATATGGCTGTATGTACATTCAGATAATGTTATATTTTACCCGAAGTTGGAAATTTGTTTGAATTATTTTTGTCTTGTATGTGCGCAGTGCCATAGATTCCAATGTAGTTAATAACGTAGATTTGAAAATTTTTGTCGTTTGAATGTTTTTAAATGACTTAATTTTTACCTTTAAACAGCGTCGATATGTTAATATGCTGCTTTTTGAAGGTTAGGAGACTGTGTAGGTATATTTTTTTTTTCATATAGCTCTTCAAATGTTTTGGTACTTATACATTCTCTCTGCTGGTGGACTATCAGTCCCCGAGGGTATCATCAGCTCAGTAGTCAGTACTTCGGTACTGGCATGTTTTATAAGAAACCTTTCTAAATTGTCCGTTTATAAATTTTGAATTATAAAGAAACTAAGGTTTCAACTCCCTCAGGCAAAGTTGACCTTTGAGGAATTTGGCTATTTTTTGGGTATATTTCTGCCCTCGCCATAGCGGAGGGGGCATTTAGTTTTACCCTTGTCCGTCTGTACGTTCGTACGTCCGTACGTCCCAAATTTGGTTTTGCGTTCCCTTTTTAAGTTTGCCTCCACCAAATCCTATGAAATTAAAACACAATGCTTATTACCACAAAACACAGATTAAGTCTGAATTTGGATGGCGTCATTTTTACCGTTCTATAGTTATGCCCTTTACACATGGAAAAATTGCTGATTTTTTTGTTTCCGTTCTCTAACTTTAGGTCGCCTCAACTAAACGTTATGAAACTTATGCACAATGCTGATTACTACTAAACACAGATCAAGTGTGCATTTTTGGTGGCGTCACTTTAACTGTTCTAGAGTTGTGCCCTTTACAAATGGAAAAATTGCTGAATTTTTCGTTTCCGTTCTCTATCTTAAGTTTGCTTCAACAAAATATTATGAAACTTATACACAATGCTTATTCCACAAGTCAGATCAAGTACAAATTTGGGTAGCGTCACTTACTGTTCTTGAGTTTTGTCCCTTTATTACGTTATATGCAAGCGGGGCCATCATCTGTGTCCCATGGACATATTCCCCATTTTTTTTTTGTCATATAGCTCTTCAAGTGTTTCGGTACTTACACATTCTCGGCTTTCATATATTCGGCATTGAGCGTTCCTGATGAAAGTAAATCCAGAAAAGCGCTTCGGACGCATGAGATTATTTAACGTGTTGTTATCATTTTTATAGCTGACTATGTGGTGTGGGCTTTGTTCATTGTTGAAGGCCGTATGATGACCTGTAGTTGTTAATTTCTGTGTCATTTTGGTCTCTTGTGGAGAGTTATCTCATTGGCAATCATACCACATCTTCTTTTTTATAACTCGATCAAAAAGACATATTAACAAAAACAAGAAAACATACACGGAATGAATAAGTTTGATCTATGTATGTTGTATCTTTTGATTTTTCATTGTATTAAATAGTATTTTGATTAGTACCGATTATCAGGTTGTCTGTATATGGATATTGTAAGATATCAGCTTTGAGCCACATAATGAAGCTGTTAGACTAGCTAGCGAAGCGAACGAGTTCAAAAAGGCTTCATGTTGTGTCGAGCAGCTGATATTTTACAATGTAAATATGCACACAACCAAATAATCGATTAATCGGGTTGTATTTGCGTATTTTGCATGATAAAAACAAGTGATTTCTTTGTTTCGCCAGAAAACCGGAAGATGACTTGGTTAGTTCGGGGCAAACATATCAACGTTGGCTCATACATTATGACGTCGCTGATATGTTCGAGTCAAAGTTATTAAGACCGGGTCAACTCATCTTACGTCACAAAGCCGTGATATGCAATTTTATTAAGAGCTGAGCAGAGTGATATAGACTGTGGGACGAACAATAACTTATCGTTATATGTATTTAAAACGTAATAGTATTTTGTGTTAAAAAATGTGTTTAATATTTCTTTTGTAAATTTCAAAGAAGATAGTGTATACTTGAGGTTGAACAATTTGGACGACTGAAATCATCATTGTACAAACCACGACTGTGCTTACACCAATGGAGGATCAACTGTGTTCTCTTTATGTAGTCTTTATTCTGAAGCATTGAAAATAATATAAGCATTTTTTTTTTTTTTTTTTTTTTATGAAATTGGAATAAGGCAAATATGCACATTATATTATTTTATTATTTCTATCAACTAGTTTACATTTGAAGAAGATAACGATCAATGATATGGCAAAAATACACCAGGCCTATAATGAATTATTGAAATACTTCAAAGTATTAATAAGTTCCTCTTCCATGACAACAGATTTAACTGCAGCAAAAGTAGGTCTAGTAACCGTTCGTCTCCTTCCGTCCGAAAGACATTAAGTAGAACGTTTTTGTCAACTTCTTTGGGCTTCTATGAAAGGAAATGATTGTATCGTTGGCCTGCATCTTCATAATGTTGAGTTGTAGCGGGAAAGCATTCTTTACATTTGCATTGCAGCCACTTCCTGTTTGTCGATAGTTTAAAATTGTACAACATTTATTATACCAGGAAAATTTTTTGAAAGGGAATGATGTTATATTTGGCCTGCAGCTTGGTATATACAAGTTTATCGTGCATTTATAAGAGTCTGGAAAACTCACTTCACATATTCATGAAAAAGAATCAATTGCAAAGTTTTAAACTGTGTGCTCGATAAGTGCCATTGCTCTCCTTTTTGTCACAGTGATTGTGAATTTCATAACAAAATCAGCCCCTAATCTCATCAAAATATTAAAAGTGCTAGTGATAATGGCATTATGTATGTAAATATTAGCTTTATAAATAGTGTAGACATCATTGCCTAGTGATAGTTTTCAAAACGCGTCTTAATTAAGACTCTAATGCACTCACCCAAACACACACAGTAACTGCGAGTACTCTCAGATCTGAACTTAGTGTCTTATGTTGTTTGGATGTAAAAGTACCCGGCCACGTCTACTCTGTGTTTTTGTTAGATGTATTTCTATTTGTATCCATCTAATGAGTTAAGCCTTTTTCAACTGATTTTTATAGTTCGTTCTTACGTTGTACTGTTACACCACTGTCCTAGGTTAGGGGGAGGGTTGGGATCCCGCTGACATGTTTAACCCCGCCACATTCTGTATGTATGTGCCTGTCCCAAGTCAGTAACCTGTGATTCAGTGGTTGTCGTTTGTTGCTGTGTTACATAAAAAAAAAAATATTTGTTTTTCGTTCATTTTGTTTTTGTACATTAATTAGGCCGTTAGTTTTCTCGTTTGAATTGTTTTACATTTGTCATTTCGGGGCCTTTTATAGCTAACTATGCGGTATGGGCTTTGCTCATTGTTGAAGGCCGTATGGTGACCTATAGTTGTTAATTTCTGTGTCATTTGGTCTCTTGTGAAGAGTTGTCTCATTGGCAATCATACCATATCTTCTTTTTTATATATACACGGCTGTATTATATATTATTCGAATGCTTATCATCTGTACTTTCTGTTTTCCCCGGTCGTAAAAAATACTTACTATTCGAGTTCCAATAAATCAATGTAAAAGGTCAAGAATAAGCATTTAAAATTTTTGGAATAATTAAACAAGAAGAAAATTTCTGAGTTTTGCATGATAAATTATTCCGAAAGATTCTATGAACCTTATAGAACAGGATACAATAATTCTAAATCAACGAAGATTAAGAAGTAAGTTGCTCAATATTAACCGAAAATTGCAATTCTAAAAAAAATCCCCCAAAATGATAAAATGCTCTCATAGCAAAATTTACCTTTGGGGATCGATATTCAAATGCCCAATAATGTGGCAGAAATATACAAAGACAAGTTTTCATTTTTATGTTTGACGTTTGACCCTAACCATCTGCCTGATTTTCATGAGTATATACATTTCGTCAGCCAATATTCCAATTTTCAATAGAAATACACTTACAAACTTAGTAATACGACTGCCGCAGCACACAAAAGGATGCAAAAAACTAATGTATTGCATTAGCGTATGATAATTGTACTAGAAAAAACTTTAATTTCGCACAGGAAGATATTTTATGGGTAAACTTTACCAGTTTGCATAAAACATTGAAAAACGAAATTTGCAAATATTTCGAATTTGTTAACTTCCATATACTATTTGACCAACTGATTTTAACAAAGAGCTGTTTCTTGTTTTAGAAATGCATTCACACAACTGTCCAATGTTAGGGGAGTTGAGCGCTCACAAACATATTCAACCCCGCCACATTCTTTATGTGCCTTTCTCAAGTCAGGAGCCTGTAGTCCAGTGGTTGTTGCTGGTTCTTGTCTGTTATATTTGTTTTTTCGTAAATTGTTTTGTTATAAATTAAGCCTATACATTATGGGTTTTTCTCATTGCTGAAGGCCGTGCAGTTGATTTGAACTTTGGTGGATAGTTGTCTCATTGGCAATCATACCACATCTCCTTATTTCTATATTATTGTTTAGTAAGGCTACCATTGTTGGATGTTGAAGGCGGGTTGTGGGTCCCGGGATGTGTTTGAATAAATATGTGTGATGATGGATGAAAACGCCAAATCATTCACATAAGGGAGTTAAACCAGCTGATAAGCCCTAATTCATCTAGACTGATTTTTATGCAACAATATGTGATTGATTGATTATCGTTGGCTTAATGTTCATTTTTCATATACATGTATACATGTTCAGGTAGATAGTAATTCAAATTATTCAACTATTTATGGTATTCAAAAATAGTCGATCGGGGTGAAGGATAGTGGAAGCAGGTGTAAGAATTTGTCTTGCAGAAAGAAAAACATTCTCCGAAAACAGCACATCAAATTTAAAGTTAGACTCATGTTGCTGCAAATTAAGATGTAGATTTTAATACAGTGTTTTAGTCTGTATCTAAATAAGATTTTCAAGACGAGACAGGAAAAAAGAAACACAAGTTAAGATAAACAAAAGGAGTTACCCCTCTTTGTATTGGCTCTCTCCCCTCATGTATTTAAATTCCGTATTTGTTCTTAATCAGTTTCAATTATTAACAATCAATATTTATGTTAGATTGCATGTGTTGTTTGTGTGGATATTGCATGAACTTTGTTATTTGTATTGATTTATATACATTGTACTCTATATAGGCTCTTTAATTAGGAATAAAGACATTTGATATGATTTTATTTGATATATACCGGACAAAATTGGCTTCAGCCCACGTAAAGCATAAGTTGAAAAAAAAAAAGTAAAATAGAAAAAATACCGAACTCCAAAGAAAATTTAAAACGGAAAGTCCTGTATCAATGGCAAAATCAAAAGCTCAAACACATTAAACGAATGAAAGTGATATCTCTGCCATTTAACCATTTTTTTTTTAGGTAAAAAAATAACTACTGGTATGAAATGTTTTTATCTTAACAAAAACTAAATGTAATGATTAAAAGATTTGAAAAACCTAAAGGTTACACACATATTACGTACAAGTAAATTTGCTCTTTCTGCTCGCTATCCATGTTGTCAATGAAAATTTGGGTCCTTCATAATGGAAACAACTAAAAATATATCTCTAATTACAGGGTCAAATACGAGACTATTGCATGATGTTGTGAACAGTGAATCACATCCAAAGTTACGGCACTTCTGTGATTCTTTATTTGCTGAACCATGCCATCTTAGACCCACTGGCGCCTTGTCAATTCTTAACACATTTACAAAAAACTGGACATTGTTGTACTGATGATGTGTTTAAGATTGGGAAGAGCGATGGATACTTGACAAAAATGAATACTTTAACGCGGGGTATCTTTTTCGGTGAAAAACTAAAAACAAATGTTGATTTTATTCCTGATTTTATTCCTGAAAATTAGAAAGCTTATTAACGAAATTGAATTGAGATACATACAAAATTCAAATGTTCTTAGCTTCTGGATACGGAATGCAAAATGTTAATGTCGGTTTACATTTCTATAAATAGCGCGAGGTCCTGCATGACAAGATATTACAATGTTGCATATGATAGCGAAAAATAAACGTTGTGGATAATATTACCGATTTTCACATTATTGTAAATTATAGGTAAAGTGTACAACTTTTAGTCTAGTTGGAACAGCTGAAATTCAAGTTTTGAGTGACATTTATTTTTTAAAAGACATCGAATGATAAGTTTTTTTTTTGTCATTTTTACCAACTTCGTAACCACCAAATATGCATGAATTCAGATATTAGTTTGATGACGTGATGTTCCAACAGGGTCCCCAACCACTTTTAGTTTCAAACAAATGATTTATAAATTCGGAATATTTAAATAATGTTTCGCTGTGAGCTGTCACGGCTTATAATCAAATGGTCCAACAGTCCTTTAATCATACAATCCTATAATCAAATGGTCCAACAGTCCTTTAATCATACAATCCTATAGTCGGAAAGTCCCTTAATCCGAAAATCCTATAGTCCGACTGTCCTATAATCCATCAGCTCGATGGTCAGATCTCTCTTTCTACAGACCGATAGTCCTTCGCGCGGTAAAACAAAATACAACGTTTGTTTATTGGTTTATTTGTTTACCGAGACGAGACTTTGGTGCGTGCGCATGTAGTTAACGTTTCGACCTTATTTTTGTATCCATACACACGACATGCTATCGATGCGTCGCACGGTGGTCAAGGTTGTCCTGCGAGAGAACGTTCTGTGCTGGTGATTAGGTCGTGATCGATGCTGGTAATCGTTCAAAAATGTAAACAAAGTTTTTCGTTCATTTTTTTGTACATTAATTAGGCCGTTAGTTTTCTCGTTTGAATTGTTTTACATTTGTGACTTCGGGACCTTTAATAGCTGACTATGTGGTATGGGCTTTGCTCATTGTTTAAGGCCGTACAGTGACCTATAGCTATTAATTTTTGTGTCATTTGGTCTCTTGTGAAGAGTTGTCTCATTGGCAACCATACCACATCTTTTTTATTAAGACAAAAATGATGATTTTTGACGATTTATTGAATAACAGATGAAAATAAATAGATAAGATGTTTCAAATTTCTTTCTTATTGGTTCAAAAGCAAGCAACCAAAAAATTAGCCGTCTACACTGCTGTAGTATGATAAACACAAAAGTGCTAATTTTCAGAACATATGGAACAGAAAAAAAAAAAAACAAAAGTGATCCTTGAGTCCGTTTACTGTACCAAGAACTGCTTGGCATAATAATTTTGTAAAAAAACTGTAACGCTCTCTAAAAATTATTTTTTATACATTATTCATGTCTTGATTCTGTGTTCTAACAAATTTCAAATCAATATCTTTAAGCATGACGAACAAAAAGTTTGAAAAACTGATTAATTGCTTGAATTTTCTAAGTTGGAAGACAATAACTCTGCACAAAATCATCAGACCGAAAAAAAAAATCAAACTTGATCTGTAACGTGTCATAATAAAACTATATACTACATATCAAATCAATATCTTTAAGCACGAAGGAAAAAAGTTTGGAAAACTGATATGTCGGACTGACGGACGAACAGACAGACAGACAGACAGACAGACAGACAGACAGACAGACAGACAGAGACAGACGGACCGCAAACCCAAAGTCCCCTTCGACTTTGTCGGGAGGGGACTAATAAACAAGCATTAAGAAGGGGGATATACTATCTATGTTTATCGATTATATATAATTTTATCATTAGTAATAGATATAGCATCCTAAGCCTCTAACTATAATGATAACACGGTATACACCCTTTCATCTGAGTTTTGCAGTTGTTCTTATGTTGTGCTTTTACACCACTGTCCCACGTTAGCGAGAGGGTTGAGCGTTTCCAAACTTGTTTAAACCCACTGTCTGTCCCAAGTCAGGAGTCTGTAATTCACTGGTGGTCGTTGGTAGCCGTCTATCATATTTGATCTTTGTTTATTGTTATGTACATAAATCAGGCCGTTAGTTTTTTCGTTTGAATTATATGTCGGGGCTTTTTATAGCTTACTATAGGGTATTGGTTTGGCTCATTGTTGAAGGTCGTACAATGATCTGTAGTTGTTTCATCTACGACATTTGATCTCTGGTTGATATGTGTTTTATTGGCAATCATACCACATCTTCCTTTTTATGCAAGGCAAAGGATATATTGCACCGTATTTTGATTGTGCAAAATGAACGTAATCTTCCCAATTATATGCATATTTTCTTATTTCAGAAATAAAAATGAACAAAACAGACTTAACTTTGCTCATCTCAAACTTCTTCCCCTCTTCCCCAAAAAAAATGTATGGCAGGATGTCTTTTCTATTAATTACATAAATTTTCTGCCTCAATGATATTGAATATTTGCCACTTTTTTTTCCAACATAAAGAGCACAGAACCAGGACATTTTTTCTAATCACCAGCACATTATCAGGACAATTTCGTTTTCCCAATTTGCACGACTTTTGCATCACTGTATTATAGCTCGCGAGGTACGTTTAAAGTATTAGTGAAAAATTAAACAATAGAATGTTGTTTTATTGTCGTTCTCATGCAATGTGAACTAACCCCCAGCACAGAATCAGGACCCACCAGCACCAGTCATGACCAAATCACCAGCACAGAATCAGGACCCACCAGCACCAGTCATGACCAAATCACCAGCACAGAATCAGGACCCACCAGCACCAGTCATGACCAAATCACCAGCACAGAATCAGGACCCACCAGCACCAGTCATGACCAAATCACCAGCACAGAACATTCTCTCGCAGGACAACCTTACCCACCGTGCGTCCGGTCATATGGGGATTTAATTTGGCGATTAAAGTGGGAGTAAGAAGTTTTTAACTTTCCCATGTAATCATACACTTATTGGGTGTTTGACTCTTATTTCATTTGCATAAAATTATCTCGATCGCCGTGTAAAACATAAAACTGCTAGTATTTAACATCATGCTCACGTTCTTAAAATAAATGAAGGTATTTAATCCTCCCTAAAAAACCTAATCACCATTAAGGGCAATGATGTTTTTTAATATATAGCATCAAGTGTTTGTCCCTCCTTTTTAATAAACAATGATCTGGTATATTTCAATCCTGATAAAGCATTATACTCCTGTTTAGATCACGGTATCACCTTTGACATGATGAACAGAAATAGGATCCTTATTATTCAACTTAAATGTTCAAACAGTATACCATTTAATTGAGATCCCGTTACAAAGCTTTTCATTTGAAATGTTCAAGACTTCGACAGTATTCTAGTACGTTTAAATGAAGACGAGATATATCATATGCCGCAACACAGCTTCGTAAAGAGCGACCTCTATCGGATTCACGGACTGTCAAACTGGCACGGTGGGTAAGGTTGTCCTGCGAGAGAACGTTCTGTGCTGGTGATTTGGTCCTGACTGGTGCTGGTGATTGAAAATATGTAAACAATGATTTTTGACAAAAATGATGATTTTTGTCGTTTTTTTCGAATAAAAAATGGAAGGAAACAGTTGAGATGTTATATTTTTGTTTCTTTTTGGTTCATAGGCAAACAATTAAAAATGTGACCCTCTTAACTGTTTCAGTAAGCGTAACACAAAAGTGCTCATTTTTGAAAAATCTAGAACTGAAAAAATAGAACAGAAAAGCTTAAAAATTGGTCCTATTTGAAACTAACGGTACAGAATCAATACAATTGGGCAGATAATTGTATTCAATCGGATTTGTGACCCTTATTTTTACTTCTGTGCATCCATTTGGCTGTGTAATAAGCGTTTTCAAATAATGGTAACTTATATTACATAAAAGGGCAACATCCTCCGTCCAATATCAGATGAAAATATATCTAATTAGAATAACCTTATTTAAGATATTAAATGCCCTTAAATTGATGATTCTCAACATAGTTCTTCTAACTACCTCCCTTACTACTATCAAAGAACTTGTTATTAACTTTTGTAATAAAGCTTATGAAAATAATTCTAACTACCTCCCTTACTACTATCAAAGAACTTGTTATTAACTTTTGTAATAAAGCTTATGAAAATAATGGTATTAATTATTTTGGAGTGTTAAAAATTCTTTAGAGGTTTTAGATAAAATACATGCTTTTGATGGTCCTTTTAATTCTGTTGACAGTTATGATTTTTCTACTCTATACTACACTTCCACACAATCTTATCAAGAAAAGTTTTCATATTTAATTAAATGGTCTTTTGAAAAATCTCATTACAAATTTATTTGCTGTAACTCGTTTAAAGCCTTTTCTGTAACGAAAAGGAAAGTATGCTAGATACACTTACAGGAAATGTGAAGATATGATTGAAGTTTTAAATTTTCTCCTGGACAACATATATGTACGTTTCGGCGATAAAGTGTATCGACAAGTAGTATGTATTCCTATGGGCACTAACTGCGCCCATTTAATAGCAGATTTATTCCTGTATTGCTATGAATCTCAGTTTGTGACCAAACTCAGTAAAGACACGTCATTGTTACATTTGGTTGATACATTCAACAATACCTTCCGTTATCTAGATGATATTTTTCGTTAAATAATCCAGAGTTCTCTAAATATACTACCAAAATTTACCCAATAGAACTTACTTTAACTAAATCTAACATAAACAGCAGTAGTTGTCCTTTTCTGGACTTGGACATTTCAATCTCTAAAGGAAAACTCCATACGAAAATTTACGACAAAACAGACGATTTTTCATTCCCTATTGTTAATTTTCCTTTTTTAGACGGCGATGTTCCTTTTGCTCCATCATACGGTGTGTATATATCCCAACTCGTTCGTTATGCCCGTGTGTGTAGTGATGTCATAGATTTTAACGAACGTAATCAATGCATCACTAGTAAATTATTAAGTCAGGGATTTCGTTACCATAAATTACGTAAAACTTTTGCTAAGTTCTTTCATAGATACAAAGATTTGATTAGTAAATTTGGCTGTACCTGTAGAAAACTGATCAAAACGGTATTTCACATCCTAAATTTTACGGTAAATTATAATAAATATTGTACTTAAAGCGCGGAAATCACTATATGCTCCGTGTAAACTCATCGAACCTTTAAATAAACTTATTAGTTCAGGTTATCTTACCAATGTTGTAATTAGATCTTTGAATATAGTTTACATTGGCACTAATATCGATTTTGTCATCAGCAAATTAAAACATAACTAAATTTGTATTCTTTTCAAACGGGATGTTTAAAGACACACCCACGTTCATTTTGATCTATAAGGAGGTTAAACTCCTAACTATCCTACTGTCTGTCGATACATTTATTTTGGCATTGCACTAGTCATGTCTTCTTTGACTGTCCATGACGTTAAAATACTAAATCCCTGGGATGTGTTTTAGTTGATTTTAGTCTCTGATGCATGATTTTTATTATTAATTGTTTTGGCTTTTAACTAGCTGTCAGTAACTGCGAGTACTCTCAAATCGTACTTTCTTGTTTATTTGACCTGTTGATACTAATTGTAATGCTTTTTTGTTATTTAATGTTATTCAGAGTTATATCTGGTCTATATACCAGCTTTGATAAGTGTTTGGTACTAATATAAATTTCCACTTCGTACTATGAACATCAAAATTATTTATTTTGTTAAAATATTTCCTTTCTCTATTGTAACTGTATACGTATACCTAACAACAATATTATTTTATTTACCTGTGTTTAAAGTTATTGCAAATGGCTGATATTTTTGTTCGAGCATATTGTTTTCTTAAATTGTTTAACATTTCATACCGATATAACATGTTACTTTTATTATTCTTCCCTTAGTTTATTTGTTTTGAATTTATATTATATCATAGGTCAAATTTATTTGTTCAGTGTATGTTCTATGGTGTTACTATGTCCTTTGATTGAGTTAAGCTATTTCAGTTGATATTTTATAGTGTGTCTTTCCATGTTGTGATGTTACACTATTGTTTCAGAAAAATGGTGAAGTTTGGTACCATTGAAACGTTTAAATCCGCTGCATTTGTTTGCACCTGTCCTAAGTCAGGAATCTGATGTTCAGTAGTTGTCGTTTGTTGGTGTGGTTCATAAGTGTTTCTCGTTTCTCGTTTTATATAGATTAGACCGTTGGTTTTCCCGTTTGAATGGTTTTACACTAGTAATTTTGGGGCCCTTTATAGCTTACTGTTCGGTGTGAGCCTAGGCTCCGTGTTGAAGACCGTACTTTGACCTATAATGGTTTACATTTATAAATTTTGACTTGGATGGAGAGTTGTCTCATTGGCACTCATACCACATCTTCTTATATCTATATAATATGCTAGCTAAAACAGTTTTAAAAGGTGCTTAAGGCACTGTTGACAAGCGGATGATGGTAACTGAAGTTACCACGATCCCAATATGGCGAAGGGGAATCCCGGTAAGATCTTTCCCTCTTAATGTCTTTGTTTTTACATAAATGTGGCTAACATTACTCAGCCGTCTTTTGGTTATTAACATTTGCAATGAGTCTGTAAAATATTAACCTTAAACAGTTGTCCGTTTCTTAGAAAATAGAAAGTGAAAAAAGTACGTTGATGATGGTAATTTTGAAAGATCGTGGTAACTGATTTCTGGGACGGTGGTAACTTGCCAACAGGTTGTATAAAACGGAGGAAAAGCCCCTATGACAAAAGTAGAAGACGAAAGGAGACGAAACAATGAAAACCAACCATCGAAGGCACTGATGCATCCATCTGGATATCTTACAATAAAAAAGCTAATACTCCTTCACATTTAATACATGGTTACCATGCTGTATTAATGTGTGCTGAAGAATGCCGGTTTCGTCAGATGCAAATTTGCATAAATAACACATAAAACCACCACCTGAAGAACAAATCTATTATCTAATACTCGATATTCGCGTATGATATGACCAAAAAAGAAATCGAAATCAATAAATCTATTTTGTAATAGATTTGAGAAATGATTAATTTCGGTTAAGATCTAAATAGCAGAATACTTGTACATGTAAGAGAAACGGACATAACAAAAAGAAATAAACAGGTTAAAGGCGACTTAATTGTCTTTGATTGCTCTGCATGAGAACAGGATTTAACCGGAACAAATCACTTTTAACGGACAATGCAGAAACATATATAGTTTTTAGTTGGTATTACAACACTGTTTGTGAAATTGTTGCATTAAAGAAAATTTCATTTTAATAAACATTTTAATTTGTTTCCCGGGACCCCGACACATTTTTGTCTCTTGCGCTAGTATTGGTCTAACACGATGTGAACAACTGCACGTCAAAGTATGACCTTCAACATCGAGCAAAAACCATAACGAATACTAGCTTTAAAAATGAAAACGCTAAAACAAATGAAGACCTTCGGCCTGATTTAAAATATAAATTTGAACAAAAACAAATATGACAGATAGCCACCAGCGACAACCACTGGTTTTTAGCACTCGTGACAGGGCGTAACATGTTTGTTTGCGCTCTCCCCCTCCCCACCTACATTCCGCAAAATTTAAGTTCACATTTAAACGTTTGGTTTAGCAGAATTTTAAAATTGTGCAGTGAATCTTGTGCTCACAACAGTTATTGTCATAAATATGTATACATCAGACATTATAAAGTCGCGTGGAAGATACTAAGTAGTATTTTACAGTTCAATTTATTTATCATGAAGGGATGGAGATTGCGTGGAGTTAAATATAGGATTAGAAGAAATTTATAGTATTTTTTGGTGAAAGACTTTAAACCTTCTTTGCATTCAATTCTAAAAGTTTTCTTGTTGCAGTAAGTGATAAAATCCTCAACAAAATCTCAATAATTTTGTTGGAATGAATAAAGGTTTAAAATCAAATTTTGATGGACTTTGGTCCACTTTTTAGCTTCCACCCTGACGAGCCATGTGAGCTGTTGGTATCCTGTTGCACCTACCGCACTTGAACTTTCTCATTCCCATCTTCCTTTCTGAAATATTTAACCCAATTCATACTTGACAGGATTATTATCCTAGAAACCGGTGTTACCAATGTATCGAACATTTTAAGTTCAAAAATTCCACATTAATATATGCATTTTGTGTGTCAATTTGTTTAGTCAAAACTCTCAAGTTTTGCTCTAACTGCTTGAACTTGTGCGATATAAACCAAAAATCGAGTTCTACAACTCGAATATATTTTAACAAACAGTGTGTCATGTTTTTTGATGAATATTGTTTTTTCTAGATTCACTCAGGAAAATTCATTTGATAACATTGGTCAAGTAATTTCAGAGAAGATTTTTTTTAATTACGGACGCAAAGTCAATACCTCACACGGCCCCTCGATCCAAGTGAGCTTAGAGCGAAACCGGTAGATATCCAGTTGAAAATAAACCAAAAAATGTAACTTTTTTCTAGATAAAGTTTGTATATTTCGATTGTTTAAAACTGTTTTTTTTTTGCCTTTAAAAGTTAAATGTAGGTGTATAATTTAAGATTTTTTGCATCTTATATACTTGTTTGTACTCAATTGGTAGTATGAAGCTACGAGATATTGTAAATTTTTAAATAAAAGATACATTTAACAAAACAGCCGATTTCATGTAGGTGCAAATACTTCTGGATCTTTAAGATGCATAATCATAAATTCAGCTGAAAAAAAAAAATACACGAAAAGATAAAATAATGATCTTTAAAAGCATTAATTTGCATCTCTGCCTCTGACAATAGTATTTTTTAGTGGGTGGAGGGGTGTTCTAAAAATGGGCAATAATCTTATCGTTTAGAGACAGTCGAGTCGTATTTTACGTTCATGGCGTGTTTGATTTGATTGTTTTGTCCTGAAAACGTATAATATAAAAAATGTATGATATATCTGGCTTTAGATTCGATGTATATATTTATATATATTAAGGCTACATGTTGATATAATAACATTGATGATTCACTGTATCAAACAATCGAACAAATTGGGGAAGTGAAATACCTTTGACATGAGTCATTGACTCATTACTACAGAGAAGGTGTGTTTGAAACACAAAAATTAAAAGCTTCGTGCTAAAACAAATATTTAGCTAAAGGTGTATTTCTAACTGGTATTTTTATTTTCGTTCACTAATTTTTTACTCATTTTCAATTGAAATTTAGGCATATATTATTTTCATTCATGAAATATATTTAAAAAAAGAAAAGTAGGACACATCGTACACTAACTCTACCTTAATTCTTTATCAAACATCTTTACTTTTGGATCTAAAAAATGCATAACTTAAAAAAATATTTTGTGTGTGTTATCTAGGTTATCTAGTCTTCATTCTCTGACAAATTCTAGTTTGCCCTTCCATTAAATGTTTAAAAAAAAATTTTGTGTTTTATTGAACTTTAAAAAATTCCACCTGACAACAGATGAGACTATAATTTTATGTTGACAAAAGGCTTAAAGGTACAGCAAATGATGCTTAATAAACATTGTTTTTTTTAAGTACAAGTTATATATCTTACGTGAACCCCCCTTCTCCTCTTGGAAAATGTTTTCAGGGTAAAATTATCGTCTGCAGTAATAAAATCGTTCATCGTTCATCGTTCATCTGCATCAAATTATTTTTTATCAACAATTTTGGAATTTCAAAACTATTCCAAGCTTAGCAACTTTCACCGTGACCTTCCTCTCCCTTTTTCCCAAAAAACAAAGCCACAATATTATTATCATCCTTTTAGTAAACACTAAATTGTTACAAATGATCTGATTTTAGCTGCTGAGGACACATGATTCTTACGCGCAGAAACATATTAAGGCTGAGATTCATTTGGTTGAATAAAAAGAAAAGTATGTACTGTATCGTTTAAATTTGTCAGAGAAACAATATCCAGGATGCTTAGGTTACACTGAATTTGTTATCTAAACTCATCTAAGAAGTGTTCAGGTTCACCTGATGGTTTGCGGTGATGAACTAAGTAAAAAAAAGTCCTTTATTCTATATTCATGCTCTCAATTTTATGCAAAACCTTTTACATTTTGATATTTCGGGTCATTAATGAAGGTCGTACAGTGACGTATAGTTGTTAACACATACTTCATTTGGTTTCCGGTGGAAATTTGTCCACTGGCAACCATACCACATATTTTTTTCTATATAGGTATTGGATATTTTACACCGTATTTTGATGGTCATGCAAAAGGATCGTAATCCCGCAAATCATATGCATATTTTTTTATCTCAAAAGGGGGATAAGAGGGGTTTCATTAACAGGGCATTAATTTTTTTTATTTTGCTCAAAACAGATAACAGTAAATTTACAATATTGATAACCGATAACAGCAATTTAAATGATCTTAAATGAGAAATAAAAAAATAAAAAAAAAAAAAACAGTTAACAGGGGTCATTTTTTCATAATAACAGTTCACAAGAATGTCAATGTTAAGAAAACAGATACCAGTTAATTAGTCAATAACAGTTAATGTCACATATATTTTCAAAATAACAGTTAACAAAAGTTTATAAATGCCTAAAACGCCTTAACAGAAAAGATTTTACCCCCTCTCAAGAAATCTAATTAAAACAAATTAACTCAACTTTGCTCATATGAAATATCCACCAAATATATGCTAGGTATATTTTCTTTCAATTACATTATTTTCTGCATCAATGATCTTGAATATTTGCCACTTTGAACAAAAATATAAAGGAACAGAACCAGGATATAGGTGCACAGAACCAGGACCGTTTTTCTAATCACCTACACGTCATCAAGACAATTTCGTTTGGCGAATTTGCACGACTTTTGCAATAACAACTCGTTATAATATACCTCAAATGTTGCTTAGGACGTATCATAGAAAAATTAAGCAACAGAAAGGTTGTTTTATTGCCGTTCTGATACAGTGTTAACAAACCCACCAGCACAGAATCAGGACCCACCAATACCAGTCAGGACCGAATCACCAGCACAGAACGTTCTCTCGAAGGACAACCTTACCCACTGTGATTGGACTAACGAACTTTCAGATTATCCATCGAACCGTCAGAACACTGGACTGTCGATTTGGGGGTGTCGAACTACAAGTCCGCTCCAATTCCTTGTTTCGCTTTTTAATGTCAAGCCAGGTTCTATAAGTGCCAACCGTGTTTAGCTTTAAAAAAACAGAATGTCAACATTTAAAAGGAAACAATGGATCCACCAAGAAAAACATGTTGAATGCCGTACAATGGTCTATAAAGTGCTAACAACCACTTCATTTTCACTCTGGTTGATAGTTTCCTCATTTGCAATCATTTCACATCTCCTCACTTTTAAATCAACGCGGCCACATTCTCCCAGGTCAGGAGCCGGTAAGTAAGTGTTGATTCTTGTCTGTCATTTCTGCTTTTTCTTACATTGATTCGTTAGTTCTCTCATTTGAAATGTTTCCCATTTTGTCAAATTGGGCCCTTTTATAGCTGACCTTACGGTAGTCTGCATACTGATTATTGAAAGTCGTATGGTGACCTATAGTTGCTTACTTTAAGACGGCTGACAGAGGCAGCTCCAGAATTTTTAAAAGTGTGGCGTAAATGCACGAAACCTTATTTATGCTGCCGGGCGGAACGAAGATAATTTTCTATGCGAATTTATGCAACAAACCCCTCCCCTGGATAGTTGTATCATGGGAAATCATACAAAATCGCTTCATTTTTATGATGTATATTCCTTGAAACAATATTGTAGCTTATTCATGTCTGTCATATTTGTTTTTCATAAACTGTTTTGATTTAAATTAGGCTGTTAGTTTTCTCAATTGAATGGTTTCATATTTTTCATTTCGGGGCCTTTTATAGCCGAAGTTTTTTCATCGTTGAAGGCCATACGGTTGCCTATTATTGCGTACACCCACTTTAGTTGAACTTTGGTGGATACAGTTGTCTCATTGGCAACTCATACCACATCTCCTTATTTTATATACCAATATTGGTATTTTTTCTTAAGTTTTGAATATAGATTTTTTTTCATATAAAGACCCATTGAAGTACACATACTAGATTTTGTTTTAAACAACAAACGGCAGCTACCATGGGAAAAAATATGTATAATTTATGTTTAAAAGTTTTACAACGAAAATATTTGTAATAAAGTATGGAATTTCTTGTAAAACATCTTGTTTTCATTTGCCACAAAATCTCGATTTTTTTTCGGCATTGAAAGAGTTAGCTCCGAAGTTTGTAATAAACGTCCAAGCTATGGAAAGCTGTAATTCACACTTTTAATAGGGGATAATCATCACTATTTTGGACTATATAAACAATCATTTTTTTCTCTTTTGATTGGATTATCATTTAATCTTGTTTCATGAGTTCAGTTACAACTTTTTTCTATAAACTTAGGGCCTTTTTTTGCACAACTTACTTTGATTTATTCTTGAATGAAGCTAACTTGAATACATACACCAGTATATGTTCAGACCTATTCTATTAAAACGAAGATTTACTGTGATTTTATGAGACAACTCTTCACAAGAGACCAAATGACAAAGAAATTAACAATTATAGGTCACCATACGGCCTTCAACAATGAGCAAAGCCCATATCGCATAGTCAGCTATAAAAGGCCCCGAAATGACAAATGTAAAACAATTCAAACGAGAAAAATAACGACCTAAATTATGTATAAAACAAATGAACGAAAAACAAATATGTAACACAACAACAAACGACAACCACTGAATTACAGAATGTGGCGGGGTTAAACATGTCAGCGGGTTCCCAACCCTTCCCTAACCTTGGACAGTGGTGTAACAGTACAACGTAAGAACGAACTATAAAAATCAGTTGAAAAAGGCTTAATTCATCAGATGGATACAAATAGAAATACAAATGTACATCTAACAAATCAGAGTGGACGTGGCCGGGTACTTGTACATCCCAACAACAAAAAGACACTAAGTACAGATCTGGGAGTACTAGCAGTTACTGACAGCTAGTTTAAAGCCACTAACAACTAATAAAAAAATTCATGCATCCAAGACTAAATCTAGTCCATTCAGGGATTTCCATTTTCCCGTTCAGATCAGAGTTTTAACAATAAAACATATATTTTGTAATATTTCTTCTTCTTTGATAATGTGATAGGATTAAACTAGTTTCTTTAGACCATAAGCTTGCCCTTTTATTATCTATATCAGTAGATAACCACACATACAAGATAAATCAATGGAAACTTGTCTGGCACAAACATACCCCGAAGGATTCCATATAATAAAAATAGCTAAACTTCTACTATTATTAGATAAGAATTCCACGTGATTACAGTTTTATCAAGCTGAACTTTAAAAATGAGATCAATGACAATATGGTCATATGACAGCTCGACAACAACGTCAGAAGATAATCCACCTGTAAACAAGTTTTCTACCTTCTGAATTTTTCTTTTCACAAACAATTCATTTTGTCTAGCAAGCATCCCTGTGTCTTCGACGCGCGACGAAAGATGACCATCTTTTCTAAAGAAACCAGGTACACATTTGGATAAATATCAATGCTTATGTTTATGTCATTCATGGGTAATGCATACTCAAATGATATACAAATCAGTCACTTATGTACTATGGCATAAAAAATGGAAAATATCAGAACATTTGAAATCACTATATCAATAAGAATCATTGTTGACTGGGGTCTTTAAGCATCGTTCCTCCTGGACTTCTCCTATTCCAGCACTAAAACCAATGCTAAACATTTAGACCGTGTTTGGTTACAAAGAATCTGGAACCGGGTTTGAAAACCGACGCGTTATTTTATATGAAACGAAATCCGGATCTTCTCGGATTCAAGAAACAGCGAAACCTTCCCTAAAACATGATTTTTCGGATTCAAGAATGGCGGGGTTAAACCGGTTTAACTTATCATATAACAGTCCATCTATAGACCGGTGTCGTGGGATACACTCATCAATGAAGTGTCCAGTTGTGGTCATTGATCCGGTTAAAATATATAAACACTATATGTGTATTCAAAAAGACAAAAGTGAGACACAACTGTTGATTTTCTTGTAAAATGGAGTTTTGAAATATGTATAACTTGATATGAAAGTATAACTATAACGCGACAGTATAAATATTCTTTAACGTTTTGATATACTTTTTTCCTCATTTATTCCGAATGCATTTCTTGGGGTGGGGATTTACCGTGTTGTGAAGCCTCGCTAACCAGGATAGCTTCTGCACTTCTCTTTTTAGAGGCATTTAGTGGAGTGGCCGTCGGTTGCTGAATCTGCGACTCGAAAAACTTTGACACGTTGTAAAATATTAAATTTGACTAAGAGGAAAGTATCTTCTTACGCTCTGCCATGATTCGTTATACAGAATGATTTACCCGAACTAGCAGATGTGCTTAAATAGAAGATCTAATAAGCGGTAAAACATACACGCGTAAATCGAAAAGTGCTTTTTTTGAAAGCTGTATATTATGATCATATTTAAGGAAGGGAAAATGGGGTGTAAATATCTTATTTTTTATATAAATTTTCATAAATCACGTTTAATATTGATCTCGCAAATAGGAAGATTTTAAACAGAATAATACAATAGCCGATACTTTAAAATACGTAGCTATAGCACATATAAATGCTATCAATTTAAACTATTTTATTCGTCCCATATCATCATGATAATACACTCAGTTCTTTTGTACATCCGTTTGTTGACACTGATAGGTGATTAGAAATCATTAATAATAATAATAACGACAATCATCTTTATCACACACATGAAGGCCATAACTGTATTATACTGAACTGTAAATAAATATATCATTTTAAATCAGAATAGGGTTCTTTTCCTGATGTGCGCAGAGTCTTTTTGTAGACGAATCTATTCTAAATAAGTCTAAATCTACAAGACAATTTTTCAGCCGCCAACATTTCTACCCGATGACAAGTTGTTATTTGAAAAGACATGCAATTTGCCGCCAAAGGGGTTATTTTGTCTACGCGCTCGTTCACATTTTGTTTATTTTGCCAACCCGCAGTTGCCCGAGGAAGTAAGGGGTTATTTTTACGACGTGCATTTTCCCTTACAGTTATTCTGCCTACGCGCAGTTACCCGCGGGAAAGAGGGGTTATTTGTGCTGGTTATTTTATTAGTGGTCACTATAGTAAATTATATAATATAATGTTTGTGTGTACGGTTATGATACATTATTGTGTCATTAGATTATTTTCAATACAGAATGGCTTTGGTTTTGTTGATTTTTTAATACAATCCTGTTTTGTCCTGTAGTATGGACGACATATTTATTTTCATTGTGGTATTTTTTAGTTATTGCCAAAATTACCTTACGCCCCCTCTTTTTCCGAGATTATCAAATGGTCTTTCACTAAATAGCTAAATGGACAAAACTACCGACGGCTGTTGTTATTATTCATTCGCTGTTTATAACATCATTTTTTCACCTGACACAGGCTGACACAGGCTGCCACGCTGGTCTTTTTTTACAACATTGTCACCAATCATGCACACAAGTTCTTTAAACAGTTATCTGCTTATCTGAAGTCATCTATATCATAGAAAGGTATCACATTTTCAACATAACCTTCAATACGTGTTTTTTTTTTTTTTTTTCCTCTTTGTACTTCCAGCAGCAATACAATTATTAATTGGTCAAAAATATAAATAATCACCGAAAAGAAAGAAAATCAAGCACAAGATAACTTGTAACATCCATATTCATTAATTTGATTTAGAATATTATTTGGTCTCCAAATGAAATCAAACACTGAATCTAAAACCGGTTTTCTTTAACAAAAACCGTATTTAGTTTTAGCGTTTGATTTCATTTGTAAGTTTTTGAAAAACCGGATTATGAAACCGTATCTAGTTCTTTTGTAATCAAACACGACCTAAATGATGGCGTGAATATAATAAAACGTTATTGAAACAGCAAACCAATGTCACAAAAAGAAAGACATAACAAATAAAACTTTTTCTGAAGTTTTTGATTTAAATAAATGAGCTGCTTTTAATTGGTCATCAAATTCCTTTGGCGATTATTATCTGTCGACCCTATACACTACACATGCACACAATCTTGTCGAACAATGGAATTTTTTTCTTTTAATCTATTGGTCCATCAATATAGTTTGACCCGACAGATGATCTAATCAACAGCTAGCCTGCCGCACTCACAGATGCGTTACAAATGTATACTGTAAAATGTAATTTGGGACTACTGAGTTTTCTTTAATAGATGATTCAACCAAAGTATATGTACCATTTTTTTTCTTAAATTCACTTCAAAGTCTTGCATTGAAAGAGACCTGATTGTGTCATTATACTATCCAATTAAATAAAGGGGATACATATCCCTGTCTCAATCAAATGATTCGACCAATCAACCGAAGTAAATGTAGCCTTCTTTTCTAAAATTTACCTCAAATTCTTGCATTGACAGAGACCTGATTATGTCATTACGCTGTACACTATCAAAATAAAATATGGGGATACATATCTCTGTGTCAATAGTAATATGTCTGTCATATTTAGTTATCTTCTTTTATCCTTAAACAAACTATGGAAAGATAAACCGTGGTCTCTAAATACTGCGCATATCGATGTGAAGATTAAATGCAAAACTTTGAACAACAGTTAAAGGTAAATAAAAGATCTTGATAATGGAGATAAATTTACATTCCTTTACAATGACAACAAAAGTGTAGGCGAAATTTTTACAATAATATCATGACAATTTTGTTCCCTTAAAATTTTAATGAAGGTAATAATAATTTCGTAAATAGACAACTCTATACAAACAAATCGAATTGTGTATATAGCCAACACATTTAGAATAATTCGGATACCTAGGCAAAGAAAGAAACTATGTTCTGAATTAATTCAACATCGATGGAATAATGTAAAGAATGCATTTGTTGTCGTTTTTATCGAACATGTAGAAAACCAGATATTTCCCAGATATTTAAAACAAAAACTGCTTCTTTAAATATTATTATTTCTTTTGGCATGTTGTGATTTTAATTATTCATATACAATTACAAAGTTACAATGCATTATATTTCCTATCCCAAAAGATACATAACGTTTTAAAAAATTAAATCGCGTCCCAGGAACAGGAAGACTTTTGTGGCAATTCGTTTTATTTATGTATCTGTGTTCACAATACTAATATAACCAACCTATTGGCTCTAATTATCGTTACCAATGCAAAACACTTTCACATTTGTTTTTGATTCATTCTTGACAGTTTATTGTAGAACGTTTTCTTGATAAACTTTTTCATTATCAATACTTTTACCAGCCACATGTGATGGAATATATATGACCTAAATCTCCGGCACATAGTTCATACCCGTCACTTGCTCTACAAAACTCGATTGGTTTATATTTTCATTAATAGAATGTACTTCACCATGTTTGGCAGGCGAGGATCGACAAAGGAATATTTTCCAGACGATTATCCATAAATGTTAAAGAATTATAAAAATGCATTTCTTTGGTTTGTAAAATGTAACTTTTCACCCACAAACTTATCATTCATTTAGTTTTGTTAATATTGATTGCTCGTGTTTGTTAAACGTACAGTGATAAATATTTCAGGCATGTTCAGGACTTATTAGAAATGGGAGTGCTCCAATAATAACGGAGGTTCATACGTGTACAGGACAGATGCAAATTACGAAAGCCGGAAAATTTTAAAGGCTTCCTTATTCTTAGTAACTCCGCAGTTAACAATCAGCCATTGAAGAAAAGGAAAAGAACACAATAGTTGTTGGGATACAAAATAATTGTTTTGATTAATAGTTTCAAAGGTAATTTACGTCATACATATAATTTATCTGATTGAATGTTGGTTATCTTTAAGTACTTCGAATCTTTAAATAACTTTTAATCTGTTTTTAAGACAAAACATTCATAATAATAGTTTCAATGCCTATATATCACCTTTCAAATTATTATGATTTGCATGAACAGCAACTCATCTTTTCATATTAAAACCCAGTCTTAAATTGGCAAAGTGACACAGCTTGTGTTAAAAAGTGTGCAATTAGAGAAAAAATGATATTGGGCAAATAAGCTATTGAACCAAAATTTCGAAATTATTTTGATTGAATACTTATTAACTTGCAATAGCCAATTTGATACTGGAATTAACATTGTTATGTTATTTAATGGAAAGGAAAAGGTATGATCATAAGGCAACGTTTTTTAGCCCCTTGAATTCGAAAATCAAAAAGTATTATAAATCTACCAAATGACACAATTCTGATGTGTATAAGACATTAATCTGTCGGATATCAGTATTTATGTTTTTGAATGTTGTCTCGCATATTGATGTTAGGGCTTAAAACTTCTTATATTTAGCGCAAGATAGTAAAACCTAAAAATTGCTTGCTTTCAGATCTTGTCATGAATATGTAGATATGAGCAACACATATCCCAAATAGATATTTTCCGACAAAATGTATATTACAGATGTAAATGTAAATGTGTGTAAAATATCTTTTTGGATTAACATGTTGCTCATGTATATTTTGACCCAAAATTATGCGTGAAATGACTATTTTGGGTGAAATACATGCATCACGACATGTTTATGACGTCATAGTGACATCACAATTGACCTATC
The DNA here is from genome assembly GCA_017311375.1 of Mytilus coruscus. Classification (NCBI taxonomy): domain Eukaryota; kingdom Metazoa; phylum Mollusca; class Bivalvia; order Mytilida; family Mytilidae; genus Mytilus; species Mytilus coruscus. The sequence continues at coordinate 80,794,772 of CM029598.1, read as the reverse complement.
CAAACTAAATTATCCATTTTATATTAACCTACCCATTTATCAATAAGAATAACATGATTTTGAAAAGATGGAATTAAATTACTATTTTTGCTATTTAAGGGGACAAATAATTGCATTTATCATAACGCCTTTGCTTTTTAAAATTATTTTAAATCTTTTAAATCAATGAATATATCACTCTAATGCAAAGCTCTCATTCCTTTCCCGGGTTTGCCTTATTTTAGATCTTTTTTTGTTCTATTATCTCGCCAAGGTTTGTATCAGAGTTGGATTTTTCAAATATTTAGGACTTGAGCTTCATCGTTTCAAGGACACATTAATTGTCGAAATGTGCATCCTGTGCAAGAAAATGTGTACTTAAACTTTTATTACGATAAAACGATTGAAAATTTACTGCATGAAAAAACATATTGAATTTGTGGCTGTATATGGTAAGTGTTTACGTTTTTTTAGCCTGTATACGGATATGCTTTATTGAAAACTATGCAAACTTTCATTACTAAAAAGAAGAGTTCAAATCCGACACTCGATGGACTTGAAAGACATTTACTATGTTTCGAATTCTTCCAACCAATCAACAAACTTGACTATTATAGAGTCAGTTATATCTTCCAATCATGCAGTTTGACATCATTCAGTGTGTAGACTTAAGTCAATTATCTACTGCGTGTTCTAATACCGTCTCCAAGGAGATTGTTATATTTTTCTTCTCACGTATATACGTACTCGTTATTAAAAGCTAACGATTAAAGTCATTACACATAAAGAATACATACTTTTTTTTCATTATTCTTATGGGATTGATATTTATTAATGTTGGTCAATTTTTTTGGCTATTAAAATTTTCGTTCTTGAATAGCTTAACGCGTACGTAATGCATGTGATGTATCTGGTTATATTTCACAGTTTAATAGAAGAAATATTGAGAGAGAGAGAGAGAGAGAGAGAGAGAGAGAGAGAGAGAGAGAGAGAGAGAGAGAGAGAGCAATGGAATTAATTTACAAAACCAATTAGTAATATATAATTCTTGTATGGGATACAAAAATAAGAACACAAGTCTTAGTAAAATACGTGATAACGAAATATTTTAATAATTCAGTGGTGACTACTATCTTTATAAGGCAAACAATTTAATCTGTAGACGGAAATAATTTGTGTCAAGTACTTTTGTTTAGATGTGCAGACGGAAGTTTTAAGAACACATAGTAACATTAATATTTCTGAAAGTCAATTGCGAATTATTTTATTTATATTTTAGTTTTTAATGGAAACGAACTATTTTTTTTCCAAAATATCTAGAATAAAACAATGTCTAAAAAAACATGCCCTTCCACCAAATGATGAATAGACAGGAAAGGTCTGTGCTTTCAAGCTCAATATATCCCTATTGTTATCTTGTAAGGTTAATTTTGTCTATTTGAAGCTAAATTCGAATGCAGATCAGTCAAATCTACAAGTGAGAAATGCTTTATTATCACAGTCTATGTAAACAATGGGCTCTTATAACAATTGGGAGTGCACTGATAATAATGGAGTTTCATACCTGTAAAGAACAGATGCACAAAAGGTAGCAGGAAGTTTCACAGGCTTTCTTATTCGAAGTAACTCCAGTGAAAACAATCAGCCTTTAAAGAAGAGTAATTAAAATACACCTGTGACGTAAATTGTTTGTTCAAACTCTCTATTATTTTTCAGGAATGGAGAGTTATTTTCTATTGTCCATCTTCATTCATCCGGACGTTTTGCACTTTGGGTATTTCAAGTCAAGTGTTCACCCATGGAAATAGTTCTAAAGGACGTAACGCGATATTGAATGAAGATGATAACTTACTAAAACGGCTGATATTAAATGGATTTTTTTTAATTGAGATGACCTCGTAGTAATACAATGAACACCAAATATCTCATTATTAATAAACAGCTTTTATTTGCGAGTCGTAATTCCATCGTATAATATATAGTATCGTTTTCACTAAAATTCCGCAACATTACCCGCAATTTGTTTTCCGACGCAAATCTTGGCTAAATTTCTGTCACGGATAGTATCCAAGCTGGTAAAAAACGCATATTTTCCACTGAGAGCCATTCCTCTTCTGTGCATCTACAAAATACCAAATGTGTTAACTCAGTTAGATTCTTTTGTAATATTGAACACATTAACATTATACAATAAGGAAAATTAGAGAAAATTATATTTCACTTACAGATTTGCTTTTAATTTTACCGTTTAAGATATCATTTGCTTGAAATTTTAAGTGTTGTATTTTGATTTTGACAGCAAAAATCGTTTGTTCCATTTTAATATGTACATTAAAAAAGAAATATTACTCAGTTTCTACAAAGTGGTTAAATAGAATAAATAGTTCAAGAAACTAAAATGGTCAAAATGGCGTATTCGGTATATTATTTGATTTTTCGTTGTTATAATTTGAATATGGTACTAATGAATAGAATTTGAGGGGTATGGATAACATTTGAATAAGGCTTGTGTTAAATATTGGGCGGGATTTTTATTCAATTTTCAACAGAAATGCGTAACACAATCGAATTCCTTCACTGCTATTATATGCCCAGTGGCAAATATAACAGTTATATCGGCAGTGCAAATGACGGCGTTAATCTTGAAATGTTTAAATGAAATCAAAAAGTAGTTTTCCACTTAAGTTAAAGACATACAAAACGCTGTTTCATGTTTCATGCATAATCCAACATTTGTTTTTTTTTCGCTCCCTTTGCTCATAACAACGGGAAAAAAATGTTATGCATGTTTTATAGTCTTAAATAGCAATACAAGCAAACTGAAAATATTTGTTCATTCTTCCCTATTATCAGAAAAGAGACAAACAATTTAAAAAAAAAAAAAAAAAAACCCGCGTGATTAAAAACATTATTAAAAGCAGTTATGAATACAATCTTTAGATGGAGAACAATCTAATCTGTACACGGAATAAATTGTGTTACATATCATTCAAGTATCCAAACACTTAAGATAAGTACTTCTGTGATGATATACAGATGGAAGAATTAAGAACACACAGTAAAAAGAATTTTCAATGTCAAATACGTTTTTATATTTTCAATTGAAACCAACTTTTTGCATTATCTTTTTAAGGATTCAAATGACACTGTCTCTAATTAAACAATCATTTAAAGCATGCCCTCCCACAAAACACCAATAAACATGAATGATCTGTGCCCCCAAGCTCGTAGGTCCAGTTTTACAAATGGGAGTGCTCCGATAATAACGGAGGCTCGTACTTGTACAGAACAGATGGAAACACGAAAGCAGGAAATTTTAAAGGCTTCCTTATTCCTACTAACTCTACTGATAACAATCAGTCATTAATGGAGAAGAAAGGTACACAATAGTTTTTTGGGATACACAATAATTGCTTTGATTAATAGTTTCAAAGGTAATATACGTCATACATATAATTGATCTGACTGAATAAGTGTAATCTTTAAATTCTTCAAATCTTTAAATAACTTTTAATCTGTTTTTAAGACAAAACATTTGATACTGGTAGTTTTTTTTTTTTTTTTTTTTTATCTAAAATTGGTTTAAATGCCTATATATCACCTTTAAATAATTATGATTTGCATAAACAGCAGCACATCTTTCCATACTAAAACTCAGTCTTAAATTGGCAAAGGGACACAGCTTGTGTAAAAAAGTGTGCAATTAGAGAACAAATGGGTAATTGGCAAATAAGCTATTAAATCAAAATTTCGAAATTATTTTGATTGAATACTATTCAATTTGGTACTGGAATGAACACTGTTGTTTAATGGAAAGGAAAGGGTAATATCTTAAGGCCACGTTTTTTTGTCCCTATAATTCGAAAACAAAACTAGAGGCTCTCAAGAGCCTGTGTCGCTCAACTGATTCTACTTTGGTTTTGGAAATCATGTTAAAATAGATTAAAATCATAACAGAAACCCTAATAATGAGTGAGGCCAAATTTGGTTTAATATTGTTCCGGTAATTCAATAAAAAATCATAGTGGCCATCTTGAACACTAAGTCAGCAACAAAGTAGCAACATTCATCAGCACCTCATAAGAAACATTTATGCCATGTTTGGTTTTTTTCAATTCAGTTCACCTCTAAAAGAAGCATTTGTATGTATTTCCAATAGGGTCTTATTTTAAATGAAGTCTCCCCGCTGGCGGCCATTGTGGATAAAGGATCAGCTTACTTAGTCAGCACCTCATAAGGAACATTCATGCCATTTTTGGTTTCATTCCATTCAGTGGTTCTTTAAAAGAAGACATTTGTATGTTTTTCCCGTAGGGTCCTATGTTAAACTAAGTCCCCCGCTGGCGGCCATCTTGGATGATGGATCGGCTTCAAAGTAACAACACTTGGTCAGCACCTCATAAGGAACATTCATGCCATGGTTGGTTTCATTCCATTTAGTGGTTCTCTAAAAGAAGAAATTTGTATGTATTTCCCATAGGGTCCTATGTTAAACTAAGTCCCCCGCTGGCGGCCATCTTGAATTATGGATCGGCTTCAAAGTAACAACACTTGGTCAGCACCTCATAAGAAACATTCATGCCATGTTTGGTTTTATTCCATTCAATGGTTCTCTAAAAGAAGGCATTTGTAAATATTTCCCATAGGGTCCTATGTTAAACTAAGTCCCCGCTGGCGGCCATCTTGGATAATGCATGGGCTTCAAGGTAACAACACTTGGTCAGCACCTCATAAGGAACATTCATGCCATGTTTGGTTTCATTCCATTCAGTGGTTCTCTAAAAGAAGGCATTTGTAAATATTTCCCATAGGGTCCTATGTTAAACTAAGTCCCCCGCAGGCGGCCATCTTGGATGATGGATCGGCTTCAAAGTAACAACACTTGGTCAGCACCTCATAAGAATCATTCATGCCATGTTTGGTTTCATTCCATTCAGTGGTTCTCTAGAAGAAGTTCAAAATATAAAGAATTAACGACGACGGACGACGACGACGGACGACGGACGCCAAGTGATGAGAAAAGCTCACTTGGCCCTGCGGGCCAAGTGAGCTAAAAAGTACATCAATAATAAATCTATCAAATGACACAATTCAGATGTTTATAAGACATTCTTCTTATTTTTTTAATGTTATCTAACATATTGACATTAGGGCTTGAAATTTTCATTTACAAAATATATTCATATATAACAAAGATGTAAATGTGTGTAAAATATCTTTTTGAGTAAAGCTGTTTCTCGTGTATATTTTAACCACGCACTTTGCGTGAAATTACTATTTTGGGTCAAATACGCACATAACGACATGTTTACGACGTCATAGTGACATCACAAGTGAACTTTCTAAACTTAAGTATCCATTTTATATTATTATATATATTTCTTAACATTGCCATACAAGCGGGAGGTTTGGCTAGCCATAAAACCAGGTTGAACCCACCATTTTTTTTAAATATTCTGTACCAAGTCAGGAATATGGCAGTTGTTTTCAAATAGTCCGTTTCTATGTATGTTGGCGCTTGTTTTTGTTGCACTTCAGTTTTTCTGTTGTTCCGTTGTTTTCCTCTTAAAGCAGATGTGTTTCCCTCGGTTTTAGTTTGTTACCCAGATTTGTTTTCTCTCAATCGATTTAAGACTTTTGAACAGATACTACTGTTGCCTTTATTTATATAAACCTATCCATTTATCAATAAAAATAGCAATTTTGAAAGGCTGAAATCAAACTACTATTTTTGCAATTTCAGGGGATATATAATTGCTTTTATCATACCTTCTTTACTTTTAAAACTTTTTAAAGTCTTTTTAAATCAAGGTATATATCGCTGTTCTGCAAAGCTCTCATTCCTTGTCCGGGTTTGCATTATTTTATGTTCTTGTTTATATCTAATCACCTCTTCGAGGTTTTTATCATATTTTAGATTGGAAGTATTTAGGCATTGAGTATCACTGATTCAAAGAGACATTACTTGTCGAATTGCGCATCTGGTGTAGACTAATAGGTACCTTTCATTTTGCCATAATTACAAGAATGAAACATTTCTGTTTTGCTTGGTTAAGAAATTATTACAATGAAGGCGGGGCATACAATTGAAACGATCTTTAGAAAATATATGGTTAGAACATAGAATTTCCAGACTGTCTTACAAGATTTAGCGCAGTTTACACGACAATGTTGTTGATAGTCCGTAGCGAAAGTACTGAAACCTTTTAAAGGTAAAGAGTTTATCAAAAGCTGAAAGGTTACTAAACATGACTCCTTTCTGGATGTTTTCAGATCTTACACGTGCAACAAGCATGACGTTATTTTAATGATTCAAAGCAATATATCTGAGCTTTCTTAATAAAAAGTTGAGGTTCGAAGAAAATTCTTTTCAACTGAATTGAAATTCGATTTATCGATTCTAAAATGTAGCTCTGTGCTTCTCTTGTAACAGTAAATGTTCTTTATCTCAGGTGACATACATTTTGATTTCTGTAATAATAAAAAAAAGCTTCTGAATTTAAACACAGAATGATTATGTTATGAAAAAAGTAAAATAACAATAGCACCGAACTCCAAAGAAAATTCAAATCGGAAAGTCCCTCATCAAATGGCAAAATCAAAAGCTCAAAAGCATCAAACGAATTGAAAACAACTGTCATATTCCTGAATTGTCACAAGGTAATAAAAAGAGATGATTTGGTTAATTCGACATCTCGTCTTTTCTTCTTCCTACGTAATATCAATATGAGATATGATTTTCGGATTATGTGGAAAATTTTATCATTAGGTGGATATATTCAAAAGTTATTATAAATCCTCGTTTTCATATTTATTGATATCACAATAAAACTAACAGACATCGGTGACATGCTTTTCATTGCTAATACATATTTTTTGGCATTGCACAATCTTATGTCTTCTTGTACTGTTGAAGAAGTGGTTGTATGAAATTTTCTATTAAATACAGCGAATGATATTAAGTAGTGATGTCAAAAGATCTGAAATTTAATACTTGAATACTCGGTCATGATACTCGCGAGTACTCGAGTACTCGGATAAATCTTTAACGTCTGGTGAAAAGTATTGATTTTTGTTGGGATGCGGTATTTTTGTTATTACCTTTCATAAACCAAATTATAGTATGATGACATCGCTTGACATCTTAACAAAAGGCGTGCGTATTATTGCAAAACTCAAACTGTATGACTACAAAATATAACTCGATCCTTGGTTAGGTGTATTTCTCCTCCTTTTTTGTGTCAATTGAACAATAAATTATAACTGACCATCGTTTCTAAAAATAATAAATCATAATTATAGCAATTATTGTTTGTGTGATCATGTACCAAAATCTGAAACATGCCACTAAAACCATCAATATGTTAATAAAGACTTGATAGACAATCTGTATCATCTGTTCCCGTGGAATTAATCATTTTGATATTACGACTTGTCCCACAATTTAACAAAATATTGGACTTCAAATTACTTGTACAAAACCATATTAAATTATAAATAAAAGAATAATAAAGTTTCAAATAAACATTACATCTCATCCCAATCACGTTTACAAAGAACATGAAGAACTCTTGATTAACAATCAAAGTTAAGTTTACGGTATGTGAGTTATTGGTCCATGAAAGAGTGAATCCGCGTACAAACAACGTTACACCTGTTCCTAATCAGTTGCGTAGGTTCACTGCAGGGCACTTTGATTTTGTTCTTGTTCAGAAGTATGATCTAATCCACAACTTCAGATGTAAGTCTGATTCTAAGTTGTGTTACAACAAGTCCAGCACATGAAAAAAAATCCTCTCGGAAGGAACGAACGTTGATGATACTTCTAAAACACGTTTTGCGATGATAGATAAACATGGATATTTCGCTTTGTTATTAGACCACCACCCTCACAAAGAGATTAAATGAAGTCAGATTTATTGAGAAAAAGGGATATTTCAAAGGGAAATAAAGCAAGGGAAAATATCTCGAGTACTCGTTGCCAACCCTAAAATTAAGTAATTTTCAGCAAGTCAAGTACTTTGTGCCTATTTGCTTTCAGTAACTGCGAGCATTCTTAAATACTGTATGATTCTAATGCTTAGTTTGCTTAGTTACTATGTGTTTGTTTATTACGCATTGTCTATAGGTATTGAGCATGTTGAGTGAGGCTTGAGATCTCACAAAATGTTTAACACCGCCGCATTATAGCGCCTGTCCTAAGTCAGGAACCTCTGGCCTTTGTTAGTCTTGTGTGTTTTTTTTTTTTTTTTTTTTTTTATTTTGGTTCATTTATATGTTTCGGAGTTTAGTGTGGACTCCATTTTCGCTGAACTAGTACATAATTGTTTAAAGGGCCAACTTGAGCCCGCCTCTGGGTGTGGGATTTTCTCGCTACGTTGAAAAAACATTGGTGGTTTTATGCTGCTTTCTGATGCTTGGGCGGGATGTTGTCTCTTTGACGCATTCCCCGTTTCAAACCTGAATTCTTTTATTTTTCTAAAGGAAATTACAATGTAAAGCACAGCACACTCAAGTGTACTGGTCTAGTCAGATATCGAAGGTTTATATCAGCGTTGTCTCAGACGGGATTGATAATCAGTTTTGCTGATCAACTACTTTCAAAAGGAATATCAATTATATGGAAAATTGCATTGTTATCACTCTATATTTATTGTAGAATTGTTATGCAAATTATATAAAAGGTTAATATCAGCACTGTCTAGGACATGATCTAATAAAGGCAATAGTAGTATACCGCTGTTCAATAGTCATAAATCGATTTAACTGAAACAAATCCGGGTCACAAACCAAAACTGAGGGAAACACATCAACTATAAGAGGAAACAAAACGGAACAACAGAAATACTGAACTGCTACAAAAACAAACGCCAACATACATCACAACGGACTATGTGATAACAATTGCCACATTCCTGACTTGGTACAGGACATTTTAAGAAAAAATGGTGGGTTGAACCTGGTTTTATGGCTAGCCAAACCTCCCGCTTATATAGCAATGTTAAAAATACCCTAAAATGACAACATTACGTGACAGGAATAAAGTAAAAATAAATGCAAGAACATTCAGGACAGAGAAAAACATAAATAAATAACATAATAGTCCATTTTAACATGTAAACCACAGAATGACAACGAACACCTAAAATTAAATATGTACTGAGCATTCATGATTGCAAGAGTTATGTCCCTTTGAATTGTAAATGTTTATCTGAATATATCGGATTTTGTTGAAATTTAGATCAAAGGTTTATACCAGCAAGATCTTGGAACCAACCAACCAGCTTATTTACATGCGTTATGTCCCTTTGAAATAGAAACTTTATGAAAAATACATTGTTGATAATATCATGCCTACAATTCTTGTTGGATTTATAAATATATGAAATATTAAAAAAGAAAAAAAGAATTATTGCCTTTAGACAGATATAACAGTCGAGACAAATAGGAAATACCATAATATTATGAAATAGCATAATTCTACTGACATCTTGTGACAAATTTGAGTTATCTTTCTTAGACTCACCCTGACAATTTAGACATGGGAGATAACAACTTTTGTCTTAACAGAAGTTGTAAGGAAGACAACTCAATACTATTATAAGTATAATTATGATACGTCAAAAATTTCTAATATCAATTTTAATACTCCATATCCCAAGTCCATATTTGTTTTTCATTGTTTTACCTTAGTACCAATTCATGTTTTGGAAAGACCTTATTGTATTATAATTACTAGTATTTAATTGTATGGATGAGTTATATTTTGAAATGTTTAATCTCGCTGTTCAGATCACATATTATGTTTCAATTCTAATTCACAACTGCATATTTTTGTTGTGTTATTCTTTGACGCTATCGGTAAAATCTTATCAGTGGTAAAACGGAACAAACCTTCGTGTTTTAATTATTATTATTATCATTATATTCATAATAAAGGTTTCTGGCTGTGTTTTTCTCGTACAATAACAATTGTTGGAATTGATTGTATTCTTCTATTTTAGAGAATACTTTTTTCGATATTTGTAGATATAATTATAAATCAAGTTCGGCTTTTATAATAAAGGTTTCAGGAATAATGAACACCTTTCACCATTCTGGTATCCACTCTGATCTTTCGCATCGTCCCGAAATCTTTAGATTTGATTAAAAATTAATATAAGACATATTAAATATATATATATGGATAAAATCTGTTGTAGAGTCGTCACTGGTTCAGACGTACTTATAATATAATTATTTCTGTGACTGCATCTTACATTAATTTGTAGGATCCTTTACAATAGATAATTCAGCTGATCTGTAACAATTCCATCTTCATTCCTTATATATTATGTACTGTGTTACGACGCTAGATAAAAACATGACGAGGAAAGGTAACACCCGGCCACCGAAAGCTTTATTTTATAGAGCCTAGGTGGTCGAGTGGTCTAGCGCGTCGAGCATAGTGCAAGGCGATTTGGTGCCACGATATCCCAGTAGCATGAGTTCGAATCCCGGCCAGGGAAGAACAAAAAAATTGGGAAAACAGATCTAACATTGTTGGGCTGTTGTTTAGACGAATTTTATATATATATATATATACAAGTCTAAATTGAAAACAACAATCAAACCTATGATTGCGTTGGATAAAATCCGCAATTTTATACGTGTGCATGCAAAGCAAATTTCTTGGTAGAGGGTCTAAATACAGCACAAACAACATTTTCCAAAAGACCAAAAAAAGTGAAAAGGTATATTTTATAAATATATAACAAAACGCATTTGACTAGCAGGTCGAACAACGGATGTTCTTAAATATATATATTCAATAATGTAAGATAAAGAACATTTAGATTTAAACCGAATGCCTGAGTTGAATTTTGTAAATCAACTAACAACACAAGTTATCTTTTAACCAATGTTAGTGTTAGTTTGATATAAGGTCCCATGTCAGAAAAAAAGAGAAATTTATTGACTATGCGGTATGAGCTTTGCTCATTGTTGAAGGCCGTACAGGGACCTATAGCAGTTAATTTCTGTGTTATTTCGTCTCTTGTGGAGAGTTGTCTCATTGGCAATCATACCACATCTTCTTTTTATATTAATATTTAGGCCTTAATAGATATGGTGCCTAGAATTAAATATCCATTTCTTTGTATGTGTGATATGTAGTTGTATGTAAAGAGTTGAAAAAATGTAGAAATCGTGTTGACGGAATTGTGTTTCGAACTTTATGATGAAATGATTATATTATCTTTGTTAAGTGGAGTTTTGTTACACTCTGGATTCTTTTGACACATTATAATGCTACATTTCTTCTTTTCCATAATCGAACATCCTGTTTGTTAAAAGCGGAACCATAAATAATCACAGTCTTTCGCAAAATTCCACATTAATCAAGGTTGCGGTAAATCTTGAAGGTCAATATCAAGTAATAATTTTGTAAACTCATTCAAACATTTGTTTAACAGGAAATTGATGCATAGAATAGCATGTGAAATTACATGGTTGATAACGCCACAAAGATCATACCACAGTAATAGATAAAACACATACAAATATATGATAATAAAATGCGTTTAAAGGTAGATCTGAATACCTCGGGGCCACTTACTATGTAATCAGTGGGAGGGATGAGCCGCTGGAATAAGTCACTATTTCATGCTCTATGATATATGAAAAGGGTGTGAAATTCAGATTAAATATACCAATAGGTTGATATTATCACTTGCTTGATTATATCTTAAACCATTGTCGTGACGTCACCCTATTCATTTACCATGGATTTTTTCTAGAGTCAACGCTTCCTAAATCTGTCGCTGAAATGGACTCACCAAATTATATTCAATTGTTTCCTTGTGTGCCTAAATTTCATTAAGTTTGAATAGGCTAATTTACTGATTTCTGTCTTCAATGCAGCGAGAAATTCCCGCACCTGGAGGCGTCCTTCAACTGGCCCCTAAACAAATATATATACTAGTTCAGTAATAATGGACGTCATTCTAAACTCCAAATTATACACAAGAAACTTAAAGTAAAAATAATACAAGACTAACAAAGGCCAGAGGCTCCTGATTTTGTATAATCTTGAAGATTATATCATTGGAATATTGGAATCTAAATGAAAGAAATTATGAAATATTTTTATTATTATACCAGTAAAACTAACAAGCGTGACCATCTTAGAAGCAAACATCAACACTTCTAAAAAATAAACAAGTGTACATTCTTATTCATAACATGTATAAAAAAAAACACATAAAATATTTTGGACATATTAAATTAATATCACAAATTTAGATGTTTCTTTGCAAATTAGTAAGGCTATAAAACCTAAATAAAATAGTATTTTTGAACCAAACTTAAGTACAATATTTTTGTCGGAAATATAACGTAAAATAAAAACAATAAAATATTTGTACGAATTTTCAAGCCTTAAACCATGGAATATCTACTAGGAAAATAGAAAACTCTTATATATACAAATTATTCATGTTATTCTAAATTTTAAATATGTTAACAGCACACGAATCAATTATGAACTACTGATACACTCATTGTAAAAGCTTTATTCAAGAAGGTTTAATAGGTAAAATAACCATTCAACATGCATAAAAACTATTTAAAAATATACATGTATAAAACACATAAAAGCGACAACGCAATTTTGAAAACAATCACATGATTTGACGATGATAGATTTACAAATGATAACTTTTGCGATATTTACATCAGCCAAAGTATGCTTGTTTTGGCGCTTCAAAACATATAAAATTAAAGAGATAATTTATGTTTATAATCGGGATATAATCACCTTAATATAATAACAAAAACATACTTGCTACAAAATACTGGTGATATGCAAAGTTAATTTCCAACCTGCTGTATATATTCAAGTCAATGTTCTTTGAAAAATAACTAGGGTTAGCAATTTTAACTACACAATGCATTGTTGTATCTAAACTTGTTTTGACATACAGAATACTTTGGTACTTGTAGTGCATACACATATATGCGATACTGCAATTTTAAAAGTAAGCCAGTAACTTAAATTGATTTGATCAATAAATTCATTCAAAAATATGTTTTTTTGAAATCTAAATATAATTTCAAAATAAGTTCGTACCCTTCAAAACAAAACTTTTCACCCCGTTGAAAACGTTTAGGGGGTAAACATACAAACAACACAAACTTCTTTTCCACTTTCATTGTATCTAATTTTCTTGGCCATTGAAACTTATTTCTGTCGAAAAGACAAGGATGCATGAAGTTTACAAGTAACCCATCTTCTTCAATACTCTCTACTAGACCTGGATACCAGGTATTCTCAAAAGCAACAGCAATCCATACATTTTTATCTATAATATCTGGAAAACTAGTGGCAGGATTGACACATGGAATAGCAATGTCAGAATTGCTTTTTTCTAGACTTCCATCATTATCTTCGTGCAGACCTGTTTGAATCACAGCAAGAGTTGTGTTGTTTTCAGCTATCATCTTATACCTAGGCAAATTAGTTTTTCGTGGTTTCTGTTTTTTCTGTAAGAAAGAATCATTATATTTTTTATAATTTAGTTTGATGGCAGATATTTTAATGGGGTGTAAAAGCGTTGACCGAAGTACATTTTGTATGAAGCGCGGAAGCGCTTATTCTAAAAATGTGCGCACGGTCAACCCTTTTACAACCATCTAAAATTACTAAAAGAGGCATTCAATACTTATAATTACATTTTTGGCTAGAATCATGGAAACATGTTTTCTATCAAGCTTTCGCTTGCGCACTTTATTGTGGAAGCTCGTGTCATCATGATTACATTTCATTTTGAAGTTAAGGTTAATTTTAGAATGACGCGAGATTGCTTAAGCCAATCAAAATAACGTATTATAATGAAATATACATGAACGTAATTTATGAATATTATATGTTGCACTATATATGTCTTTTAGTTAATGATGTATCGTGAATAGCTAGCCTGCTTTGTACTAGATCGATACGCTTTGCCAGATTTTAACGTGCAAGTTTGATTTGAACCGGCCGTGGATCGAACCCTCTCTCTCAATCATATAAATTCAATTAGCACTTACTTACCTTCAATGTATTAACAAAATTCAGATTTTGCAAGAACACTTCGTTGTCTTTGATATTTTCATGTCGAAACAGTTCATACGGAGTAAGCTTAAACGATATCAATAAAAATATATTTAGTAAGTATGTATACATATTATCAACATATATTGTCAGAAACTTTGGTTTTTTAAATCAATATTTCCTAACCATTCAATATTTCATGCAGTAGTTTAATTACATTTCCATGTTTATACCAATTTGATTTCGGTCAAGTTTAATTTACGTTTAGCATGGAAAGGACTACGTTGAGATGTATCATTACCCAGCCATGTAGGGTCAGACTATAGACCAAAGTCTCTTATTGGTAGACTGGTATGACGTGACTGACCGTAATGTAAGGCTTTCAACAATTTTTTAGGGTTCGTATACTTTGCAGTCTGTCACAAGGCAAAACATCTGCACTATCCAACATACACTCGTTACCAGTCACAGTCTAAATTCCACGCTCTTCATACTAGTCTACCAACTTTGCTGAAACTTATAATTATTGTATTTATTTTTAATTTGGGTTCGTCTCGAAAAAAAAACATGAAATATTCCAACAAAACGTCAAGCAATCAACAATCAATTGATCAAGTTCGATCATCCCCTCAAGGGAGACTAGGGAATAAAAACATGGCTTGGTCTTCCGACCGGCAGTAAAACCCTTGCCAAAGCGGGTCGTCCGTTTGACTGTACAGGATGTATAAATACGGTCAGAATTGGGATGTTAAATCCGATGCCCCTTGTAGAGAGCGTGCAACCCTACGAATCTTTACAACAACTGTTTAAGGGGTCCGTAGATATTATGTTTCAAGTCAAAATTTCTGTCCCTATCCAAAATATCCCTATTTTTCCAGTGGCTGTCCAAATTTCAAGACCTTCACTCCGAACGGCACTTATTACTGATCCTACATATTGTATCAATTGGTAATCTGTTCTAGTCCTGGACATCCATGAAACATTTCCCACTGGACTTTAAGCAACCAACAATCAATCATCAATTATAGTTCGATCGATAGAGGGCGATATATTTACCGTTAGTAAATGATTGATAATGAACGGTCATTAGATATAAGAAGATGTGGTATGAGTGCCAATGAGACAACTCTCCATCCAAGTCAAAATTTATAAAAGTAAACCATTATAGGTCAAAGTACGGTCTTCAACACGGAGCCTAGGCTCACACCGAACAGTAAGCTATAAAGGGCCCCAAAATTACTAGTGTAAAACCATTCAAACGGGAAACCAACGGTCTAATCTATATGAAAACGAGAAACGAGAAACACTTATGAACCACATCAACAAACGACAACTACTGAACATCAGATTCCTGACTTAGGATACATATTTTCAAAATAATGCAATTAATACAGAAATGTATTAGTATTGATAATATAAAATAACTAATAACGCCAATGACAAAACGAAAGGAATTGCAATAGTATGGATTTTCTGTGTCAGAGTACAAGTGGTCTCTTTATGACGCCTCCTTTCAGAGAAATCGTCAGTAAAGTTCTCGGTGTTTTTATTTATTTTAATGGCTTTTAAACTACCTTTATCAATTAATTATATCGCGTTTGATTGCTTTTTTGATATTTAAAAGAACTGCCCATGAACTTTACAATGTTTTTAGTGCTGGAGGTCGTGAGTTTGTTCATTTGGAGTACGGGGAAGAGGTTGATCAAACAAAAGACGTGAAAAATTGTTTTTATCTTTTTTCCGCTAGAAATGTGGCGTTAAGGAGTAATAAACCAAACACTAGTCAACTCGCCGAACTAGAATAATGTGTTATTATAGGTTTATATGTACGTGTTCCTGTGGATTATTATTTTGTGAACAGACGCTTTGAAAATCAGACTCAAGTTAGTCTGTCTAGTATACAAAGCAGGTTTCATAAGTGTTTCTCGTTTCTCGTTTTTTATATAGATTAGACAATTGGTTTTCCTGTTTGAATTGTTTTACACTAGTCATTGTGGGCCCTCTTTAACTTGCTGTTTGGTGTGAGCTCCGCGTTGAAGGTTTTACTTTGACCTATAATTGTTTACTTTTTTACACATTGTGACTTAGGTGGAGAGTTGTCTCATTTGGCACTCATACCGCATCTTCTTTTTTATATTCATATGTATATCACGTGAGCATGTTTACACCATAATAAGCATGTAATATTTGCCACTGAACATATATCATACCATTGATATCATTGGCGTATAGCCTAGACCTCCTACGCATTCACTTCGAGTATGCCTAATAATTTATTTATGTAAACTTTAAATATACCTTTCTTGGCGTGTGGCTTCTTTGTTCTATTACGAATGTTCTGTAATGGAGAATCGACATCTTAAATAACAAATCGAACTTTATTCATACTTTGGCTTGAACTTCGTGTTTCGGGGTGAGATGTTAATTCTAAATATTGTGTTCTGCGATGTAGTTCACTTGTGCCAATGTCTTCAATATATTTCATTGTGTTACAGACATCAACATAGTTAGATGAATCATTAGTATTGTGGTAGTTCATTTCACTTCTTCGTGCATGCGATTAATTTAGCAAATAATGTCAAACTAGATTACGAAGAATCAATATATTTATAAGCCGATGATGATTGAGCCATCGCAAACATGATTAATCCCGCCACATGCTTAAGTGCCTGTCCCAAGTCAGGAGCCTTTAATTCCGTGGTAGTCGTGAGTGGATCACCTCGTATTTGTATTTCGTTTAAGTGTTTAGACTTTTTAAAATTTAGTCAGGCTTTAAGCTAGGATTCTAAGGGCGTCATTCATTTTTGCGTTGTACGAAACCGACATTTGTTTTGGTTATAGCATAAGTCTCAGGCAGTTATAGCAAAGGCTTAAATGCATGCAAAACACATGTTTAATTTTTATGCCCCCGCCTCAACCAAATGTTATGAAACTTATACACAATGCTTATTACCACAAAACACAGATCAAATTTGAATTTGGGTAGCGTCACTTTTACCATTCTAGAGTTATGCTCCTTTACAAATGGAAAAATTGCTGAATTTTTCGTTTCCGTTCTCTAACTTTAGTTTGCCTCAAACAAATGTTATGACACTTATGTGCAATGTTTATTACCACAAAACACAGGTCAAGTTTGAATTTGGTGGCCTTACTTTTCCTGTTATTGAGTTATGCCCCTTTACAAATGGAAACATTGCTGAATTTTGTGTTTTTGTTTTCTAATTTACGTTTGCCTCAAGCAAATGTTATGAAACGTATACACAATGCTTATTACAACAAAACTCAGATCACGTACACATTTGGGTAGTGTCACTTTTACAGTTCTTAAGTTATGTCCCTTTATAACGTTATATGCAAGCGGGGGCATCATCTGTGTCCCATGGACACATTCCCCATTTATTTAATTTCTTATTCAGCATTTCAGTAGTATACTATAAATAGTAATAGTAAAGTTTCCTGTTCTTTGCCATGTTATCTGAGGGTCTGGATATGGTTTATAGAAAAGAAAGAAAGGGTTATAAAAACAAAGAATAGAGAAAAGTCGACAAAACAAAACTAATAGGGAATAGTGGGGTGCTAATAAATAAAAAAAGAGAATAATTATCACAATAAATTCAGAATAGAGAAAAATGACATAAAATAAAGACTCATCCCTCTTTTCTAAAGACCTTCTTATCTCAAAAGATCTAAACCTAAATGTCCTAACGTTAGAAGAACATAGACAGATTT
This sequence comes from Mytilus coruscus, assembly GCA_017311375.1. Classification (NCBI taxonomy): domain Eukaryota; kingdom Metazoa; phylum Mollusca; class Bivalvia; order Mytilida; family Mytilidae; genus Mytilus; species Mytilus coruscus. The sequence goes on along the minus strand of CM029598.1, from coordinate 80,776,993 downwards.
TGCGTTGGTCTATCAATACTACGAAAAAGGATAAAATCTGAGCTATCGTAACACATCTCCTTATTTTCATATCTATAAGTAGCAGTAATGAATAAATAATATGGTAATGGCAATGTTAATTTCCAATGTTCTCCTTAAACAGACAATAAATTGTCAAGTATGTTTACCTTAAATGTACAATTTTGAAGATTGAAAAAAAAAATAATAATAAATTCAGGCATAAATACACATTTACTAGTAATTGCAGAAGCCAGCTGAAATATTAAATTCCAATATAATTGATTTGAAATTCTGTTTGTAGTGTATTGATTTGTTTTATAAATTTTGAAACCTCAGTTAATAAAATCCGGACAAAAAACGCACTACAAATATGACCAAAGCCTAAAATGGTTTAACATGATTGTATAATATGTTCATCAGCTGGGATTGGAATGCTGTATTTTATTGTATGTACCTTTATGCACATTTTCAGTAGTTGTTTTATGTGATACATATTTAATGTTGTTTTTTTTTTGGTTATTCAAAGGCCTCGATGAAATTGCAGATCTTGCATTGTTCTCGTAATTTTCATCCTCAAATTTTATAGACTAAGAACAGTTTTGTATGTTGCCCTCTTGATGGCTCTTTTGATGTATGTTTTGTCAATTAATTGCTGTCTTTTCAACATACACCATGTTTTAACACGTTTCCTTTATTCAATTTTAAACATTTAAAATACTTGATTATTCAATTACATCTTGATTTTCTTTGTCACTGGATTAATATTTTTTACCATTCAAAGAGGAAAGAGAAAACTTGCGCTAAACCTTCATTTGATAAGGCAAAGTATTCAAATATTTTTGTTACTTGCATTTAATTTCTATACCAGAAAAAAGTTTGTGAATGGACAGTTTAAAAGTCAATTGAAAAGATATACATAAAAAGAGTATGATCTATTCAGGAATTGTCTTGTTTTGGGTAGTTATTTTAGCTCGTCTAGCCTATGGGGAAAGTGAGCTATTACTATCACTTGGTGTCTGTCATCGTGTACTTTTTAAATAAATCTCTTCCTTTGAAACTACATGACAATCTACACGAAAATGTGTTTTTTTCAACCCGGAATAGGTTAAAAGATGTAATGATATTCGTTTGCATAAGGTCGATTTCTATTTGACGCAGCTCATATTATATATTGATTTCACTCTCCTTGGGCAGAAATAAAGATTACTTCACTGAAAACAATATTTTGATACACACGTCATGAAGCGATATCTCTTCTTTATAAAATGAAATGGAAATTAACTCATTGAAGAAATATTTTTTTCACATGTAAGAAAGTTTGCAATATATTAAAAAAGTGATAAATGATAACAATAAACAGCACGTGCAGGCAAAGAACTATACTTTATGAGCTTACACGATCCTTATGGAAGGATACATAGATATAAGAAGATGTGGTATAAGTGCCAATGAGACGAATCTCGATCCAAATCACAATTTGTAAAAAGTAAACCATTATAGGTCATAGTACGGCCTTCAACACGGAGCCTTGGTTCACACCGAACATCAAGCTATAAAGGGCCCCAAAATTCCAAGTGTAAAATAATTCAAATAGAAAAACCATAGGTATAATTTATATAAAAATACGAGAAACGAGAAACGCTTACGAACCACATCAACAAACGACAACCACTGAACAACCTGTTCCTGACTTAGGACAGGTGCAGAACAAATGCAGCACATGTATGAATAAGAGATACAGGTGCAGAAAAGATTTGACGGCAAGACGACGTTAAGAGTGAGAATAAAAGACCCTATGCCTTACCAATATATGTAGCTCCATAATGAGGGCCCGGTCCCTAAACTCCCACCTAAATCAGCCTCTGCGATAACAGTACACTATTATTATGTCAAACTAAAGTCAAACTTACATGCGTACATCTTTAACAGTATAGATTTGAAGAAAGAATTCTATATGCTTTTATGTTAATCTTGGATTGACGTGATCGGTGACTTACCAGTACATACCTTACAGTAAGCGCGCTTCTATTTTTAGTCTGACAGCGTACACTGATATTGACAATGATTTTTTTTAAATTTCTAATTAGAATAAGACGTAGAATTGTGCAAAGTAAAAGGTGTGAATAAATCTTAAACTAAGTTAAATGACAAAAAAGCTTAAGGCATCAACACTTCTTCTTTAATGAGTAAATGCCATCTAGGGAAAAATGGAATAATTTGCATCTAAGAATTATTTGATTTCAAATGGCAAAATGTGTTAGATAAATAAAAACATTGATGAGATAAAATAGTTTTTATTAGTGATTTTCATGATCTGTCTATTTGAAAAAAAAAATCAAGAAGTAATGATTCTAAGTTGAATATCTTTATGTTCTTTCAGGGGGGAATCGCATAAATTTTCTTGATTTGAGATTTGAATTCTGCACCGATAAATTTACGGTATTTCACAAGTAACTAGCTGAATTTAGCACTTCTGGTTGGTACTGGTAAATGATCAATTCATGAAAAGCAAATGGATAAGTATGTTCATGAACTGTAAATGATCAATTCATGAATAGCAAATATATAAGTATGTTCATGAACTGTAAATGATCAATTAATGAATAGCAAATGGAGAAGTATGTTCATGAACTGTAAATGAACAATTCATGAATAGCAAATAGAGAAGTATGTTCATGAACTGTAAATGAACAATTCATTAATAGCAAATAGAGAAGTATGTTCATGAACTGTAAATGAACAATTCATGAATAGCAAATAGAGAAGTATGTTCATGAACTGTAAATGAACAATTCATGAATAGCAAATGCATAAGTATGTTCATGAACTGTAAATGAACAATTCATTAATAGCAAATAGAGAAGTATGTTCATAGACTGTAAATGATCAATTCATGATTGCAAATTGATAAGTATGTTCATAAACTGTAACTGATCAATTTATTAATAGCAAATTGATTAGTATGTCCATGAACTGTACATGGTTAATTCATGAACCATAAATGGATAAATACGTTCATGAATTGTAAATGAACCACTCATGAATAGCAAATATATAAGTATGTTCATGGACGGTAAATGAACAAGTCATGAAAGCAAATAAATAAGTATGTTCATAAACTGTAATTGATCAATTTATTAATAGCAAATGGATTAGTATGTCCATGAACTGTAAATGGTTACTTCATGAACCATAAATAGATAAATACGTTCATGAATTGTAAATGAACAATTCATAAATAGCAAATTGAAAAGTATGTTCATGAACTGTAAATAAACAATACATGAATAGCAAATGGATAAGTATGTTAATGGACTGTAAATGATCAATTCATGAATAGCAAATAAATAGATCAGTTCATGAACTATTAGATAACAATAAGTTCGTGAATAGAAGAAGTTCATGCAATATTGTGTTCAGGAGTTTTATGAACAACAGACTTTCTGTTTATGAATAATTCATCATTCACTGATCCATTAATAGTTCATGATTTTTTCATGAATGATTCATGTGTTGTGATCATGAATTATTCATTATCATTCATAAACAATATATCAACATTCCGCATGTATAATAAACCACTACCACACATTTGAAATTGCAAAAATTTATGACAAGATCTACAAATAAATCAAAATGACCGAAATCTCCAGACAAGTCGTTAATGGAGTTTTGCCTATATGGATGTTTGTTCCTCTGTTCAAATAAATTTTTTCTAAAAGATTGTTATTAATTGATGCTATATACATAACAGAACTTGAAAGCAAAAAAAAAATGAAAGGTCCGATTTCAGGTTTTTGAATTACAAAGCAATTATTTAAGCAATTACAAATTAAAGGGAAATTATTCTCTCTAGATTTTGGATACATTTAACATTGGTACTTTATTTACAAACATAATAGAAATTAACAAGGATTTTATAAGATTGTCAGAAAGGGCTTTATAAACTATATGTAAGAGAATTATGCAAAGAAAAGTAGGGGTTATTAGCCAAAATTTGTATTGACACTTTAAAATTTGCAAAATTAATTATATTCATCGTCAGAATGCAAAATTATGATGTCGTAATGGTATACTGTGGATTCATTAATATTCGTTGAATACCAATTTTCGTGGATTTCTTGGGTACAGGGAACCACGAATTTAAATATTCAACGAATTGCCAATTTTCTGAAGGAATGTATGCAGACTTTGCCAAAACCACGAAATTAAATATTCACGAATATGCAAGTTTTTTCTCAAACCACGAAAATTGGTACCCACGAAAATAAATGAATCCACAGTAATAACTGTTGTCAGAGCTTGTTGATTCTTTGTATTTCTTCCGACATTTGTACATATTTTTTCATAACATGTTAACTTTTATAAGTAAAAATAACATTCATGGAATTTTAGGACCAATATCAATTGTTTGTGAGTATCAACATGATTAAGGACAGACAGAAATTGTAAACAAACAACTTATCCAAGACATATAAAAGGCACATTTGACTTCTACTATCAAGAGATTCCTTTTAAAAGTTCTTGCTGAAATTGATGATTTTAATTAACAAAAGATGAACATAAAATGTTTTTGGATATATTTGTTTTTGTATTCAGAAAAAAATAATGAAAGGAGAGAAATTGTGTAAAAATAAAAATTTGAAACAAGCAAATATGATTTGATTATAACTTGATGGTCTTCGGTATTGTGATGACGACATAGCTATTTGAAATAGGGATGGTAAGGGTTGAGAGGCTTTGCTTATTTTTGAAGGCCGTACAGTGAACTAAAGTTGTTAATTTTGGTGTCATTTGGTCTCTTGTGGAGAGTTGTCTCATTGGCAATCATGCCAAATCTTTTTTTATTATAGTGTAAAATTTCCCCCTGAAAAAAAAACAAAAAAAAACCTACTAGTAATTTGATCATACTACTAGTACTGAAGAAAGAAAAGAGGGGCGAAAGATACCAGAGGGACAGTCAAACTTATAGATTGAAAATAAACTGACAACGCCATGGCTAAAAAATAAAAAGACAAACAGACAAATAATAGCACACAAGACACAACATAGAAAACTAAAGACTAAGCAACACGAACAACACCAAAAACCGGGGGTGATCTCAGGTGCTCCGGAAGGGTAAGCAGATCCTGCTCCACATGTGGCACCCGTCGTGTTACTTATGTTATTACGTATCCGGTAAATAGTCTAATTCGGTAGGTCACATTCGTGAAAAGGGAAGGTTATTGTAGTTACGACATAAGGAACATATCTGATATCATCTGTGAAACGGTTATTCCATAACGGTCAACCAACTCGTGATGGCGTCCGTAAAATTTACGAAGGGATGTTTTCAACTTCACCATTTGGAACTCTTGGTTTAATAGCTTCCTTTTGAGCAGCAACCCGCTATCAAGGAAATCATGATAGGAAATACAAGCCCGGGAATATCGTATCAATTGGGAGATATATACTCCGTATGCAGGCGCTGCTGGAATGTTGCTACAAGTTCCTCTTGATTTAGATAAAAACAAAAAACAAAAAAACACAATGCTTTTTGTTTGCAAGCACTTTTTTGGGATACCCATCAATCCGAAAAATTTGAACCTAAACATTTGAGAGGCAAGATGTACTCAAAACCTGAACACGTAGGAGCTAGATATTTTAACTACAAGGACCTTACAAATAATCAAATTCATTCCAAAGTCAACTTTGTCTAACGGAGTTTGTACCTTAGTTTCTTAACAATATCTTATTTTAGCAATGGAGGAATTTTGACAAAAGTATGGCTACAATGCTGTTAGAAGACAGTTATGAAACCAGTAAATTAGATCACTAGAAACAGATTAAAGCTAAATAGTAAAGAAAATGTGAATTTCTTAGGATACAACATGAGTCTAACAGTAGAAGAGTCAAACTTTCTAAGATTTTACTACCTGAATTTGAAGGTTGCATCAAAGGCTGTTAGGGTACATTTTGATTCAGTCCATCCACCAGCTGGACTTGCCAATGAACTTGCCAATAGTTCTGCAAAATTGAAAAGACTTCCGTTTATAACAAAAATACAACAGCAGACACTATATCCAAGTCCGGGTAAGTTGGAATTTAGTTTGTTTATTTCTGGTGGTTAAAAAAGACAAAAAATAATGGAACATTCAATCACTTATATAATCAACAAAAGAAATATGTTGCTGAATATCAATGAGACAGTAACCAAAGGACAAATATAACTGAAAGAAATATAGAGTGCAACATACAGTCTTTAACAATATGTGTCTATCATGTCTATATGAAGCTAAAATTCTCGAAGCAACGAAAAGCACATTACTACAAAAGATGGCAGGAATATATGGGGCGAAAGCTAAAAAAATATCCAGAAGAAAAGGAGAACAGTGTTTAAATGCACCTTTGCATAATATTTATAATGAGCTTTTCTATTTTTCTTTTCTTTCAGATTATACATTGTACTTAAGGAATAAGTATACATAACGAATCTATATCAAGTCTGTAATACTTAATGTGACCCCTCACATGCATATACACCGTGTAGAACGCCACATGCGGGCAGTCGGCTATGCTTGACACGGGGTGGAGGTTTTGAAGCGGAGAAAAAGATCACGGTAAGTTCAAGTCTCAAAATTTCTTTTTGGAGAATTGTTAGTACCAAATAATATATTGCACGGAAGGAGCTGAACCATAATCTGTTTCCTGCAAGCAGAAGTAGACGTTTTCAGTGGCCTGTTTTCTCAAACACCTCTCTCTAGTTTTCCGTGTTACAGATTTCGAGGCTTCATATGCAAGTTTCAGGATAAAACACTACTTTTGACAATTTTTTCCTATAGAATTTATTTAGAAATGAATTCCTATCATGGAATTTAACCAAATGCCAACTTCTTAGTAAACAATTGTTGGTTTAAAAACTACTTTTTCATCAAAATATAATGTGCCGCTCGGGGTGTCAGATTTTGCGTCTCAAGGGGTAGAGGCTTTTATTAAAAAAAAAGAATAGATTTGCATTTAATTCGGCCTTTATCTGATACTTTCTAATTCAAATACACCTACTCTGTTATGATGACAAATTACAAACTTAAGGTATTTCATTTGGCACACATTTTAGTCTTTTAAGTAATGTTCATATTTAATTTTTAAAATGAAGAAAAGGCCTCAAAGTAAACAAATATTATAATATGAAGAGAGGTAATATGTTATTTGTCTTTGTTTTATATGTTTAAAGCAAAAAACTGTTGAATAACACACATATGAATACAAAAGGGTGTACCCGATTCATTATATATATATATAAGTTTTTTTCTAAATAAAGTTGCACAGGAAAGAAACTTAAGTTAATGCTGCATTGCTATAAACAGATCAATCTTTTATCTTATCTTTGTTTCAATGTCGTAAATGAAAAGGTATATTCGAGATCGAAAATGATTTGCACATATCTCTCTTAGGTCATTACTATAATTTATGTATGAATGATTATGACAGCTAATAAGGATATGCAAACACATTTCCCTTTCAATGACCATAGATACAGATTTATAGCACAATCTGTCTTTATATAAAAATAAGGAGATGTGGTATGATTGCTACTAAGACAACTATCCACCAAAGTGGATGTTAGCAATTAAAGGCAACCGTACGGCCTTCAACAATGAGAAAAACCCATACCGTATGGTCGGCTATAAAAGGTCCCTGCCGACATGAAAAATATGAAACAATTTAATTGAGAAAACTAACGGCCTATAAATTTATAACAAAAAAATTACGAAATCCAAATATGTCAAACATGAACCAGCAAGAACCACTGAATTACAGGCTCCTGACTTGGGACAGGCACATAAAGAATGTGGTGGGGTTAACATGTTCATGAGCGCTCAACCATCCCCTAACCTGGGACAGTGGTGTAGCAGTATAACAAAAGAACAAAAAATCAGTTGATAAAGGCTTACCTCATCAGATGGATAAAAATAGAAATAAAACACAAAGTAGACGTGGACGGGTACTTATACATCCCAAAACAAAAGACACTAAGTACAGATCTGACAGTACTCGCAGTTACTGACACCTAGTTTAAAGCCAATAACAACTTATGAAAAAAATCATGTATCTAAGACTGAAAGTATTTTATACTTTCTTTAGTATAGAATTCCATTTCCAACGCGCAATTGCTAATCAGTATTTTATTCGATCGTTTTTATTAGCTAAAAAGAATTAAAAAAAAGTGTGTCTTTATGATTATTTAATCATTACGGGTGTATAGAAATAATTTTTAGATAATTTTTGAATTCCTGTGCGCGATGGAAATGGCACAAATCTGTCTCTATGGTTATGTAAAGTATAATCGGTTCACAGCATTAACTTGAATTTCTTTCCTGTGCAACTTTATTTTATTAAAAAATAATAATCTTAAATACAATGAATCAGGTACACCCTTTTGCTTTCATACATGTATTATTTAACAGTTGTGTGCTTTAAACGTATAAAACAAAGCAAAATAACATATTATGTGTTTCCTTTGAGGCTTTTTCTCTAATTTTAACATTAAAAATGAACATTACTTAAAAGACAAAAATATGTGACAAAAGAAATACCTTAAGTTTGTAATTTGTCATCATAACAGAGTAGGTGTATTTGAATTAGAAAGATAAAGGCCGAATTAAATGCAAGTCTATTCTTTTCTTAATAAAAAGCCTCTACCCCTTTAGACGCAAAATCTGACACCCCGAGCGACACATTATATTTTGATGAAAAAGTAGTTTTTAAACCAATAATTTTTTACTAAGAAGCTGGCATTTGGTTAAATTCCATGATTAGAATTAATTTCTATATAACTCATACAGGAAAAAGTCGTCAAAAGTAGTATTTTATCCTGAAACTTGCATATGAAGCCTCGAAATCTGTAACACGGAAAACTAGGGAGAGGTGTTTGAGAAAACAGGCCACTGAAAACGTCTACTTCTGCTTGCAGGAAACAGATTATGGTTCGGCTCCTTCCGTGCAATATATTATTTGGTACTAACAATTCTCAAAAAAAGAAACTTTGATACTTGAACTTGCCGTGATCGTTTATCTCCGCTTCAAAACCTCCACCACGTGTCAAGCATAGCCGACACCCCGCATGTGGCGTTCTACACGGTGATATAATGCATTGATAATGTAAAGTTACTTTATCAGAGATTTATTCTGTAAAACGGAAAATAAGCCGATTTGAATCATTTCAATTCATTAAAGACCTCATTATTCTGATGTCATGGTGTCCTCTTTATTTACATTGAATGTTTGAGGACTATTGATGTTCATCATGGCCTGTATATCACTGTCATGGCTTTTTATAACCCAAATCCAAAAAATGGGGTCAAGTTTTTTTTTTATGGTTAGATAAAAAAAGTTTAAAAAGAAAATATGCTATGATTCTCATTTTTAGTATTTAATGGCCTTCAATCTGAAATATGTCATGGCCAGAAGTAGCTATATGGCCCTGACATTGTCAAATCTAACTAGGGGGTGTGGTTGGCGGCCTACATCCCAACCTGACGTTTTATTTAAAAGGACCTGTGAATGACCTTTATATTTTAAAGGGCTGACGATCAAATTGAATTGGCATATATATTAATTTCAATTTGCTTACAAGTGACCGAGTTACATTAGGCAGTTTTTTTATATATCACTGTGTGACCTATGGGGTCACCAAACTAGAGCCCGATATATAATTATGTGCTTTGTTTGATCCTGTCCAAATTTAATCCAAAGTAGTTCCATTCCTTAACTAACCCGTCCTAATCATTGCTAAAAATGACCATATATTTTTCAACAAATCGTTAGCATGTCTATAGACCAATTAATATTTTATCCTGAACAAGACCTTAAACAATTTCCACTTTATTGACACAATTATGTATATATCTCCAATCATAACAATTCTAATTAAAAGTTTTAATCTTTCAATGAGATAAAATGGCATTAAAATGTATTCATTGTATATAATTTTGGGCATTTGGATATAACAACTTGCGCACTGGACCAAACAAACAGTTTCGTTTATTCGTTTTTCAATTACCCAAAGTTTAATACAACATATGAAATAGTTTCCAAATCAGGCATGTCAACTGGTGATTTAGGATTGAGAAAAAACATAGGTCCATATTATGAATGGTTCATTTCTTAATATTTTTATTTTATGATAATGACCAAATAGTTTATTTACTTTTCTACGAAGAAAGAAAAGATAACACAAAAACCGAGCTACAAACAAATTCAAAAAAGGGGAGTCCATAAAAACTGTCAAAATCAAATGTTATCAATCAACGGAACAACTGCCACATTCCTGACTTGGTACACGCATATTCCTAAGATAATAGTAGGTTAATCCTGGTGTAATATCAAGCTAAACCACGCACTAATATGACAGTCGTTTATAGCTTCGATATATTGACAAAATTTGAATAGCAATCCAAACGAATATAATAGAATAATTTGACAATAGTTGGGAACAGGCAGCCACACATGTGTAAACTGACGCCACAGAATACTACATAACTGTATAACTCAAACAGACACACAAATTTATGTAACAGGTCGCAAGTAAATAAGGCGTAGTAGGTAATAAGAAATAAACACAAAACGATATTAATTTCATTCATCCCGTTGTCGATAAAGTAAAAATAAAATAAATGTAGAAACAAGGGTTAAAAATTGGAAATAACACTGTATCCTCCCTTTGTGTCCAAATAACATCTAGGACCCACCTGCACACTGGATGCTCAAAATTAAAAGTCAAAATCTGATTGCAGAATGCATACAAAAAACGAGTCACATCAAAAGCCATACGACCAAAAGAAACATATACGTATGTTGAAAAGTAACGAGGAAAATATCGTAAGACATAAGATGCACAACTTTAGCACCTAGAATCTTTAACTCCAGACCATCTTGTACTATTTGTGTAGTAGATACTGAATACTTTTCTATAAGGTCGTGTTTTGGTACTTAATGATGAACTTTTTGAGACATTTAATTACAAAACCCCTGCTCATTCATTTCTTTGCCCAGACACCGATGACGTTTAACGAAGCTGAAGAGCAGCTTCAAATTCTTGAATATCGTCTGAGTTGAAAAATGTATACTCAATACGCGGGTGAAGTTGGTATACTGCTGCTAAGGTGAGGAAAATTTATGATGTCAAAAGTGAAATTGTCTATATAATTAAACCCCGCGCAGGGGCTATATTACTTATTTGTGTGTGTCTGACCGTATATCCGTGCGACCGTCACATGCCGTTGCCATTTTCTGAGAACTACAATTAAAACTATCTGAAATTGATTTGTTTTCAGTCCTTACATTAACATGCTTTCCGGGTGATGCTGTTTCAGATTCGTAGATTGTCAACTTCCTGATTACCAAATACTATTTATTTTGACTTATAATGGTTATGTATGATATTTTTACAAATAACAGCGTGCTTAGATTTATTGTCTCTATTCTATGCTTATATGTCATTCGATTTAAATCATCAAAAGGGTTGACATAGACACCGTGCCTGGGCTTGAACCGTCCATAGAAAACATCCATGGTGACGGAGTGTGTGTTTGGCTACGTTGTAAATAATGTAGAAACACAATACCCTTTTCCGTGGATTTGAGGACTTTAAAGAATTGTTCGCACTCTTTGCACAATATAGTACCCTTGCAAAAATAGGTGAAAGATAACAAAGTGATGTACGTCATCTCAGTAGTCGAAAACAAACTGGAATGCTGTGGCACTAAATAAATACAATAACAACAACAACAGAACACAAGACACGATATAGAGAATGGGCATAACGAAACCCACCACGAATAGGATATGATCGTCGGTGCACCAGAAAGCAAAAACTCCTTTTACATGATGAAAGCTTTTTATTTAGCCCGTTGGAATGCAACGTGAAATACCCTTCTCATCATAAATGTGCCCTCTTTTTCCAATGACAGCGAACAGTTGCTGTCATTTATCAAACTTATCCACTTTATAACCTATATATTTGGTTAATTGTACAGGCGGTCTTGATATGCATGAAATATTTACCCCAAGATGTTAGGCAATCAAAGATAAATACAAAAATCAAAGGTAGAGTTATAAAAAGTCAAGTCATTGGTCAGAATTGTAAAATCTTCCAAATGGTCTAGATTATTAACTTGAGGACTACATTGTAAAAAACAGATTGAACTTGGACTCTTTTAAGACCTTCAAGGATGCATCGGTCAATGATAAATAATTGCTTAACCTATAGTTATTTCTGTACAAAAATTTTGACAAATAATAGGCATCTTTAAACCTGGATAATATACTTCTGAAATGAGCATAAAAAATCCCTAACTTGTAAATTATGACATAATGGTACATTAATAATTTAAGAGCATATAGATGGGTACAGTTTCGCAATTAATTCCAGGAAGGCGGTAACGGCAGCCTATCCCCAAATTATTTTACTCATATCGTGAACTTGGATATATTTGATTGCTCGTTTTGAAGCTGAGACATTTTCACATATGATATTTAATTTTCGGGGGAAGGGGGATACGAAGTAACTTCTCGAGGTGAATAATTACTTTTTTTAAACATAACAAGTGCTTTAAAAATTTAGATCGTTGCATACATTTTTAAATAAGTCCATAGTTTTAACAAGTTTTTTTCTATCATTGTATTCCGCTCTCCAAATCAGCACACATAGTTGAGCTCAGTCATTTAAAATAAAATTGAAACATGTCCAATATCACTAAACCAACATATTTTGTTTACGCACATTTTTGGTGTTCCTTAATTTGAAGCGCATTTCGGATAATGACCAAGATAACCACAATAATTGTATATTATAATAAACATAATAAATATCTGTTACAGCAAGTAATGTAAGATCAGAAAATTTTGACACAACACTGATTGTTTGTCTTTTACGGAACATGTCACCACGTGAACCAACCCCTGCAAAGGGCTGGGATGACTTACCACATGCAGGTGATACCAGTAAATGTGATGATCTTGCACGAGTGAAATGGTACAGAAACATGTTAGCTCATCATGGGGATGGAAAATTGTCTACTTCTGATTTCAGTCATTATTGGGGAGTATTAGAAAGTGTAGGTATACAGGTCGTGATAAATTAAAGCTACATACCAGCAAACAAATATTGATTTTTTGAGGATGCCAGGTAAAGGGATAACCCTGTTTTGGCTGTCTGTCTACCTTTTATCTGTCCATTTGTTTTAAGTGAGTGTTTCTTGTCCAATACAAACATGGCAATAGTTGATGATATTTTTATACAGTTGTTGAAGTGTTAACAGTAATTTTGAATTTATTGCGGGCATCTATTATTGGAACTGTTAAAGAACAGACAAAAATACGAGATTAAAAGAGGGACGAAAGATACCAGAGGGACAGTCAAACTCATAGATCGAAAACAAACTGACAACGCCATGGCCAAAAATAAAAAGACAAACAGACAAATAATAGTACAGACGACACAACATAGAAAACTAAAGACTAAGCAACACGAACCCCATCAAAAACTGGGGGTGATCGCAGGTGCTCCGGAAGGGCAAGCAGATCCTGCTCCACATGTGGCAACCGTCGTGTTGCTTATGTTATTACACATCCGGTAAATAGTCTAATTCGGTAGGTCACATTCGTGAAAAGGGAAGGGTATTGTAGTTACGACATAAGGAACATATCCGATATCATCAATGAAACGGTTATTCCGTAACGGTCAACCAACTCGTGATGGCGTCCGTAAAATTTACGAAGGGATGATTTCAACTTCACCATTTGGAACTCTTGGTTTAATAGCTTCCTTGTGAGCAGCAATCCTCTATCAAGGAAATCATGATAGGAAATACAAGCCCGGGAATATCGTATCAATTGGGAGATATATACTCCGTATGCAGGCGCTGCTGGAATGTTGCTACATAGAAATGGAAAGTTCACAATTGGGAAGCTGAAATCATCTCGTAAAGTTTTGTTTTAAACCGACCATCATTGTCAATTTCTAGATGTAAGTCAAGATATGAGGCAGACTTAACTGTATCTGTAGTATCCTTTATCTCTACTTCGATGGGATAGATTCGTTCAACATAGTCACCAAATTTGAATTATTTAGTGAGAGAACATCATCTATATAGCGGAACGTAAAGTTAAAGGATATTGCTAACTTCTTATCTTTCTTCCTAAGAAGTTCCTGTATGAAGTCAGCCTCATAATAAAAAAGAAACAAGTCGGCAAAAAGAGGGGCACAATTGGTTCCCATTGGAATTCCGACAGTCTGTTGTCCTCCAAACGTAACAAATATGTTGTCAATCAAGAAATCAAGCATCTTGATAATGTCAGTTTCAGAGAATTGTTTGTTTAAATCAGAGTGATTCTTTACAATAACATAAACGGTACCAATTTTTCTGCACCAGATGCGCATTTCGACAATCAATGTCTCTTCAGTGATGCTCGAGGCCAAAATATTTGAAAATCCAAAGCTAATAAAAAAAGATGAAGAGCTATAAATCAAAAAGGACAAAAAGTATAGCCAAAGCCGGGCAAGGAATCAGAGCTTTGCATGAGGGAGATACATTCCTTAATTTAAACAAAATTCCAAAATTTTCTAACAGCAAATTTTCATAACACAAAATCCGTATTTTCATGCCAGTACCGAAGTACAGGCTACTGGGCTGGTGATACCCTCGGGGACTATCAGTCCACCAGCAGAGGCATCGACCCAGTGGTAGTAATAACATAAACGGTACCAATTTTTCTGCACCAGATGCGCATTTCGACAATCAATGTCTCTTCAGTGATGCTCGAGGCCAAAATATTTGAAAATCCAAAGCTAATAAAAAAAGATGAAGAGCTATAAATCAAAAGGACAAAAGTATAGCCAAAGCCGGGCAAGGAATCAGAGCTTTGCATGAGGGAGATACATTCCTTAATTTAAACAAAATTCCAAAATTTTCTAACAGCAAATTTTCATAACACAAAATCCGTATTTTCATGCCAGTACCGAAGTACTGGCTACTGGGCTGGTGATACCCTCGGGGACTATCAGTCCACCAGCAGAGGCATCGACCCAGTGGTAGTAATAACATAAACGGTACCAATTTTTCTGCACCAAAGTAGGATTTATCCATCCCCAAGACAAGATACTTGTATCTACGTTCGCCATTCTTTTTAATGAAACAAAGTAATACCAACTCTTTCAATTTGTCTTTTAGTTTGGAATGGGGAATACTTGTGTAAAGTGTAGAAAAGTCAAATGTTTTAATACTATTGCAAGATGAGAGAGTCTTAGATTGTATGTACTCTAAAAGATCTTTGGATTTTTTTAGTATCCACATCTGATTCACGCTACCTCTAGAATAGGCAGTTTCACAATAACTTTGGAGCCCGGCTTTGATTGCTGATAAAATAGATGTAAATAATTTAGAAAGAGGTTTCGTGGAGCACTTGGAAGACCCAGCAATATACCGTTGTTTGTAAGGACACTTATGTAGTTTAGGTATCCAATACAGTGATGGAAGATCCAGTTCTTCATCTTTGGTTGAAATTCCAAAGGAACATAGAACAGACCTATGATTATCCAGGATTTCCTCTTTGGTAAGGGTCGTGAGGGTATATGTTGAGTTTCCAAGTGAATTGTCAATACCTAATTCATTTATCAAGCAGTTTATATAATGATATTTACACACAAAAACGATGTTGTTTGGGGCTTTATCTGCGGGGACAACAACATATTTGTCATGGAGGTAGGACAAGTGTTTTGCAGCATTTGGGTCTTTAAAAATTGACGTAGCGTGGGTATTGATAGACCCATTTAGTTTCTTAATTCGGATTTGTATCAACGATTATTGCGACTATAGAAAAAGCTTAACACAAATAATGGTACCTGATTTTGACCAATTCTACACATGAATATTAAGTAAATTAATTGTTGTTCAACGATTTCCATTTGTATCTTGTTTATTCACAAAAAAAAAATGATTAAGTCAAAATATTCATGAACGATAATATGGTGAATCAACAGTTTTACAATTATTTGTGTTATGGAATTTACAAGCCAAGACCTCAAGTTCAGATTTAGACTTTAAAATCTACAACATAAGATTTGATGTCGGTTGTAAACTGACTTAAAATACTTCATATCAATCAATAATGTATATTTATAGGCCATTGGACGTCTAGGTGGACCATCACTGTTGAAGGAAGCACAGTCTGTACAATGCATAGTATTGGACAAATCACTTATAGATGTTTTAAACTTACTGCACAACCAAACGACTATTAAGCAAAAGCATGAATTGAAAATTCAGCAGCTTACCGATTCTTTTCAAAGAGCAGAAATGGGTGCACAAAAACTTGCTACTGAGTTTTGTGATATCCAAGAATCAATAGAGACATGTACAGAGAAGATTGAAGCCTATAGGAAAGAGATTGAGAAAATGGAGCAAAAAATGAAAGGGTTTGAAGAAAAAGATATTGACAATCAGGAAAAGCTGGATGATTTGACACTGCAGGTATCAAGTTTGAAATGCAATTATGACATTAAATTTAAAGAAGTTGATGAACGGTTAACAAAACAGGATGAGCAGATGACGAAACACGGTGAAAAGATGGCAACATGTGTACAAGACATTGATGATATGAAGAAGAAAGCACATGCTACTGATGATTCCCCAGGTAAGACTGACTAAGCGATTCACTTATTTTTAGCTTACCTGGCCCTATGGGCGAAGTGAGCTTTTGTCATCACTTGGCGTCCGTTGTCCGTCGTCGTCGTCGTCCGTCGTCGTCCTTTAACTTTTACAAAAATCTTCTTCACTGCAACTACTGGACCTAATTTAACCAAACTTAGCAAAAATCATTAATAGTGTTTTACGTTTAAAATATGTGTCCGATGACACCGCTTGCCAACCAACATGACCGACATGGCTAAAAATGGAAAATGGGGGGAGGGGGGGAATGCAGTTATTTGCTTCTATTTCTGATTCTAAACCATTTAGAGCAACTACGAATCAAGTAAAATGTTTATCAGGTTTGGATCTATCTGCCCTGAAATTTTGAGACGAATCAAACAATGGTTGCTGCCCCTGAATTGGTAATTTTAAGAAAATTTTGCAGCTTTTGGTTCTAATCTTGAAAATTATTATAGGTAGAGATAAACTGTAAAAAAAAACAATAATGTTCAGCAAAGTAAGATCTAAAAATAAGTCAACGAGACAAAAATGATCTATTGACCCCTTAAGCTGTTATTGCCCTTAATAGTCAATTTTTAAAATTTGTTTGTAAATTTTTGTAATCTTTTACAAAAATCTTCTCTTCTAAAACTACTGAGACAAATTTAACCAAACTTGACCACAATCATCATTAAGGTATTTAGTTTTAAAATGTGTTCAATGACCCCTCCTGCAAACCAACATGGCCGACATGGCTAAAAATAGAACATTGGGGTAAAATGCAAGTTTTGTCTTTTTGTTTTAACCTTTGTAAATAGAGAAAATCTGAAACATGTGTAAGAAGCAAAATGTTCATAATAATTAGCTCTACTTATTGTCAATATCCGTCAAAACTGTTAGACAAAATCTATTATGAGTTAATACCCATAAATGACAGATTTTTCCCTTTTTAATTTTTGCCATTTATCATGAAAACTATGATATTTAGAGAGAAACATTTTTTCTCCGTTATGCCTAATATGATTTAAATTATGATAGATAAATAGACACTTTAAATCGCAAAATGATCAGCAAGGCAAGATCTATTAAAAAGTTATATTTTGCCGATACGTTAGTAGACTGTCACCATTCATAGAAGTGATTGCTTTTCAATGAGTTTTTTTTTACCCTCTTTTGTGTTTTGAGCAAAAACTAAAGAAGATAGAGAGAAACTTAAAGATCAGTAATACAAGATCAACAAAATAGAGGTTTTTGTCATGAAGTCTATTCTTGTCTACAATATTGGAGAGTGTCCTTTGTTTGATATGCACATAGACCGATGTGAGTGCCACAGGTTCATTTTGTTATTGTAATCTTTATTGCAAAAGAATAAATGGACAATCAAAATTCTGCTAAACATTTGAAGAAAGCAGATTTCACAATAGCCATTTTTTATAAGAAGTTGAAAAGACATGCAATAGCCAAATAAACCAAATAACCTACCACTTATGTCACATATAATATCAGGAATTGAGATGCTTCCAGATTTTTCTTTTCCGATGCCTTATGATATAAATATGAATTATTCCGTTGGGCAAATATTGTCCTTGACTTACTTTTCATGGTTCAGTTACTGCAAAAAAAAAGTAAACATAAGAAATTTTACCTGCGTTACTGAGGGCGAAAAAAGGTCTAGTAACATGTCGACTCCTTCCTGCCTATCATCCATTCCGCTACGTGTACGGCGCATAACTTTTGTACCATAAAACTTAAGTTAATCATACTTGGTTTGTAATTCTATTTTGTTTGCTGATGTTTGTCATATACAAAAGTCAGGTCACTATGACAGTGTCCGGCTCATATTTACTGCAGCACAACAATTTGTTTACTGTAGCTTCATACTGACCTTTACCTTTCATTTCTGAATTAACAGTATACAAAAGATCATTGTCCGAAATCTGTAAAATTCTTTCAGGTTGACCTACAAATACTCTTGCATGAGACAGTCTAACACAGAGGCAATGATAACATTAAATGAATGGTTGAAAATACATATGCAAATGTCGTTGTCTGAATACTGATTTTCATACCAGCCACTAAAATTCATGTATTAGTCTCGCTAAGAAATTGTACGAGGACAGCTCTACTTAATAACAATGTTGTTTCAAGGTTATCATATCCCGTTGTTCACGTTGTAGCGATTGTGCTGTTAGAAGGGAACAGTATTCAATCTGTATCATAGTTGGCACATATTGTTCTTTAAACTGTAAAAATCAAGGATAAGCACAATACATCCTCTGTTCTGCATCAAGGAAATTGTAAAGAACAATAATCTTGCTGTTTCACGGATAGGCACATCCTGTTCTCTTTCATGTAAACATTATATTACTAAAATATGTATCTGCTGTGACCAGAATAATCCAATTCTTCTCTATTTGTGGTACCCATGATATTGTTAAAAATCAACTATCATGCTGTGTCGAGGATAAGCACGTTCAAATCTCTGTGTGTACCCATGTTATTGTTAAAAACAATTATCATGCTGTATCAAGTCCTCAATTTGGGGTACAAGTTCAGAACATTTATCATGTTTGTTCCAGGAAAAGCACATCTTGTTCTTTTTGCGGTACCCATGATTTTGTTAAGAGCTGTGACCCGAATACTAGTAAGCACGTCCTGCTCTCTTTGCTGTGCATAAATTTATTATTATTATTAAAGAACAATTGCCTAGCTGCAACAAGGATAATACACATTATATTGAAAGGAATTGTTAACACGCTGTTTCAAGAAAACCCGAACAGTGGACACAATCTTGTGGAAGTAAACGTTTTTTTTTTAACTGTTAGCACCATTTAGAATTGACGCAGGCATATCATGTTACTACAAAATCAGAAACAATCGTGTATTTTAATTGTTTTTAAGGGTTATACATGTATACATGTAAGTGTAGAATCAATGTTTCTGTTTTATTGCATATGGTCTAACAGTTGTATGAAACACATATATGTTATCGTTAAAATGGACATTTTTATATGATTTATCAGGTATATTATTAATAGATAGGTAATCTTAAAAGTTTTGAATATTTCAGAAGGAAGAAAACGTAAAAGGCTTGAGGGTAACTAGATATTTTAAAAGTCTTTTGTCAGTTTATAATTTTACAACACTCAATACTGTTCGTATAGCTATCATTATATTGTCAATGCCCAAGTAATTAATCAATCTAGTGGGAATAAGATCAACATTATTTGCGAACAAGTATCATAATAAAAAGAACATTTGGACGAGAAATTTAAAGATGTCACAAATAGATTTAAATTTGAACAAAAGATATCTAAAGTAACATGCAAATAACACATATATTCAATTTGCTTTCTTCCATTGGACATTCAAATTACTGTTCTCTACGTTCCTGCACCTTTAAGAATACAACTTTGACGTGAATCTTTTGCTATATCAATTACGAGAATTATAATCGTCTTGCTCAAGTTCTTGTTTCTGCTTATCAGGTCCTAAGAATTAATTTTTGTCACTTTTTGAAATATTTTACCAAATGGAAATATTTTTTGATTGGCAATTAAGCTATAAAAATAACAATTTGCCAAAGAATGCGACGTTCAATTCTCTCAAATCGATACGGAAGAGACAAATCAATTCAACAGACAAATCCTGAGGGGGTTGCATGAATTCCAAGATCAGTAAGACCGACTGTGTCGACAGGGTCAGCGTCTCCTGATATGTATTCATTACCCGCCATGTGAATTTCCACTGAATAATTACTCAAAATGTCACAATCTGGAATTGCACACAATCTTTAAAATTACAGATCAGACAACCATACTGGTATAAAATCTCTAAACCTTGTCTTTTTCTCAATATTTCATGTCCCGTAACGACATGAAATTCAAATGGGTGGGCATTTGCTCATCCAAATCAGTGCCTTTTTATATAAAATCGGTAATAAGATATAAAAAAGAAGATGTGGTATGATTGCCAATGAGACGCTATTTTGAAATGCAAATAAGAGAATGCAGTGGTGTTCAACCTTCCCAATACCTATTTCTGTTGTGTAACAAAACAACATAGGAACAAACTTAAAAATCAGCTGTAAAATCATCAGACAGTGGCTAAGCACAAATACAAATAGTCATAGAAACAAAAAGACACACAGTAACGGTCTTTCAGTACTCAAATATATTTATTTACTCATTTTACGAATCCCTAAAAGGGTTTATGACATTAGTTTCTATATACATTTATAGAAAACAAGATGTTATATGTTTTATATTCTGACTGATTTTCTGACTATTTCTTCTATTTCAATGTTTTTGAGCATGATAATGTCCATAGATCAACACACGTTATTTTCCAATGGCCTTAATAGATATCAATATAATTTGAATATAAAAGTCGTATTAATTTCTTCGACATAACAACTCTTTCGTCATTGATGAATGATGTCAGGACATATGAGGAACTGTATTGGTGGTCTAATGGTAAAGTGTTCCCTCTGGTGAGGGAGATCGTAAGTTAGAACCCCGGCCTTAAATGATAACTTATACAGTGTTATATGGGACTTGTGTATTACAGACCTCTACAGTAGATATAAATATTTTGTTTAACTAGTGTTTTTAAATCCCGACTTGAGATGTTCACTTAAGATATCGTGTTCATTTGATAATTGATTATGTAAATGGTTTGTTTTTTTTATATCAAATTATTTTTTAGATGACACTAATACCCTTATTGAGGCAGATTTAAAAGAGGATACATTTGTTCGCACTAAGGCAGTGAAACATGGCTTATCGCTACTACAACAAAATGGAGTGTTGTTGATAACTGGCTGTGCAGGTACAGGAAAAAGTCGGATCGGCCGCCATGTTCTACATATGTATTGTACTGACGACATATCATACAAATGTATTAAACTGAATACATTGGATGAGTGGGAAGATATGGTCAGTAGAGATGATAATGTGGTGGTTTTACTTGACGACATTTTTGGTGAAACAAATTGTACTTATAAAAGAGATAAAGATATATCAATCTTAGACAAGGTGTATGCATATGTATGTAAAGGTAATATTAAAGTCATTATAACAGTTCGAAATACAGTTAAACGTCAGTGTCAGAAGGTTTTTGATATTCATAAGTTATTTAAATTTGACTTCATTGATTTAAGTTCAAAGAAGTATATACTTAGCGATAAAGAAAAAAGCGGAATTTTCACAAAATACATGAAAAAAGTTCGTCAATTAAAAGACTGTGACCACGACGGATATATCGACTGTAATGGAGTTACAATTTTAGAAATTGAAGATGTCTGTAAAATAGTTTCAGGCAATTCAGTCGAAGGGTTTCCTTTAGCAATTAATCAGTTTGTCCACAATGAAAGATATTTTAAGCTTGGAAGCAAATTTTTGACAGACCAACAGAAGCTATGCTAGTAGAAATGAATGAAATTAGACGCCACGGTGAAGATCAACAGAAGTCCATGATACAATATGCGGTTATGGTGTACACAGCAATAAATAGAAACTGTATCAACCCTGATGATAGCTCGGATAGGAAAAACGTTGAAAAAATTATTAATACAATCTATGGAAAAACTATGAAACTGAAAAAAATCAAAGTATCAGATGCAGTTAATGAACTAAAAGGACGTTATTTAGTGTCTAAGCCAAATGAAGGGTCATACAGATACAAACATCCAACTCTACGTGAGAGTGCAATCTTATCTTTTGCTCAGATTGATGACGAAAATATTAACAATATAATACCTTTACTAAGCTGGTCGTTTTTCCTAAGAATGGTAAAATCAGATGTATACATAGAAAAAGAGGATGAAATTGTCTTGAAAATTCCATCTAACAGTTATAAACTATTAGCCTATCGCTTAATGGATATATATTTGACTGATAAAAGTATTGATGATGTATACTATTTTCTAGAGGATTTAACTGACACAGAAGTATTCCAACAAAAAGGTAATGTCTTGATGACTTATTTACTAGAAGCTTTTGAAATGAAAGACAACACTTGTGATGAACATATGAAGAACAAACCCGTTTTCTTTGCTGATTTTCTTTATGTGATTTCCAAAACAAAAAGACAGTTTAAAGTGTATAACCTGATATTACAGAAGTGTAATGAAGTAATCAAAAGAAGCACAACCTATGTCACAATTGATTTCATGAAAGCTGCATTGGTCGCGTCTTTGTATGAAATATGTTCAACTAAAGATGTTAGTTGTGTAAAGGTCACGTTAAATTTGGTAAAAGAAAACAATTTGATTGTTTTACTTGATCAAGGTATTAATCCTACTTCAATAAGTATAACACCTAGAACTTCTAGCTTAACGTCTGATTATCAATATAATGAAAACAAATGTGTTTTTCTTACGTTTTGCATATGGAAGGCATATAAATCAGTCAACGAACCTGTGTTAGAGTACTTGCTTTCAATGTACAATAAGATTCCGTTCGATATTAATTTGTTTTTAAAGATATTTTATAGCCATGATTGGAAGTATGGATTGTCATCTTTATCTTATAAGTCACTGAAATGGATGATGGAAAGAT
Organism: Mytilus coruscus; assembly: GCA_017311375.1. Taxonomy (NCBI): domain Eukaryota; kingdom Metazoa; phylum Mollusca; class Bivalvia; order Mytilida; family Mytilidae; genus Mytilus; species Mytilus coruscus. The sequence goes on along the minus strand of CM029598.1, from coordinate 80,753,763 downwards.
GTTCTGATAAAAATTGTTTAATTTTCTTTTTTCAAAAATTGACATCACTTCTCCGGAAATGAACCATATAGTAATTGCAATCTTGGGAAAAAAAATTGTTCCTAATTATGTGGGGGACGCTCTTCTTCCATTTTGCATAAATAATAAAGCGATTTTGAATTTGGCTTGCAAGGAAGCGCACTTTTATATCACACAACTAATTTTGGAAAATAGTCAAAATGTTAACATTCAGTCAGCTCTGATTTCTGCATGTACCGGGAAAAGATCAGAAACATTTATGCCTTTTGACGCATATGTTGAGGATGAAAATGTGAAAATAGTAGAGTTTATAGTTGGAAAGTATGGATATGAACAATTTGATTTGAAATTTATATGTCAACAGGCATATCAGAGTAGAATGTTCAACATTATAGAATGGTTGGTTCTTAACATTGATATAACTTTGTTGGATGTGCAATGCGTTATGAATACAGCTTTAGTGCGCAAAAGAACAAACATATTAGAATGCATAATAAATAAGACTGATTTAACAAGTGTAGATAAAATTGATGTTTTAAAATCTGTAACCCAACACTATACTGTTGGATGTTTTACTCAAATAGTGCAAATAGTAACCATCATCTGTGACAGTACAGAAAATAACGAAGAAATGAAAATGAAGGATATAGTAGATATGGCATATGAACATAAATGCTTCGAGTTAATAATATGGATTCATGAAAACAGAAATTTACATAGTTCTATCGATGCAAAGAAAGTATTAATGTTAGCATGTGAAGATGGCAGGATTGATATTTTGAAGTGGATACTACATTCTTTTGAGCAAACATCATTAGATATTATTGAGGTGAATTATTCAGGTTAGCATTGCAGAACATGTCTGATGATACGTATCATATCAAAAAGATAAGCACGGTAAAGTGGGTTATTGAAAATTTTCAAATAAAGCCATTTAATATTAAACTAGATGGAAATGAATTGATAAGTAGAAGAGGATGTGTTTCGCGGATAAGAAAGGAGTTTTTCAAATTAGGTGTGTATATACAGCAAAAATACTTTGATCTTTTAAGTGGAGAAAATAAAGAACAAATGATGAACATATGTCTTGAACAGAAGTTTTATGATGTTGTGCATTGGCTTCTGGAAAAAGAAAGCTTTTGTTTATTTGATAAGCAAACCGTTTTAAACAACGCATGTTCAGATGCTCAGATTGAAATTATTAAGATGCTGAATAAGTACTTTTATTCATTGGACATGAATGAAGCAGTAATTTATGCATGCACTGGGTACAATACATCTGTTTGTGAGTATCTGTTGGGAGAAATTGATCATGATTCCTTAGACATAAGTAAAATAATGACTACAGTGTGTAACGAGTACCGGTATGTTAGTGACAACATTATGACATGGATTTTGGTAAAATTTTCAGATGATCAAAATATCATCAATGAGGTTTTAATTTCGTGTTGTCGACAAAAAAAGTTTAATTTTTTGAAGTACATATTTCTCAAAGTACCCAATGAACAGCTTGACATATTGACAGCTTTCTTCGAGGCATGCTTACATCCAAATGAATGGACACTGAATTCCGAAGACAGCCTCTGCGTAATAGATTTTCTGTTTCAAAAGTTACCAGATAAATCATGTAATGCATCCTACGTTCTAAATGGATTATTGGACAAGAAGGGATATGATATAATACTATACTTTCTGGAGCAAGGATATTGCAGGATCATTGACATGAAACATCTTTTGAATGAAGTTTGTAGATATGGACATTTTAAACTGGTACAGTGGATTTTAGAAAATGTTGACCATTCAGAACTGGATATAAAATCTGCATTTCTTAAGGCCTGTGATCCTGTGGATATGTTTACTAAATTGCACTTGCAGGGTGTAGCGTTAATGTGGCACTATATACAGGATATAAACATGTTCGAGGTAGACACTGTATTAAAATCCATGACCGAGGAACCACCAGACATGTCGAATGTACATGTGCAGGATGACCTGAGGAACTGGTTACTATATATTAAGAAAATAAATCAGACAAACGATAAGTGATTCCCGAATGCAGTTTTAAATTTTGAAGAAGATTCAATCGTGAAAACAGTAAATTATATCTTTTCATGATGAAAAAAATCGTTGTTGATGGATTCATTACACAAGTATAGTTTCGGCAACACAGCCAAATGTTTAGAAGAAAAATTAGGAGTACATTTCTTACATTTGTTGCATGGAAACAAGAAATGTAGCCTCAACTTGAAAAGTCGTTAACAAGTACGAAATGAAAATTATATCTGGAAATCACCAATTTTTTATGCACAAAAAAAACCGCTTAAGTGCAAACATTGCTTAAAGTTCCAGACAAGCAAGTGTAATTTCATAAATTAAAGATTTAAATTTGTAATTCCACAAAATGCGGTCAACCTGAACGGACCGCAAACTTGATTCGGAAGTCATTACTATAGATTTTTATCAACAACCAAAAATCATCTCACATCAGTAGACATTAAAATTAAGTCTTTGTTTAGTTTTCATTATTTTTAGAAGTCTAAGAGAAGAAATGTCAAAAAAGTAAGTTAACTGGAATGAAACGTAAATTATATCTAAAAGCAATATTTTACGCTAATGAAAACAAATACGATTAATATCTAATCGAATATGAAAAAGTCTAGACAAATAAACGAATAACAAACAGACGGACACGGATAGGACTATATCACCAGACCATAGTGCCGGGGCATAACTACTTTTATTTATGTCATGCTCAAAGTAATTTAAGTTAAACATGAACACCATTTTGCAAAAAAATTCTTGTCCAAACTTGAACATGTTGAAGTTGAATTTTATTTTGATTTATATTTAAGTGATGCTGATACAGGTTTTAATATTGATACATTGTAATATTTTATTTCTATGATAACATGTCTTATTTAAGTTAAAAGATATTAGTTAATTATAACCACTGTATGTTGTAAAGTTAATCTTCAAACATATTACAGTAAATACTACTCAATGCATTTTAGATCTCTCGGTTGAAATATTGTTAAATTATGTTTAGACCCATGTTTCTGTTTATATTTCATATTATTATTATCGGGGAATATTAAAAACTTTAGCATCAAATCACATAGAAAATTATAGCTCTCTCCTGCTATAAAAATAAAATTTTCTTGTCTTGCGTTAGCGTAATCCCCTCATGTACGGGAGGTCGTTGGTTCGATCCAAGGCCTGATCAAACTTAAGACTTGAAAATTGGTTGCTGCTGCTTCTTCGCTAAGCAAGCATTTAGGAGTAAAAGCAAATACTGGTTTGTTCGGAGTCAGTAATCTAATTTTGGTGAAATAAACAGTATTTTCTGTAGACTAGTTGTGAAAATTTTTAAAGAAGCAGGTTCTTGGGATATTGCTTATTAGGAGTAAATAATCAAATTAAAATTGATTTTCGGTTTAACAGTCTTTTGAATAAGAAAAAGTCTGCTTTTATTGCTGTATATATAGAGGTTTGTTTAGTACAAAATGATTTAATGATGATTATCGGGCTCTGAACTTGTATACCTTCATTGAATTATACATTTTAAGTGCCTGCATATATTAATTTTTTCTTTTGAACCTTGGTTGCCATGGAAACCATCCTTACAAAATTTTGCCAAAATACGTACAAAAGTACGAAAACTCATCACTCTGGGTATGGTGCACCCCCCCCCTTTTTTGAAAATTATTTTTTCAAAATTATAAAATTTGTTGAAAAAAATGTGGAATCTTATTGTGTTTACTTGTGAACTAAGCATTTTAAGAATTTAAGCATAACATTACTTCTATAGTTATATGTAAGATTTCTCAGAAGTTTGAAAAAAATGGTAATAAAGATTTTAATACAAGTATCATATTAACTTAACATTATCAATGTTCTAAGAAAATGAGGTCAGGGTAAGATGAACTATGTCAGACTGACGAAAGAGAGAGAACGGAAACGAAAATTCTGCAATTTTTCCATTTTTAAAGGGGCATAACTCATTAACAGTACAAGTGACACCAATAAAATTCAAACTAGATCTGTATTTTATGGTAATAAGCATTGTGTATTAGTTTCAAAACATTTGGTTGTGGCTAACTTAAGTTAGAGAACGGAAACAAAAAAGTCAGCAACTTTTCCATTTGTAAAGGTGTAGAACGGACGTACTTACGAACAAGGGTACAACTTAATGCCCCCTTCGCTACGGTAGGGGCATACAAATTCTACGTGTTCTATCTGAGGAAATATATACCAACGATCTATCTTAAACTATGCAAGACTTTGTCAATGTTTGTATGGTATATGATGGAAAAGGACAGCTTGTCTATCAATTTTTTTTTTAAATAACCTAACTGAATTATTATTTGTATAAGGCAGAGTTATCACATCTTTATAGTTCTCAAAACATATTCTCCTTGTGGGCCTTGAGGAAAATTTGCTGGTCCTAACTAGTATATACTGTTTTGATTCTCAAAACCTTAGGACCACCATGTGCAAAGATCATTCATGGAATTTTGCTCAATTTTATCAATTATTATATTTACACATTTGTATGCCCCTGCCGTGACGGAGGCGGCAGTTAGGTTTACCATTGTACGTCCCAAAGTTGGTTTATGTTCTCTAACTTTAGTTTGCCTCAACCAAATGTTATGAAACTTAATCACATTGCTTATTACCACAAAACACAGACCAAGTTTGAATTTTGGTGGTGTCACTTTAACTGTTCTAGAGTTATGCCCGTTTACAAATAGAAGTATTGCTGTATTTTTCGTTTCCGTTCTCTAACTTTAGTCTGTCTTTACCAAATGTTATTTAAATCATACACAATGCTTCAAACCACCAAATACAGATCAAGTTTGAATTTTGGTGGTGTTACTTTTACTGTTCTAGAGCCATGCCTCTTTACAAAGGGAAAAAAGTTGCTGAATTTTTCGTTTCTTTTTTCTTTCTTTAGTTTGCCTCAGCCAAATGTTATGAAACTTTTACACAATACTTATGACCACAAAACGTACATAAAGTACACATTTGGTTAGTGTCACTTTTACCGTTCTTCAGTTATGTCCGTTTATAACTTTTATGATATGCAAGCGGGAACATCATCTGTGTCCAATGAACACATTCCGCATTTATTTCAAGCTCTTTTGCATAAGTTAGATTCATTATATATTAGAATAGAAAGAACGGTTCTGTAGTTCTTCTTCAATTTCAATTTTGTCACACGGCGTTAATTCGACATAGTGACAAATAAGTGTTTGCATAAAGGTTTCGATACATGTCGAATTACATGGGAGGTAAGTAGTAACAGCCATTATGTGTACATAATCTGACTCTACACAATAGTATACTAGTCAACAAAAGAAACGATACAAGGCAATGTATTAAATTTTCCATATATAATGAAATTGGAACATTGTACCAAACTTAATAACTGTCCCATTGGTCTAATTTGTACAGAGTGTTATTTTCTTATCAAAACCACTGATTTAAGACAAAAGACCGATTTTTGTTGTTTTTTTTTTTTATCTTTGTTATTTTAAAAATAGTCTTTTTTGCCAAAAAAATAATAATCAATATTAGAACTTAAAATTTTAATCTTAAACATGGTCTGCTTAAAATTTTGATTGCCGTCCGTCCTTGTGTCCATCTGGCTGTCCGTGTGTCTGTCTGTTTGTCTGTCCGGTCCTTGCAGCGCTCTCACATGTACAAATCTTGTCAGATTTTTACGAAACTAATACTTTAGGTTAATATAAGCAACATCTCAAACAAGTTATATATTGGTGGCCAATCGACTTTTTTAAGAGTTATTACCCTTAAAAATATTAAATTTATGGAAAGTGGCCTCGTTAGCGCTCTCGAGGGTACAAGTTGTTTATTTTTCATTTTCAGTTTATTTCTGATACAACGGACGTAGTTTTTTAGTTCACCGTTCCATCACTTGGCGTCCGTCGTCGTCCGTCCGATGTTAACTATTTCAAACATCTCCTCTGAATCCACTGAACCAATTCCAGCCGAACTTAAGCTGAATGATCCTCAGGATACCTAGAATAAAGTTTGTGTTTTATTTTCTATTTTGTCACAAAACATGGCCGCCATGGATAAAAATAGAACATAGGGTAAATGCAGTTTTGGCTTATATCTCAAACACTAAAGCATTTAGAGCAAATCTGATGTAGGTAAACATGTTCATTAGGTCAAGTTCTATCAGCCCTAAAATTTTCAGATGAATCTAACAACCCATTGTTGGGTTGCTGCCACTAAATTGTTAATTATAAGGAAATTGTGCAGTTTTTTGGTTATTATCTTGAATATTATTAATGACAAAGATAAACTGTAAACAGCAAAAAGTTCAGCAAAGTAAGAGCTTCAAATAAGTTTAATGACCAAAATTGTCAATTAACCCCTTAAGGAGTTATTGCCCTTTAAAGATTTTTTTTTCACAATTTGTTCATCTAGTTTGCTTACTTTAAAAAATCTTCTCCTGAAACTGCTGAATCAATTTCAGCCAAACTTGGGAGTATTTAGTATAAATTTTGTATTTTATTTCCTTGTAATTCAAGAAACATAGCCACTATGGCTAAAATGGAACATAGGAGTAAAATGCATTTTTTTGCTTTTGAAGAAAATATGACAGATACAAAGAACATTTAAATGGAATGTTTAAGCCACTCATTGATATATACTGAAAAGCATAAATAATCATTGATGAAAGATTTAACCAAAAATTACAGGTGATCGATTCAGGCTTTTGAGAGCCTCTTGTTTAGAGTTAAAATTTAAAGACAGTCTGAGACTAAGTTTTTTTGACATACACTGAAATGAAACTTGGACAGAGGCTAATTTTCAAGACCATGAAATAGCATCTAAAAATTTCAATTTGCACAAAACAAGTGTATTTCATGTATTTAGGGACGCAGCAATCCTTCATTCAGTCATCAGCCTTTCGGCTGTTTTCTGTTGTTTGGTTGGATTGTTGTCTCTTTGACACATTCCCCATTTCTGAAAAAAATCTAATATCTAAAAATGGGGAAGGAGGTACTATCATTGCCCTAACCCTTTGAAGAAATTTCATGCTTCAATGCTCAAAATGTTCAGAATTTAATACCATCTTTCTTTTAATTTTTGATAAATTTTATAATTTTGAAAACAATGATTTTTTTTCAAAAATAAGGGGGGGCACCATGCCCTGAGAGAAAAGTTTCATTCTCTACCAACATATCTCTATCAATAATATATTCTCATGTTTAATTACTAAATTTTTGTCAGAAATGCACATATAAATGGAATGATTCAGCTTTTTAAGTTCAAAATGTTTGATTATTCATCTGTTTGGTAATCTGAATTTTGGTGAAAATTGACAATTTTTTACTAAAATTGTTTTTAAAGAAAAAAACACACGACTTTCTTTTATTTTATGAATATATAGAATGTTGTCTTTTAAAATTTGTCAATGAAATGTCATGGTATTGTTGGTCTTGGGAGATAAACAGATTTAAAATTTAGGAGTTTTTGAAATTTTTCATTTTCGAATTTTAACACATTTTTAAATGGTTGCTATGGAAACAAACTATGTAGTAAATTCAAAATTTTAACGTTTTTGAATAGTTTGGGGTTTTGTTTATTAAGAATGTAAAAACCCTAATTGTTTTTATTGATTAACTTAATTTCCATGGGACTTTAAATTCCCTTATTTTAAATTTTCAAAAGGGTCTTTTTTCACATATTCAGGCAAAATGTTGTTTTGATGGTTACCATGGCAACGGGCAATATACAGGGAAAATAAAGACAGAATTTTACTTATCTACCAAAGTTCTTATGATAAAGGGCCAAAATAAATACTTCTGTGACATGTCATGAATCACCCTCTGCATGATTTTTACAAAGACAGGTAATTTTAACGTTTTGAATAGTTTGGGGTTTTGTTTATTAAGAATGTAAAACCCTAATTGTTTTATTGATTAACTTAATTTCCATGGGACTTTAAATTCCTTATTTTAAATTTTCAAAAGGGTCTTTTTCACATATTCAGGCAAAATGTTGTTTTGATGGTTACCATGGCAACGGGCAATATACAGGAAAATAAAGACAGAATTTTACTTATCTACCAAAGTTCTTATGATAAAGGGCCAAAATAAATACTTCTGTGACATGTCATGAATCACCCTCTGCATGATTTTTACAAAGACAGGTAATTTTAACGTTTTTGAATAGTTTGGGGTTTTGTTTATTAAGAATGTAAAAACCCTAATTGTTTTTATTGATTAACTTAATTTCCATGGGACTTTAAATTCCCTTATTTTAAATTTTCAAAAGGGTCTTTTTTCACATATTCAGGCAAAATGTTGTTTTGATGGTTACCATGGCAACGGGCAATATACAGGGAAAATAAAGACAGAATTTTACTTATCTACCAAAGTTCTTATGATAAAGGGCCAAAAAAAAAATACTTCTGTGACATGTCATGAATCACCCTCTGCATGATTTTTACAAAGACAGGTACTTAAGTAGGTAAATACCATAGCTGTGTGTACATTCAGATAATATTATGTTTTACCCTAAGTTGTAAATTTGTTTGAAAAATATTTTGGTGTCTTGTACGATTGCAATGTAGATAAGGTGTGGAATTACAGATTTAGGTTTTTTTAATGACTCTATTGTTTACTTTTACATAGCCTTGATATATTGATATGCTGCTTTGGAAGGAGATGGGACTGTTAGGCATTTTTTTTTTTTTTTTTTTTTTTTAAGCCGCTTGACGATGCCCTTTTAGTGGTGTGCAAATCATTAATGAATTGGAATCGATAAAAAGTAAAAAAAAAAATAAAAAAATAAAATACCAAACGCCAAGGAAAATTCAAAACGGAAAAACATTAAACAAATGTAAATTTAAAAGCTCAAACCCTTCAAACGAATTGAAAACAACTGTCATATTCCTGACTTGGTACAGGCATTTCCTTATGTAGAAAATGGTTGATTAAACCTCTTTTTTCCTAGATTTTAAATGAAAGTTTTTTGTTTTATTTTACATTTTCTCATCTTCGAAACTTGTCATATAACAAATACAAATCAAGAATTATCAAGGTTACGTCTGTAACAAATAGATGTAAATTGAGAAGGCAGTCGACAAATAATAAAATGTTGGCTTTCGAATGCATTTGAAACCATCTTCTCGGAATCCTTCCAAAATGCAGCCAAACAATAATTATAACATTTCTGTTTTGGGACCCTAGTGTTTTTAAGTAAAAAGTGAATGTATTTATATATTGTGTGTGATTTTTATTTTTCACTGTTTTAATAGTTATTTGATTATTTATGATTACATGTATTTAAAACGTATTATTACATTGGTAGCATTGAATTACATTGATTTCCCAGTCAAATAAAAACCGATAATTTCAAATGTGAAATAAAAGTGGTTATTTCACTCTCTGACGTCATACAACAAAAGGCGTTGTCAAGACGTCGATAACGTCGGATCAAAACAAATTGTGAATGCGTAGAAAAAGATATAGTTCCTTACATTTTCTACATTAATTTCATTTAAAAAAGCCATTTGCCAATGTAATAAAAAGAATAACTAATCAAAGAATTCAAATATCGAAAATATTCAACTCGTGACCGAACAACACTGATAATTAACTCATGCGCTACGCGCATTCGTGAATTAATGTGTTGTTCGGTCACTCGTTGAATATTTTTCTCTATTTGAATTCTTCGATTAGTTATTCTATAAATAATATTTTGTGTAGAAATGTTTTGAATATATATTTTGTAAATTTCATAGTAGATATTGTATACTTGTGGTTGAGCAATTGAGATGAAAATTAACATGAGACTAACCAAAATCAGTACTTTCATAAATAGACATGATAGAGGATTAACTATGTGCTTTTATGTTGCCAATATTCTTAAAAATTTAAACTAAATTTTATAAATTTTATAAGAATGATTAAATTTTGTATGAAATTGAATTAAATCAATTATGAATAGTATATTTCATTATCATTTCTATCAACTAGTTTGCATTTGAAGGAGATAAAATCAATGATATCACCACAAAAAAACCAGGTCAATTAATTATTGAAATACATCAAAGACAATAAGTTCCTCTTTCATGACAATATATCGTCCGATAGACCATTGAGTAGAAAACTTTTGTCAAATTTGTCATTGAATCTATGAAAGGTAATACAATATATTTGGTCTGCAGCGTCATAATACTGAATGCAGCGGGTAAGCAATTTGTACACCTGCTTTGCATTCATTTTCTGTTTGCTGATGGTTTGAAATTGTACAACACTCAATGCACAATGAAACGTTTCGTCAACGATTTGTTGGCTTCCATGAGAAGCATTAATTTCATCTTTCGTCTGCAGCCTCATTATGTTAAGTTTAAGCGGGTAAGCAGATTGTGTATGTTCCATGCAGCGACTTCCTGTTTGCCGATAGTTTGAATTTGACAACTCTCATTACACCAGGACAAATTTTATTGACTGGGAAATATTTTATATTCGGTTTCTATTTGGATAATCATGAGTTGTACAAAATGTAGCCTGTAAGCAGTATTTATATCTGCCGCAGTGATTTAACTTCTTGTTAGACGACAGTTCGCAATTTTACGACACTCTGTGCACAAAGACGCTTTTCGTTTACTGTTTCGTGGATTCTGTGAAAGGAATTGATTCTATATTTGGTCTGCATTATCATAATGTTGAGTTGTAGGGGTATGCATTTTTTTACATCTGAAAGACCAGTAATGCTTCATTGTATATGTAATCTTAACCAATTACATGCAGTGAAATGTCAACAGTGTCGAGTAGGATGTGATGGAATTATGAATCACACGTTAGCACGAAAGCTTAAAAATAAAACAAATATGTATATGAAAAAGGTTCCGCAGTCATTAAAGTCAGGACGAATCACTTCACCTATTCATGAAAAAGTAAGCTAATAGTGATGAGAGTGGCGTTTAATACTATTCAATCAATAAATCATGAATAATATCTCAATTGATAAGTTTTATATTCATACATGTATGAACATATATGTATTTACCTGATGTGTCATTGCTCTCCTTACTGTAACAGTAAATGAGAATTTATTTTTCTTAGAATCATTACTAAAGGTTGCCGAAACCGTCTCAGGAGTCTCTTGTCAGAGTGTAAACCTCGAGTCTGAGAAACATTGGTTCCAATCTTAGATGGATCAAACATAAAACTCATAATTGCTGCATTTTGAGAGTGAGAAGTGAGAGCATTCGAATCAGTAAAGGGTATTAATAACGTGTTTGTGTAGTGTGACATGATTTCTGCAGACACAAGTTATCTACGTTCATATCCGTATATGTTATACGTTGTCTACGTTCATATCCGTAGATATCATACGGATATGAACGTAGATAACGAATGTATCCCCGGTCTTAGTCAAAATGGGGCGATTATTAGACAAATTCGACCACAAAGTATACCGTGAAAGCAACGTTTGTTTTTCATTGTTTAAAAAATGTTTATTGACATTTGGGAATTTGATATATTTTTAACTGGGTATAATACTACCTTTGGTAGAACCCTACATGTAGTCAAATGTAAGACGTTTTTAATCCAGATACAGAGAAACTAGAATGGTTCAAATTTGGCGCTCAATGTTGTGCAAATTCCGTCATAGACGGTGTTTCGTCAACGTGGTTTATTTGCATAGCTAGGTCAGTAGTCCAATTCATTGACAATGTGGCAGGCAAGTGCTGCATTTCCTAAAATTATTGCAAATGATCGGCATAATAGGAAACAATCCTCATTGGATTAAATATTTAAATACAGACATCATGGATAATCTACAGAATTCAATTATTCTCCAGGAACAACCATGGAACTTGTGATGCTCCCCGGTGTTATGGGTAGCAACGTCCGGGTATATTGGTTAGCAACACCCTGAGGTTATGGGTTTTGTAACGACGTGCGTCAAAATCCTAGAAATATACTAAGCCGGGTATAACATTTCTTTCGGACTTGTCTTATGGACTAGTACGTTACGTTATCCAACTTCGCGTGTCGATCTAGCACAAATAAAGGTTCTTCTCTTATCTTCTCTTTAGTCGGGTTGTTGTCTCTTTGACATATTCCCCATTTCCATTTCTATTCTCAATTTTATCTTATCGGTCTAGTCCCACTGTCTATATCACTCTGCTAAGCTCTTAATAAAAGTGCATATCACGGCTTTGTGACGTCAAATACGTTGACCAGGACATATCAGCGACGTCATAATTTTTGAACCGACCTTATCAAGTCATCATCCGGTTGCTGGTAAAATAACAGCTGCTCGACACAATATGAAGGCTTTTTGATCTCGTTCGCTGCGCTCACTCGACAAAAAGCTTCATATTGTAACGCGCAGCTGTTATTTTACAATATCAACATGCAGACAACCTGATTATTGGTACTTATCGTCCTTCCCTACTTCTATATCACCCTGCTCAGTAGCTCAGTAATTCTCGTAAAACGCGTACGGCTTTGAGACGAGAGCATGCATTATCACTGACGTCACAATGTTTGAGGAGAAGTTTTCAGCGCTTCACAATGTGTGAAGAGACATTATCAAGCTTGCTTTTGTCAAGCGTTAGCATGCTTTCGTAAAGCGTTGTACTGTCTTAGGGGTGGAATCGGGAGGGATAATTGAACGATAAACAGATAATCGGGTTTTTATCGTAGAGATATCGTAAAATGCCAGCCGCTCGGCACAGTGTGAAGCTTATTTGCTCCTTCGCTGCGCTCACTCACCAAAAAGGTTCACATTGTGGCTCGCGGCTAATTTTTACGATAGCAATGTGTAGAAAACCCGATAATCTATACATATTTTTATTATATGAAGATAAATATGAGCACTTCATAAATGATGCATCAGAATCGTTTAAAACCAAAACAAAATGGCAGCTGGGCATACATGTATTTAAAAACTGCACCGATCTATATGAACATAATGACTCAAACAATTGCAAACTAATCAAAATAATATAAAGTCGAGCTTATCTGAGTCATTTGAAACCTTACGCAATGAACATGATTGGATGACCTGAAATTTACTTTTAAAATAGTACTTAAATCTTTTATAGAAAGGTCTCTATAAGGACATGTTGTCATAAAGAGCAAAACGTGGGTATTGATCTGAAATGATTCAAGTCCAATATATATAAAAATAAGCAGATGTGGTATGACCTTCAACAATGAGCAAAACCCCTACCGTACAGTTGCCTATAAAAGGCTATACAAGTTCTTTCTAGTTCATTTACACTTACTTGGTGTCACTAAGGCCTTTTCAAAATCCACGCTTCTGAACCTATCTAGAACTTGGATTTTGAGCTTTTATCTTAATTTGAATTATACCATGATACTGATGAGGAAATTCTTGGAATCCATTTTATGAAACACCAGAGCAACATATAAGGCTTCAACAGACATTTTTTGTATTTTTTTTATTTTTTAACCTCAAATCGATCATGGAGCTGCGGTTGCTGTTTTCGTATCAGTGAGAAATGCATAATGTCTAATAAATGCTAGGGATCGTCTTAAACTTGCAGTGAGATTAGAGGTTTTTTTTTTGCTTCGTGTTGAAGGCCTCACTGTGACTTTGAGATGAAGAACAGCAATAAAAGAGTTTTTTTGTTATTTCTTTTTTGTGCATGTACTGATTTTGTGTCATGGATAGATACCCCATATCCTTTGTTTTTCAATTATTTCTGTAATGGAAAGAAATCTACTCAGTCAAAGAAATCAACAAAGATTCAAAAAAGCATAAAGAGTACATAGTCATATTCTACACTGTGGTATTTCAACTTTCAATTTATTGGTAAAAGGAAAGTAATGAAATGTTATAACATTTTGTTATTCTCTTATTGCTACACATTTTTTAGAATTAAAACCCAAAAAACAATATAAGTTATGTGTGCACATCTACAGTTAAATAGCTGTCAACTAATACACTAAACAAAATTCCTGATAAGTTATAGGAATAAATTGTTATTCTTTTTCGGTTGAATTTGGCCTAAATTTCAACTATATATAAATTATAAATAAAAGTAATCAATTGTTTAGGATAAACAATATTTTATTATTATTTATACAAATTACAAAATAAGTTCACATTCGCATTCAAAAATCGAGCAACAAGTGCTAACGTTAATCTGTCTCCTTGTAAAATCAATACAACTAGAACACACTCGCGAAATCGCGGGCATTTAGTGCGTGGTTGAAAGTATGTAAACTGTTGTAGAATGAATTTTCGTAAAATATTTTATGGCTTATTTCAGGAAAGGTATCAAAAGTCTTAGCCTGCGGGTGCCATTTTGACAGGACAATTTTGTTTTAGCCCTCTCCCTTTTTTCCACAGTCCGTTATTGCTTGTTTTCTGTTTTTCTGTATACCTTGAACATACATATACTAAAAAAAAAGTTTATTTGCCGTATTTACTATGATCAATTCCTAGTTTACTATCCACGGCAGTCACTGATAAAGTATATATAGAGACTCTTTATATAATATATCAGCGACCACGTCAACGACCGCCATGGATAGTAAACTTGGAATTGATAGTAAATAACAAATACAATTTATTTATTATAATATATGTATGATCATAGTATACAGAAAACCGTGAAAATAATTGTCCTGCCGTTAGAAAGCGCCTAGACCTAATAGTGTGGCACCTCGAATACCTTAAACAAATATTTTGAAAAGTTTCCTATTTTTGATTAGAGAGTAGATGGTGCAATGTACATGTATTTGTACTATGATTATGGTGTAATATTTGTGATTGGACGTATAATTTGAACTGTGAGTGTGTATTATTTGTGACTGGAAATTGAATTGAATTGTCATAGAATTGGGAGACAATTTCTCTTCCAGAGCATGAAAAATATCCCTTTAGTATTTTTTGTCTTCCTTTGCTTATTTTGGGATTTGCAAAGGGGGAGGTAGTTTGTTCTGTAAAAAAAAAGAAAACGAGTGTTTTTGGTTGGAAGACATTTTTTTTCGTTCAACAAAGACTGTAATGAGGGAAGAAGGGATTAGTCGGTTAAAATTCTTACCGCTAAAAATACGAGTTGTTATAGTTGAGAATCATCATGTCTACCCTAACAGTTTATATTATATGGGTATAAGCTTTTTGTGGGATTTAGAAGTGATCAAATGCTTTTGTCAGATAAGTCTACAAATACAAGCGTTTTTATTCACAAGAATACATACACATACACATTTTGTATGTTTCTGTCCCAAGTAATGATCCTGTAATTTAGTGGGTGTCGTTTGTTGCTGTATACTTTTTTTTTCGTGTATTGTTTTTTACATAATTGGGCTGTTAGTTATCTTGTTTGAATTGTTTTACATTTGGCATTTCGCGGCCTTTTATAGCTGACTAAGCGGTATCGCCCTAGTTTCCCAAGCGTGCATTCGTATTGCAGTCTTTTTTATAGTGCCAAACAGCTGCTTTTGATCTAATACGTCTACCAAATAAACTTCGTTATAAAGCTAGTAATTTTGTCTTTTTCTTCAACTTTCATCTGATTATGCAGAAATCCTTTAATACGCCAACGTACGTGGTAGAATTTGTTGTTTTCAAACCCTGACAGCAGTTAAAAATTTCACTTTCTAAACATTTGAACATGGCAGTAAATTATTCATAAGAACTGCTTGTACTCAGAAAATAAGTTTAATGTGAAGAAATGGAGATATGGTACGTGTATATACTTCTTGTGACAGCAAACCAACACATTAGATATGGACGATGCTACCTTCTGCTCTACCATATATAGGTATAAGAAGATGTAGTATGAGTGCCAATGAGACAACTCTCCATCCAAGTCACAATTTGTAAAAGTAAACAATTAGAGGTCAAAGTACGGCCTTCAACACAGAGCTTTGGTTCAAACCGAACAAGCAAGCTATAAAGGGCACCCAAAATGACAAGTATAAAGCCACTCAAACATATGCATGAGTATAATTCCATATACTTTAAATTTGACTAATGTGATGTTGAATTACAACTTGAAATTGTTGCCCTGTCTGTAATACACAAGTGATGCCCACATGGCCATTAGAAATGATAAATTTAACACTATGTATGAAGTTCTACCTTTTATTTTTATTCTGAATGTCTTAACCTACATGACCAGTGAATGATCCAGAAATTTTCATAAGTGGGGGCCCAATGACTGCCTAAGAGGGGGCCCGCTCCAGTCATGCTTCAGTGATTCTCTATATAATCAATCAATTTTTTCCCACACAAGGCCCCCCAAAAACAAATCCGCCTGCCCTCTGATGACAAAATGTCCAGCAAAATGTTTCAACTTTCTAGTTTAAGTGGTCACCAAGTTCAACTTCCTAGAATGAATAAATATTTGACAGTACTAAAAATTCTTATTTATTGTACTGTATTTTAAAAGGACACTTAACTGTAGTAGTACAAAGCATGTTCTTTATTATTTAGCCAGTTTTTGTGAATATCTAACATCCCCCTTTTATGACTTTTTGTACAATAAAATGACTAAGTCCAAATGCATTTTGAAAATATTTTTAAAAAAAATAATCCCGTAGACATGCACATTTCCATTACATGTATGTAAACAAACAGCCTACAAAATAAAAAAAAAGTTGTAGCTCAAAAACTGTAGGAAGAAAATAGCTGGACAAACCTATAATTATATCCGGACGGACAGACAGGTGTAAATATATATCTTTACATTGATACCAGTGGAATATCGGATTTATCCAATCCAGATAGTTAAGTTATCAATTTTAAAGCCCGAGTCTCGGCGAGGACTTCAAAATTGATAATTTAGCTATCAAGATTGGATAAATTCTATAATCCACAAACAACTATGTAAGAATCTTGAGAAGATTGTCAATTGTTGTAAGACCTCGATCAATCCACAATGCTCGTGTCTCTTGGGATTTTTTGGTCCTCAATGCTCTTCGGGTTTGTACTTCATTTGGCCTTTTTAACTTTTGTTGATTCGAGCGTCACTGTTGAGTCTTTGTAGACGAAACGTGCGTCTGGCGCATACACAAAATTTCAAACTTGCATTTGGTATCTATAATGAGTTTATTTGGTTTGTATAGGCATTTAATATTTTCTCTTGGAACCATTCTAATAAAAAATTGGAGAAAAAGAATTATCATATGATAATAGATTAGTTTTGAAAAAGGCATGTTGCAAACTACATGTCTTTCGGATTAGCGTGTTGTTGTTTTGCAGTCTCGTTATCACCCGGCGATTTTTTTTACTATCGATTGATAGCTAAACCCATGCAAAAAAGGAGGAGAAGTCTGTTTTTATTTGTACCGGGAGGGGCATTAAATATGATGCCTCTTCTACTGTGAGTGCAACCTCTTTTCTCAGTTAAGTACCATTGTAATTCCGATTTGTTGGAACAATGTGTGACCTATTTCAAGGAAACACTATATAAATAAGAAGATATGGTATGTGTGCCATTGAGACAATTCTCCATCCAAGTCACAATGTATTAAAAGTTTACAATTATAGGTCAAAGTACGGCCTTTAACACGGACCCTTGGCTCACACCGAATTGCAAGCTATAAAGGGCCCCAAAGTGACTACATGTACTTTTAAACATTTCAAACAGAAAAACCAACGGTTAAACCTATATAAAATACGAGAATCACATCTACAAACGACAACCACTGAACAAAAGGCTCCTGACTGAGGACAGGAGCATACAAATGCAGCGGGTTTAAACGTTTCATCAGGCGCAAACCTTCACCCTAAACTGAGACAGTAGTTTAACATTACAACAGAAACACTATAAAAGATAAACTAATATATATACTAACATTAATTTTGTAATAAGTTGGTGGCATATATTATTCAATTCAAAGAAGGAAAAAAAGAAATTCAAACAAGATATCTTTTTAGTACCGGACTCCATGTGAGAATGAAGCTGTGTTATGTGCTTTGGAAAACAAAATAAACCTTGCAGATTTCCTTGATAGCCACTCTTGTAAAAAAGTGGGAAAACCTGACAATTTCTTCCTAATCATAAAGGAAATTCCAAATTAAGAACTAGTTCAGCAATCAAAGTACATTGTCCGGACTTGGGAACCTTGATCAATCCATCGAAATAACAACAGCTTTTCAATACGTAACAACCGACTGTTAAGAACGTTTTGAGAAGCCCTATCTTTCTTGAAAACCTTTCTTCTGCTGATAGAGATGCCATGCAGTACTTGAGAAAATACATCAAAGAAATAGTCCAGGCCAAATTAAAATTGTCTTTATGCTTTTGTACAGCGTCTGACCTACTGTTGAAAGAACAGGCAGATATTCTATTCAGTTTGTTTCACAAGATGGTCTGGGTCATGTGGGAAACTTTTGGAAGTAACAAAGAACTATGAATATTATCCCTCATTTAGAACAGAATTTAACGGTTTCTTATCGATGATATTTGGGTAATGAACATCATTTAATTACCAAATTGAAGTCTTCATAGATATATATTTGTTTGCATATCAAAACGTAATTTTTAATTATTTTTAAATTTATGTTGATCATAATTGACTCTTTTTATTCATAGCCTAGTTAACTTGTACCAGAAACACATAGATAAATTAAATTCATTATGTGTAGAAAATCATTAAAAAAACTACCCTCAACTTTCATATCTTGCACACATATTTCCCAAATGTCTATACTAATGCAAATATTTGATTTATTATAGTATTAATGTGTATGTCTGTCGCCAATAATTGTTTGTGTAATAAGAAACAATGAATATGGTGTATAAATTCATGACACAAAATTTCTTCATACACTTGACAAAGCCCAAAACAACGGAACAGCAGTTTTATTGCTGTTCTTCATCTCAAAGTCACAGTGATGCGTTCAACGGTCTCACCGCAATGCAAGTTCAAGACGGAATTATTTTCTGTATGTCTATATTGAAACGGGACTATGTTATGGTTTTCGATTGCATGATTACATGATTACAAGGGAATTTTGAGGCTGATTATTTTATCACAATGTGTAATTTCTAATGAATAATCGGTTGCGTTATTTCATTGATGTGATAATTCTATAACTGAAGGAAATGGTTTAATGACTACTAAAGCACAGCAATGAGTTATTACATGATTACAGAGACCCCTCTTAACAGATACTCGATAAATCTACATCTGTGTAAAGTAGTTGGGGCGATAAATTTCGATGTTGGCCCAAACATATAACATACCATCAAGGTATAAAGGACAGGCACACAACAACTAAATATTTTTACATGTTAGTTATGATTCCGCAATATACATTTCTTTTAAATACGAAGTTGTATTTGTTGTGCGCTCGATGTTTACCGGGTCAAGGTATGTCAAACAATGAAATCAAGGCAGGCAAAAATTGACTTTTTATATGATTCCTTCATTTAAATGTTGAGTTGTAGTCTTGATTCTTCAAGACAGCTACACAAATATGCCCTTTTCATAATAATTTATGTTTAAGCCCTGTCAATATATCTCTAGCACCTTGGAAAGATGAGCTTCAAATTTTTGTAAAATGCTGGGACGAAAAGGGTTCTCTAATGCCCCTTATCATTTGAAGTTGCAGTGGATTGATTTACTTGATGTTTAGGAAAGTGTTACCAGGACCAAATGCAGATCAAAGTTTGCTATTGGTTTTTTGAAGTTCAGAACACTAATACTGATGAAGTGCTGCAAATTTAGATATTATTGCGACGATTTTATTAATGCAAATAATGAAACAAGATGTTCGTCGCATAAATAAAAACTCGTATTTTGATTTTATCAGTATAAACTATTTTATCTAACATTTACTGAAATCGCAATAAAAATATTAAACGCAAATTTTGGATAGTTATCAAGGAATCGCAAAAATGAATGCACGCATTGATTTCTGAATTTCAGTTTTTATCAAGCCGATATAATAATTGTATCAGTCGCAAAACTTTAATATTTATTTCGTATTTCAGCATCAGAGACGATGATATTCTCTTACGACCTTCTTCATACAATACCCGTATATGCCAGTTAAAGAACGTCACATACATCTTAATATGCTTATTATTTATTCTTACAAATATAACATGTAATATGTATAGATTATTACATGGCATTTTTCATATCAGACCCTTTATCGGCCCTAGGTCATGATATCAGCCCAAGAGCCGCAGGCTCGAGGGCTGATATCATGAACGAGGGCCGATAAAGGGTCTGATATGAAAAATGACATGTAATTATCTTTTTATCATATACTTCAACAGAAGAAATACAGACAAGAACTATTAATTAAAATTTTGTCTTTACGTGAATTTTTAGATAATAATTTACAGACAACCAAATACAAATTTCTTAACTTTAATTGTTTTTATTGATATTACAAGCAGTATTTATCTTGTCACCACAATTATCATGTTCTTAGTTTGAAATTTGCTCCTCAGCCATTTTGTGAAAAGTCTTAAATCACTTGCGGTTTTCCGCACTGTGCTTCGTTTTCGAACAAATTTCCGGAAATGCACGAAGTTGCATGTGATAAACGTCACGGAAATTAACGGAAAGGCATGTGATAACATTCCGGAAGCAGTCAATAAAGGTTCCTTTATCAGCCCACTGAGGAAATTCTTCGGAATCTGATCAATAAACCTAGTAATCCTTTCATAGCCTTTTAATATTTTTAAATGTTATTGAACTGTAAAATTTTAGAAATATTTTATACAAGTATATGATAAAAAAATTTAGAACTTTTATCTCGACAAAAACGTTGTTATATGACCTGCTAAACCAAAATATCAACCTAGTACTACGTTTGTTGTCGATAAAGCTTCAACAGGTCCATATAACAACGATAAGTCCATAATTGATAAAGCTTCAACAGGTCCATATAACAACGATAAGTCCATAATTGATAAGTAATTGATGGCATTAATATTTCAGAACGAGATTAAAGGCTTTTGATCATTACAAAATATTTTGATTAAATCAGTTTTAATAAATTTATATTTTACAACATCAAAGGAAAACGTAAAAGAAATGGCACTGACTGCGATGCTAAATGCAAAATATTACGGCCATGTCACTGAGGTTCTAGAGAGGATTTTAATAGCTTTTTTTCCAATTAGAGCTTATTCTAATCTTCGGGCTTCCCTGCTTGCATCCCAGAACTTCATATACTACTTGTAATTCATTCAAGATTTGACTGCATTATCAATGGTGGTTCTTAAAAATATTTTTAAAGCTTTTGTTCATTGATGAATATTCTTAGCTTTGTCCTCATAGATGCTGGAACCCAATGATTACTAGGCATCGATTTATATAATTTGAATTTGTATGTCCTACTCATGCTTCATGCTAAACATGACTGCCTCATCATTGCTGGTTCGTGTGAAAATATTTTTCATTTGTACTATCAAATTAAATGTTTGTTATATCAAATTGGAAAAGTAACTTAGCATGGCCCTAAAAGGCTTCCGTAGCTTCCGTACATTTTTTTCAAAATTGAATCTGCTATCCTTTTGATGTTTCATGCAAAATATGACTGCATTTCTACTTTTGATTCATTAGAACAAAACTGGTAAAGAATTTTCAAATTTAAGCTAATGTTTAACTATGGATCCCAATTGCTCGGACCACATGGACCCCCGGACCTTCATTTATACAAACTTGAAACATCATGTCCTTCTGATGAGTCAGACAATATGACTGCCTTGCTACTGCTGGTTCTTAGCTTTTTTTTAAACTTAAGGTTAACCTCAAGTTCTTAGACCCTACAGACCAATTGACCACCACTACAGAAAAAAAAAAGAACATGAATCCCCTCCTACCAAGGATCATCCCTGCCCAGAAGTTTCAGAGGAGAAAATTAAAATGTGAATTGTGGATGGGCGGACGACTGGCGGTTATTGATGACAATAGCTGACATGGTCCTTCGGCTAACACCTCAAATATTCGAAATAGCTTCAATGCCAGAAAATGCAGTATATGTATATCCTTATGATTTATTTCCAAATAATATACGTAAAAACCAGGTCCATCCTTGTTTGATTAACTGGCAAATGCAAGCAGGTTTATAGACATATATGACGGACAGTTCTGTTAACAGTTTATAAAGTCGTACGTACACGTTTACTAAAGTTGTACGGACAAGTTTAAAAAGTTGTTCGCACAAGATTTAAAGTTGTGCGCACAAGATTAGAAGTTGTGCGCACAAGATTTAAAGTTATGCGCACAAGATTTAAAGTTGTGCGCACAAGTTTTAAATTCGTGCGGACAAATAATTTAAATTAAAAAAAATTCGTCTTTGGCACTTAAGGGGCCACGTAGGAATCTATTTTGACTATACGAGTTCTCAAAATCAATATACAAGCTGGTAAATATTAATGATGAAATATTAAACTAGGTAATCAAATTAATAATTTCGTCATTTTCTAGACATCTAACAAATGGTGGGATTAGATGGTCATGGAGTTTTGTATGAAATCCGTATGTTACTCTGCAAGAAACTATTTCTGATCCATCGGACCAACTTCTATGTGTTTTTCTATTGTTTCAATATGTCATAGGAACATGTTGGTATGCCATATTTCAAGAGCTAGAGCAGACAATTGTAGAAAAAATTAACGATATGAAGCAAATGCTAGCTCTTTAGTAATTAGGGCACTAAGACAAGTTTAAAGAAATTTTATTTTTATATGTACAATGAATATGCCAGAAATTTAAGAAAAGTGTGCTAGTGACCTAATACAATATATACATGTATAAAGGGTCAGTAAATTCCATATAGGGTGAGAGCGAAGGTCACTAGTACACTGTGTAACGATTTTATTTAACCGACTATCTTAACATGATGTATTTAGACTATTCAGATAATATCTTTAAATGTATTTTTACTTTGCAAATAAAGATTCGCTCGAAACTGAACTTCATGGAAAATTGTCATTCCAGGTATCCAATAATTATATAAAGGTTAGTCCCTTTTATTTATAAAAAGAATAGTTTGAGGTGCTGTGCAGGATATTCTGTACACTTGAGTTACATGTAAGAGAACTTAATGAAAAGTATAAATAATGTATTCACTCAATCACGTAATAATTGTTGTAACCAGAATTAAAATATGCATGGATGTACTATCCATTTTTCAAAACAAATTATTGACCCAGATTTAGAAAAATGGTCATCTATTCTCATCCATTTTGAATGGGCTTTTTGATGTTGATGTGGCTTTACTACAGCTGTGCGGGATAGCTGATGCATAAATATGCAGAAACATGAGTCCAACTTTAAATTTGATATCCAGTTTTTGGAGAGCATTTATCTTTCTGCAATGCAAATCCTTACACCTGCTTTACAATCCCACTTTAACATTTGGAAGTTTAAATTCAACTGTCCTTTGAATTACAATCTACCTGAACATGTAGGATGAAATACTTGCCACTGGACATTAAGCCAACAATAATCAATAAATCATTTATTGTCGCCAAAAACCAGTTCACAGATGATTTAGCGTTCCTTAGCTGGTTTATCCCTAATGTGAAAGATTTAGCGTGTTCATCCAACATCACACATATTTATTGAAACATATCCCGGGGCCCACAACCGGCCCTCAGCATTAAACAGTGGTAGCCTTATTAAACAATTAACATAAAAATAAGGAGATGTGGTAGGATTGCAAATGAGACAACTATCAACCAAAGTTCAAATCAACTGTACGGCCTTCAACAATTAGAAAACCCCTTATCGTATAGTCGGCAATAATAGGCCCTGACGTGAAAAATATGAAGAAATTCAATAGAGAAAACTAACGGCTTAATTTATAACAAAACAACTTATGAAAAACAAAATGACAGACACGAACCAACAACAATCACTTACTTAACTACAGGCTCCTGACATGCACATAAAGAATGTCACGGGGTTAAACATGTTTGTTAGCGCTCGACCCTCCCCTAACATGGAACAGTGTTGTAAAAGCATTTCTTAAACAAGAAACTGCTCTTTGTTAAAATCAGTTGGTTAAATAGTATATTGAAGTTACCGAATTCTAAATATTTGCAAATTCCGTTTTTCGATGTTTTATGCAAACTGGTAAAGTTTACCCATAAAATATTTTTTACTGTGTGAAAAAAGTTATTTCGAGTACAATTATCAAACGCATTACCTTTTGCATCCTTTTGCTCATTTTGTGTATGATCCGTGCAGCTGCAGTCGAAGAACTATATGTAAGTTTGTAAATGTCTTTCTATTGTATATCGGAATATTGACAGACGAAATGTATATACTCATGAAAATCAGGCGGATGGTTATAAGGGACTTGTCATCTATATATTTCTGACACATATATAAAAAAAAAATCCTTGACCTAAAAACCATAATTATATATTTTATTATTGGGCATTTGAATATCGATCCCCAAAGGTATATTTTGCTTTGAGAGCACTTTTATCATTTTGAGGGATTTAATAATTTCAATTTTCGGTAAATATTGAGCAACTTACCTCTTAATCTGCGTTTGATTTAGAATTATTGTATCTTGTTTATAAGGTTCATAGAATCTTTCACAAAAAAATTATCACGCAAGAATTATCGCAAAATTTGGAATGTTTATCCTTTTACCTTGATTAGTAAGTATTTTTACGACCGGGCAAAATAGACAGTACAGATAATAAGCTTTTGAATGATATACCGTATAATACAGCCGTGTGTTAGGTGGTTGTATTAAAGTACTTAACTAAGAGGCGTTTTGAAAGATATCACTAACCAAAGATGCTTACACTATTCCTAAAGCTGTTTTATACATACACCAGGCCATTATCACTAGCACCTTTAATATTTTAATGTGATCAGGGGTTGTGGCGAGATTTTTTTAAAAGAAATTCACAATTAACGTAACAAAACAAAAAGGAGAGCTACTCAACATTGTGCAGATTTGAAAATCAACAAACGCTACACCGGGTCCGTCCCTGCATAGATGTATGCATTTGATTAACCTGTTCCCTTTCACACCGGTACAGCTTACGGGCGAAGCAAATTTTACTTTTAAAACTTCAATTAAGAATTGAATGCTTCTTTTTGTAAATTCATTGGGGTGTAAAAGCGTTGACCGAAGTACATTTTGTATGAAGCGCGGAAGCGCTTCATTCTAAAAATGTGCGCACGGTCAACGCTTTTACAACTCTATGAAATTACAAAAAGAAGCATCCAATACTTATAATTACATTTTATAGCTAGGATCATGAAAACACGATTTCTATCAAGTTTTTCTTTAATTTACCTGTGCACTTTATTGTGGGACCTCGTGTCATCATGAATGTTACATTTCATTGTGTAATGAATGTTAATTTCAGAAGGACGCGAGATTGCTGTTAGCCAATCAAAATAACGTATCATAGTGTAACATACATGCAATGTAATTATTTGTTTAAGGATGCAAGTGGTGCAGGGTTATGCTGAAACAACTCACATAGGGAGGATCGCGCGTTAGAATTTCACTGCCGAAGATGAAAACATTATTTCCTATATTGACTTATGTTAACTTAACTAAACACAACTCTTCAAGAAGAAGACTCCAACTACATGCACAAGTCTGATACAGAAATATTTATGTTTGTTTTTAAACGAATTTGTTTTCTCAATTCCATCCCATCGCCTTTTTTTCAACTTTGCTCCTTTAGTATTCAAGTTTGTTTAAGGGGTGCGTCAAATCAATTTAGCTTTGCTAGTGCAATGAATTTTCCCTTGTGAAGATCAAGTTTAGTTTACTGCTAGACTAATTACTATTTAGACCAAAACTTGTCAGGATATGAATTTGGACGACAAAAGCTTCTGAAATCGGTTATTTTGAATATTATTTACATTTATATTTTAAGGCATATAGCACGTATTCCATCTTTTTATACCAATATGACAACTTGCCTGTCTCTAACAGACTCCGGGCATTGTTTTTTTCCACCAAAACCATACCTATTAGCGCAACAATATGTCTCCACACGACTTTTCCCCATGGATTTCGCATTTTGTTTTTACATTTCCCTCACAGGTCACTTGATCTTTGGAAGGATACCATGTGACCTTATTGAGACAAATTATCTTCAAATTTAATTTTCTGAAATATTCGATTAATTATCTTTCATATGAGTTCAATATGACTAGTGTATGACCTTTGGTGCGAATTCAGTATTCAATTGAAATTTGGTTGTTTCTTTCGATAAGGAAATGTCTAAAATTCCTTGTACAATGATCTTATTGAAAGTGGCTGCACTGCAAAAATAAATATTGCCTACCCACTACAACTCAACATTATGAAGATGCAGACCAAACATAAAATAATTTCCTTTCATAAAAGCCCAGAAAACAAGTGAATCTGTGAGCTACTGCTCACTATTGATGCCCCGCCCCGCTAAAAGTATAACGTAAACAGATAGTTGTTGAGTGACGAATCTGAAAATGCATCACACGGTATAGCTGACTCATATAAACCCTGAAATCTTATTTCAGAAATCCTTGTAATGTAGTTCCTGAGAAAGATGTGACGAAAAATATTCATGGGACGGACGGACGAACAGACAGAGGTAAAACAGTATACCCCCACTTTTTTAAAGCAGGGTTATACAAAGGACGAATGTTTTCTTTGTACATGAATGATTTTAAATGTCAAAACATCGTATACCAGGAACTGGGAGCACTGCGAGATTATGGTATACTCTTTTTTTTTTTTTCAGAAGGTAATGAGAAAAAAGGAAAAACAAAAGTAAAAATTCCGTTCTCACTATTTGTAAAATGTGCCAAAAATTGTTTGTCTACAAAGCAGAGTCGCCAGCAGCTATATAGGGAGAGCTACACATACTTTTGGCATTTCTTGTTTGGTACAAATCAGAGTCGCCAGCAGCTATATAGGGAGAGCTACACATACTTTTGGCATTTCTTGTTTGGTACAAAGCAGAGTCGCCAGCAGCTATATAGGGAGAGCTACACATACTTTTGGCATTTCTTGTTTGGTACAAAGCAGAGTCGCCAGCAGCTATATAGGGAGAGCTACACATACTTTTGGCATTTCTTGTTTGGTACAAAGCAGAGTCGCCAGCAGCTATATAGGGAGAGCTACACATACTTTTGGCATTTCTTGTTTGATACAAAGCAGAGTCGCCAGCAGCTATATAGGGAGAGCTACACATACTTTTGGCATTTCTTGTTTGGTAAAGCAGCGTCAAAGGCACGCATGGCAGAGGAGGAAAACTATTACGAATTCTACGCTGATTTTGATGAAGAGTTTTATTAGCTTATTTGTATATATATATGAGAGAGAGAGAGAGAGAGAGAGAGAGAGAGAGAGAGAGAGAGAGAGAGAGGCTGATGTGTGTGTGTGTGAGCAGATGTTTTTTTTTTCTATTCTTCCTTTTTTTCTTGTTTGAATTTCTTTTTTCCCGTTTTTCTTGTTTTAATTAAATAATATTGACCACCCACTATGTAGTAGTTGTTAATTCTAGATCCGATTCGTATGATTTTGTAAAATGAGCATGAGCTGTTACGGTACACGCGAAGGATTACGTCATTATGTTTGATATAGGCATTGGCATAATGGTCGGTTGGATAGCTGCATATCTTTTACCTTGAAATAGGTCTATGTGTTGCGCCCATCAGTATACGAAACATAGTATTTAATGCGCCTCTCCCCAATTTTCAAATAACTACACCACTGTTCCAGGTTAGGGGAGGGTATGGCGCCAGCAAACGTGTATTAACCCCGCCACATTCTGTATGTACATGTCACAAGTCGGGAGCTTGTAACTCATTAGTTGTCGTCTGTTGCTGTACATCATAATTGTTTTTCATTTATTGTTTTGTACACAAACCAGGCTGTTAGTTTTCTCGTTTGAATTGTTTTACATTTGTCATTTCGGGGCCTTTTATAGCTGACTATGCGGTATGGGTTTTGCTCTTTGTTGAAGGCCGTAGGGTGAAGTTAGTTGTAACTTCTATATCATTTGGTCTCTGATGGAGAGTTGTCTCATTGGCAATCATACCACATCTTCTTACTTTTATATTGTTTGATAAAAACTGTTCCAAAAGTATATATGAAGGAAGTGACACGAGCATGGTGTATCAATATACAATTCTGACATCAATTGTGACATCATCAGCGTGTCAAATTGTTTTGGGTAAAACGGAAATTTAAAAAAAAAAGTAGTCACGGAATGAAAATTCTTTAAAGCTTCCGAACATCAAAACATTCTCCCTCAAAAGGTTTGGATTGACTAGAATGCTGTTGTTCTATCTAACAGTTGTTTCCTTTTGTCAAAAATTCAAAAATTGATAAGAAGAAACTTGTAATTTGAAAATTGACTACAAATGTTGTGCTCTATATCTCCTCCGAGTCTGGAAATTCAATAAATATTATCAAAAATTTTCTTTTACTCCCAAGAACCCTTTATTACAAGAAAATGTCACGAAACAAAAAACATGGATACTAATGTCTTTCCTACGGAAGCGTATTAGCGCCACACATTTTTTTTTTTTTTATAATTTTCTTCCTATCTTTGCGTTATAACGCAAACCTTTGCGATATAACGCAAACCTTTGCGTTACAACGCAAACCTTTGCGTTAACGCAAACCTTTGCGAAATAACGCAAACCTTTGCGAAATAACGCAAACCTTTGCGTTGTAACGCAAACCTTTGCGAAATAACGCAAACCTTTGCGTTATAACGCAAACATCTTGATTTCAATTATTCATTAAGTTTTGTATATATGCCCGTCTGTCATCAAATTTCTGTTGTGATTTAGTTAGGAAAAGAACCATAAATACATGTACAAGGCAAAGTCATTATAATAAATATGCATAGGAATCAGAAAAGTATATAATTTAACAAGAAAATAGATATGTTATAGGCATATTTTATTTGAAAGGCCAACATTTTTAGAATTTTGATTCAGTAGATAAGAGCAAAAATAATGTCATAAAATTGTAAAACTGTCAAGGCAAATAGACAAAATGTCTTCTGCTGTAAAATGAACTATTAAGAAAGAATTTTTTTTTTAATTTTGATGTAAGAAATCGTTTTTTTAAATCTCAGAATATGATAAAGATTCTTTGATAAAAAGTCATGAAATTTTCAATCTAGAGTGGTAACTTGGTAGCAATTTAAATGGAGAGAACATAATTTTATTAATAAAACATCTTCATTTTATTCATTTATTGCAAAAGGGTAGTTAGCCAAGTTTACACAATCCTCAAACGAGAGCTTACTTTGGAAGTATATTTATATTCGGCTATAGCTATATTAGCAGGGTTGGTTTTTTATCTTCGGTATAACTTTAATTTACTCAATTTTCATTGTAATATATGTACATGTATTATCATGTATATCATTTTGGGGGCACTTTATAGCTTGATGTTCGGTGTGAGCCAATGCTCCGTGTTGAAGACTGTACTTTGAACTATAATGGTTTACTTTAACAAATTATGACTTAGATGGAGAGTTTTCTCATCGGCACTCATACCACATCTTCTTATATCTATTATCCTTCTCATTATTAGTTAAATAGTAAAGCATTTTGCTTTGCAATGAATACAAAGAAGACAAATTTTAATATATGCAGCCTCCTCCTCCATTAATAACTGCTGCTTCCTTTGAATCTTAAATAAGAAATAAGATGAAACAAATGTTTGCGTTATATCGCAAAGGTTTACGTTATATCGCAAAGGTTTGCATTATAACGTAAAGGTTTGCGTTATTTCGCAAATGTTTGCGTTACAACGCAAATGTTTGCGTTATAACGCAAAGATAGGAAAAAAAAAAAAAAAAAAAAAATGTGTGGCGCTAATACGCTTCCGTACTTTCCATTTGCATTACATTATGTTTATATTTTTTCATCTTCAAAGAATTCATCAATGTGACATCACCGACAGGGGCGGATCCAGCCATTTTTAAAAGGAGGGGTGGGTGGTACCAACCCAGGAGAAAGCGGGGGGGGTTCCAACCATATGTCCCCATTCAAATGCATTGATCGTCCAAAAAAAGGGTGGTTCCAACCCCCGGAACCCCCTCTGGATCCGCCACTGACCGAATTTGTACTTTCATGAGCAACACGACGGGTACCACATTTAAAGCAGGGAATGTTTACCTTTTCGGAGCACCAATCTAATTAAAATATAAAACTCTGAAAATCAGAGTTCTATATTTTAATTAGATTGTCGGAGCACGTGAGATCAATCACGTTTTTTTTTGTGGGGTTCGTTTCGCTCAATCTTGGGTTTTCTAGTATGTAAATGTAGTGTTTTGTAGACCCAAACCCTAAATCGTCCGAATTAAGAAAGTAACGAATAAATTTAAGAGACCATCAAAGTTTTTTATTTCCAGAGGATTGGTATTTTGAACGTGTGTTTAATGCAACGTATTTCTTTGAATAAAACAAACCACTGTGTCCATTTTTAAGATTTGATAGAAAAGGTATCGATTGTCGAGGATTGTATTCGTTAGAATAAAATCTGATTAAAATACATTCTCTAGGGTAATGACGTGTCAATCTCTGGCGCAGATATTCATGAGCCTGTTTCCTGTTATGTTTCACTCTCTGTCTTCACCTTATAATAATGTAACTGAAACCCAAAATAATAATACGAAAACGAAAAAAAAATATAAAACTAATAAAAACTTATGACAAAAATATATACTATACTTGTATCACAAACTACAATTGCTTTTGTTTTGTGTGATTTTTTAGGGGAAATTAGGGTCGAACCTGGATTAAAAAGACATAGTGTGAACTGGGTATACTTTTTTTACGCAAAAACAAGCAAACAAAACAAAAGCATAAAGGCTAACTTGTAGTTTGTGATACTGCGAAGCACTTTGTACCTCTCTTTTTAGAAAGGTACAAGTTGTTAATATTAAATGTACTATTATCAGCATGCGACTTTTTATAGACCAATAAATGATTAATAAATCTCTCAAATGTGCTGATAAAATTGCACGTTAATTGGAGAATACAATACTGCAATACTGGTCTAGGGCATTAGACTGATCAGTTTTGATTTTCATTATGTAAGAGCTTTGAAATGTATAATAATGTCACTGACGGAATCGCAAATAGCATCGAAAAATATTATCGAATTGTTAGAGTAATGATTTTACACTTTCTAATTAAGAATCATATCGCTGCATCTGAATTACAATTAAACGAGGGACACGTCTTGTTATAGAAGTATTTCTTTTTGTTCTTCTCTTACAACCTTTTTTAAGTATCGAGGCCAAAACCTTGTTTTGCTTCTGTCATTGGTTTATGATATTTGGCATGAACATGTATAACAATGAGGCGACGTGACTTCTATTATCATGACCTCCAAGTTACCTTGGAAAAAATGATCGATTTTTGGGACATTTTCGTGTTCTGAATTTTTATATCCATGAAATATGCTTTTGATATTTGAAGCATCGAATCAGCACCTCAAGATTTGTCGCTTACCATTGAAGATTACCTCTGACCTTCAAGATCAACATGATCAAATATTTATTTTTGATATATCCATTCATAAACCATGCATGTTCTTGCATGTAATAGCAAGAGTTTTGAAAGTGCTATTTTGCATAATGAATTGATATTACGTTGTAGAATTTGAAGAAATATATCAGGTGCTTGAAGTGTTTACTCTTCAATTCCAGCTTTATGTCATATTTACTCTTAATATAACGTCGCTTATGTGTACGACTTCTGTTTCTCTCCCTCGTTTGTTTATCGAAACTCTTATACAGTCCATCCTATAATAGACTATTCGTTACACAGTATGTAAGTGACCTAATACGATATATACGGGGCCAGTTAATTTAATATTGGGTAAGAGCGAAGAGGAATTTACTGACCCTATATCGTATAAGGTCACTAGCACACTGTGTAACGAATTTATCTTACCAACTATCTTAACATGTGGAATTCAGACTAGTGGCCTACTGAAGTTATCAAATCTTCAATATTAAGAACCTACTTTCATTGGCCTCTACAAAAACAAATACCAACAATACCAATTTGTTAGCCTTTAACGTGTTTTATGCATTAATTTTATTTTCAATCGTTTATCATCAATTTCTTCATCTGTCTGGGCGAAACGTTTCAGATTTTTCATCAACGTCATGTTGTTTTTGTAAATGGACGTAACACTGCTACTAACTGTGTATTAAAATATAACACGCCCACGAACCAAATATCAAATATACAGTTTCTCCACGTGTTCGCTTTAACCAATAATATTTCTAGAAATGTATAGGAGGTTAGATAAAAATATATTCATAAATCGTATTGTGCGACAATATCTAACACTGTTGTGCCCTACAAGAAAACGCCATTCCTCGACGTACAGTAAACTGACAACAACATGTCTACACACAAATATTCTGATGTGACCCATATTTGTATATTCCTTTTTTTACAAAAAGATTGTCGGGTTAATTGTTGAAGTATTTATGTTTGGGGCCTTTGGGACGAATAACAGCAAGCAAGCTGCCATGTGAAAATAGTCATACACATATTAATTCCATTCCGTTGCGTATTTAGCTTACTACTGATAAAAACAATTAGCCCGTTATCAAGTAAACAGGGAGGTTATATATACCAGATCAATAATAATAGAATCAGAAGTAAAGGAGACGATTTAAAGGAAAATACTTTGTAATCTATACTTTCAATTACATTGTTGCTCTATACATAGGTCGTCGAATCTGTTACCTTTGGAAAGTGTAGATATCTAAGATGATAAGGATTGGTGACCAACGTTCAGCAGCCACTATTACACGCATATCCAGGACGATGATATATTATAGATGTAATATAGATCAACTCCAAACTAACACCACAAGTTGATACTTTAAGTCGAGGATTAGCAGACCATTTTAAGTATCAAGAAAACAGTTCATAAGAAGAAATTTAACCTCCAGCTCCTGCTCTAATTTATTTATAAAAAATAAGGAGATGTGATATGACTGGCAATGAGGCGTCTACATGTATCAACCAGAGTACAAATGATGTAGGTGTAAGCAACTTTAGCGGGTCTTCAATAATTAGCAAAACTTTGTTTTTTAAACATGTGAACGAGGTTGTAAAGTTACACACGGAGAAACGACAAGTACTTGCACTTAGATGTGAATCAAAGAAATTATACGTCACGAGACAGCAAACCAACAACTAAAAACCGAAAGATTATCTAGAGGTCTACATACGGTTTCAATGAAGAGACAGGTGACTATGCAATATATCAATTTATATGAATCGCCTCTATTGTAGAAAATGCATATAATACTAACCTAGACCAACACAGATCTGCCAGAAACACATGAAACACTAAATTCGTTAAGAATTAAACATGTCACATGCATATATCTTTTGTTTATATGGTAAGATCAGTACTTGTCTGTATGGAGATCCATTGGTTATCAGTGTCTTAATTGTTTTCTTACATGGTTGAATTGTGGTCTCACAGGCGTTGATTATATTGAGTTCAAGTCATGCGCAACGTATACTGAAAGACGTCCATTATCATACGACGTCACTATGTATACTATAGTAACGTTGTAGTTATCAGAGTTGAAAACAAACGCCCTGGTATACAACGTACAGTTTTGGTTCTAAGTGAAGATTAACTGCCTTGGTTTGGTTTGCTTTAGAGCGGTCAATTCAACGTAAGTATACAGTAACGATTTTTGTAAATCAAAAATGTCTTCTATTTTGTATTCGTGCAAGAAGAGTGTTGGGAGCTATCATTTAAAGTGACCCCATCTGTGTAGAAACGAATGATGGGGGTTCCAGTTAAGAACTCTCCTTCTGCTATCTAAACGGTGGTTAAGGATTATTTTCGTGCAACGTATTTGCATTTTTTTAATTTACGTGTTTCCGTGTTTCAATCTCATTATTTACAAATAATGCCATATTCCTCTTGTACGACCTGTCCTTTAAGGAATGTTATTTCGGAGATGTCGCATTGCGTCTCTGGTATGCGATACAAGTGAAAATATCGAAGAAATAAAGAAAAATAACAAAGTCTTCGAAATGAATCGAAATATGGCCCGAGAACACAGTTATTTCGTAGTGCATTTCTTTTAGACAATAAATTCAAATTAAAAAAATCGCACCTGCTCTATCTCAAAAAGATTTATACAGTGTGGTGTACTACTATTGGGACAAATAATATCAAAATTATAGAAAAGTCTACCAGCTCTAACTCAAAATATTGACAATTCTATGTTAAGGGGGTCTAAAATTCAGTTTGACAGCTTCAGACATACTAGTTTTTGACCTTTTTGAACTGGACCAAATCACTACTTAACATAAAGATTCAGCACCCAAATTTTTTTAACATGTAATTTCATCCCTTTACTTAATATTTCATGCATAAAATATAAAGAAATTAATTTGGAAAGTGTATGAACAAAATTTGCAAGTGATACACTGTCCACACTAGGGACTATATAACTGTGTCCTCGGACCATATGGCTTGAAAAAATAGAATACTAGTATAAAGGGGCGTTTCTTTCTAGCAGAATTGTTTACGATCTACGCAATGATTATATAAAATTTATACAGTTTACTAAAGCATTCTTTTTTTTTTATTTGCAGAAATATAATTGAAATATAGAAATGGACGGAGAGAAAAGACAGACTTTCGGAAACGATGTTGTACGACGTATCCGATCATTCATGTTTGGAAAGGTAAAATTATCCACAATATGTGCTCACGTAAAAAAATACTACATTTCATTGGTATACATTAGTGTAAAATTATGTTAACTTGTAAGGTAATCTGTAGAAACATATGGAACGCCACAGCTGTCTTATGTGGAACTCTGATATTACGTTATGTTGTTTTATTATTACTTGATGATATTTTGTCTTTACATAGTATGGTTTTGACATTACGTAATGACGTTTTGATATAACTCAATATGGAATAGTCATTACTTAATGATATTTCGATATTACACGATGTGGTTTCGTATTGACTTGATATAGTTTTGTCATTACTTAATATGGTTTTGTCATTACTCGATGTGGTTTCACCATTATTTAATGTAGTTGTGTCATTAGGCAATGTGGTTTTAACATTACTTGATGTGTATGTGACTTAACGTAATGTAGTTGTTTCATTTGTTATTGCAAGTTTACCCTTGGCACTAACAAGAGCGCCTCAAATTTTGGTACAAGGAATGAATTGGGAAGACTGCCTATTGAATGTCATATAAAAACCCAAACTATTATGTATTTAGCAAGGCTTTTCACCTCAAATTTGAATCCCTTATTACATGAATCTTTTCAATTAACTAAAACTTTGGATTCTAGTGGGTCCTATTCATGGTTCACTTTTGCAAAAGATATTCTTTCTGAATCTAACATTGATATAGATAGACTAAAAACCTGTGATAATTCAAAACAATTAAAAAATATTAAAAACTATATTAAACCCCAAATAAACTCATACTACAACAACCTGTTGATGGATAAGTTGAGATCTATTGATGATAAAAGTAAATTAAATTTTTATAAAGGACTTGATCCAAATCTATTGATAAAACCTTACCTCTCTAACTCAAACTTTGAATATAGAAAATTAATTACAAAACTTAGAATCAGTGCTCATTCATTATTAATTGAAAAAGGAAGGCATTTTAAAATTCCTCGCGAAGAGAGACTTTGCAAAAAATGCAAAGTACTAGATGATGAGAAACATTTCTTAATAAATTGTTCTCACAATTCAAATATTAGATTAGCATATTTTAATTGCATTAACATAGAAAATAATTCATTTGCTAATCTCACTGACAATGACAAAGTTATATATATACTTAACCCATCAACACCAACACAAGTGAATAAACTAGGATCCTTTATAAAAAAGTCAATGGAACTGAGGACAGGGGACCCTTTAATATTTACCTGAATTTGTATATATATATATTGAGCTACTTAGTTATTGTCTTCATTTGTTTTTGTTGTTGTTATATGTCAAAAACTGTAAAGTTTATATGGCAATAAAACTTTGAATTGAATTGAAAAATTACATGATGGGGTTTTGTTATTTCGTAATGATGATTTGCCAATTCTTTATATAGCTTTAACATTACGTAATGATGTTTCAAAATTTGACGATTTTACACTACATGATGTGTTTGTTTCATTATTTGATGTGGTCCTGTCATTCTTTGATGTGGTTATCACATTACTTGATGAGGTAAAACCACGTGACCAATTCGGAAAAAACTACATGTAGTTCTATTTTTAAGGTAGTTCAGGGGTATACCGCCATCTTGAATTGTACAATCACGGTACATAATCGGTCTAGTTCTTTGCCCAAATCTGCAAATTTGGAGACAGATTTGCAATTTATTGGTTACACTGTTTATTTATATAAAGAAAACTTAGTGATTCATTGCATTATCGAAAATGTTTTATCAAATACCAAATATTTGTGTTCGCGAATCAATTTTCAAATAAGCCATTTAAGGGAGATAACTCTTTAGTACAAAATTTATACTGGACATATAGGAAATTTTCATTTTTACTTGTAGCAAGAAAAGAGTTCGGTGACACCATTTTTCTTTCCATCTTCTTAAAATATATTATAAAACCTATCTTCTCATATTTTATTTCAAAATTCTGTCTTATAGATTTCTTTTTAAGCACAAAAATGTGTTTTTTCATGAACAATCTAAGCAAATTTTGCCAATTTTGAACGACTTGTACCTTGAAAAATAGCTCGGTGACCCATACTTTTTATTATTTTTTTGAAAAAAGCATAGTAAAATCTTCATTTTGGCAAAGTATAAGAAAATTCTGTCATTTTTTTTCTATACCCCTGAACTACCTTAAATAGATTTCCATGTTTTATGTGCCATGGATGAGTGTGGCCATCCATCGAGTTAGAGTTCAAATTAAAGTTCGGGTTACTGTTCGAGTTAAACTTTGAGTTAGTCTTCGATTTCGAGTTAGAATTCAAGCCATTATTAGAATTAAAGTTCTAGTTAGCATTGAGTTTCGAGTTGAACTTCGAGTTTGAGTCACATTTAAAGGTAGAGTTCGAGTTACAATTCGACTCCAACTTTGAATTTGAGTCACCTTTTGAGGTAGAAATCGAGTTAGACTCAAATTTGAGTCTCATTTAGATTAAGATTTCAAGTTGAAATTCGAGTTATCTGATATGAGTTCGTATTTAAATTTTTAAATTTTCTATTGCGGATCAAGGGCTTTTGCTCGGGCTTCCGAAAAGAGGGCTCAGGGGTATGCGTACAAAAGATAAACAGTGTTACAGTATACAAACACAACATAGAAATTGGAATAAAGTTAGATGTGGTGTGATTTCCAATGAAACAACTATCCACCAGAGTTTAAATGCAGTGGATGTAAGCAATCATAGGCAACCGTACAGCCTTCAACACACCGTATAGTTGGCTACAAAAGGCCACCACGTGAAAATGTGAAACAATTCAAACGAGAAAACTAACGGTCTAATTTATAACTAAACAATCTACGAAAAACAAATATGACACACATGAAACAACGACAACCATTGAACTACAGGCTCCTGACTTGGGGCAGGCACATAAAGAAAGTGCACGCGGCGGAGTTTAACATGTATGTGAGCGCTAAACCCTAACCTAACCTCGGACTGTAGTGTAACAGCACAACATAAGAAAAAATGTAAAAAACAGTTTCAATTGGCTTAACTCAATAGATCGGTATGACTGGGTAATATAAATCCATCGAGGGTGATCTCGGGTGCTCCGGAAGGGTAAGCAGATTCTGCTCAACGTGTGACACCCGTCGTGTTATTCAAACCCAGTGATTTGGTTTTATTTGGTAGTTCACATTCGAGGAAAAGATGACGGTATTGTGGTTACGACAACTGGAACATATCCGTCGTCACCTGTGAAACAGATATTCCAAAAAATTTGTTTTTTCAATTAGTGCGAGGTATATCAGAGAATGCAATTTATAAAAATAAAAGATTGATATTCATATATGTTGAAATGATCATACACGCTAAAAAAAAAGTCGGAGAATTCTTATTGTATAGAATTGATGCTTTGCCGCTTAGTCCGATCCCTCCCATTTCCCTGTAACTTTAGTGTGAGTTGATTTAAAGTGTCTCATTTGTTGACAATAAAGTACAAGTCTTTTGATTTGTGTCGAGCCTGCGACATTAATGTAGCGGCAGTGAGACACAACAAACCTATATTCCGTCGTCAGTAGTGGCGTCGGCGTCTTCATCATTTAGATCGTTAGGTTTCTCGTTTGAATTGTTTTTACATTTTTCATTTCGGGACCTTTTATAGCTTACTATTTGGAATAGGTTTTGCTCATTGTTGAAGACCATACAGTCACATATAGTTGTTAACTTCTACGTCATCTGGTATGTGGTTGAGAGTTGTCTCATTGGCAATCATACCACATTTTCTTATTTTTATATAAGTTTTTTTTTGCATTAAATATTACCGAATTAAACTGTTTTGACATGATAAATTTGTAAACCTCCATGAATTGTTATAAAACTTGTATAGGAGTTATTCTTCAAGATCAAGATAAAGCATCTACAGAAAAATATTTAAAAAAAAAAAATTTTTTTTACCGATAAAAGAGGGACGAAAGATACCAGAGGGACAGTCAAACTCATAGATTGAAAATAAACTGACAACGCCATGGCTAAAAATAAAAAGACAAACAGACAAATAATAGTACAGAAGACACAACATAGAAAACTAAAGACTAAGCAACACGAACCCCACCAAAACCTGGGGTGATCTCAGGATAAATGTACCGATAAATGTACAGTCAACATTACGCTTTTACACTGACAGCAGCAATATCAGGCGAGACACAGGGTTCCGTGGAATCTTTTACGAATTGATTATAATACTGCTTCCATAAAAAAACGGCAGGTCCAAGTGGTTTGGGGATATCCCCTTATGTCCGAAATATTGTTAATTTTTTAGTTCTTTTTTCTTATTTTTGTCTGCAAATCCCCTATTTCATACCAAATAACTCTGAACAACAACTCGAACTTTAATTTGAACTTTAACTCAATGGATAGCGATACTCATCCAAAGCACATATGGAAATCGGTTTAAAAATAGAACATATTTTTTTCCGAAATGGTCACGTGGTTTTACCTCATCAAGTAATGTGATAACCACATAAAAGAATGACAGGACCACGTCAAATACTGAAACAAACACATCATGTAGTGTAAAATCGTCAAATTTTGAAACATCATTACTTAATGTTAAAGCCATATAAAGAATTGGCAAATCATCATTACGAAATAACAAAACCCCATCATGTAATGAAACAACTACATTACGGTAAGTCACATACACATCAAGTAATGTTAAAACCACATTGCCTAATGACACAACCACATTAAATAATGGTGAAACCACATCGAGTAATGACAAAACCATATTAAGTAATGACAAAACTATATCAAGTCAATACGAAACCATATCGTGTAATATCGAAATATCATTAAGTAATGACTATTCCATATTGAGTTTTATCAAAACATCATTACGTAATGTCAAAACCATATTAGGTAAAGACAAAATATCATCAAGTAATATCATCAAGTAATAATAAAACAACATAACGTAATATCAGAGTTCCACATAAGACAGCTGTGGCGTTCCATAGAAACACATTTGCAGAAAACGACTTTTCTTTGAGTAAGATAAACAATTCACGACATATTCAGATTAATTACGAAGGTATTCAGCTTTTAAAAGTGGTGGAAGGACTTTTAACGGGACGTCGGGATTGGGCCTTAATTTTGCGGAATGTGGGATTTATGCTTGTCGGGACACGGGAATTCATAATAATTTTTCGTGGAAGAGTGTATTTTTCGGGAATTCGGGATGACAACCCCCACCCCCACCCCCCATTCTTTTTAAAGATATAGAGGGAGAAAGATTTAAGGACAACCTGTCAAGTAAGTTAAATGGTCGATAAAAACAACCATGTACGATGTTACAAGTAAGCGAGTCCATTTTCTTATATTAATTTTAAGAGTCGAGTTAAGTAAATATGCGTTGTTTACGCGAAGAAGTTTATTACACAAGGGGCTTATTGAGTTTTTCGAAAATATATATTCAGTTCCTTTAACAACAAGCATTACTCCACCGGAAAAATAAATTTCACATGAAAGACATGTCTTGACTCCTAACCCATTTTGTTGTTCCGTAGTTAAATAATTACCATTAAAACAAAATAAAAAGCACAATGACCTACAGTTACTGAAAATAATGGGACAAAAAATTAATATTTGTGAACCATATTTTAAAGACAAATGTTTTTGACAAACAGAGCGTAGATTAAGGACGGAACTAAATGGTATGGTACAACTAGAAAACGCTTGGTACCATGTATCAAACATCGGTGACTTATAGTTACGACAAAAATGTGATACGAACGGACAGACAAAGAAAAACCGGTAAATCATCTCTTTAGACGGGGATGTAATTATCAAATAATGGACATATTTTCACATAATTTTTTTATATGAAACTTTAATTTTATTTTCTTGAGCGCTGTTAAAAACTAGTAAGCCTTTGAATTAATATGCACGTTTCACTAACCATCATGATTCGTTTTTTAGAGAAAAGAAACACAC